>QEPC01011807.1:1813695-1867952 GCA_003113815.1 Sphenodon punctatus | reverse complement strand
TGACTTCGCAGACGCTATGAGGACAGCAAGGAACTCCCTCCTTGCCATCCTCACAGCCTCAACATAGGACCACAAATGGGCCCTATGGAGAAGACGGTTGGAGTCAGATCGAGTCCGACGCCAGCATCGCTCTAGCCTCCTGCCTACACGCTTCATACACCGCAGCCCCTCAGTAAACCAAGGGGTCCTGCAGTGACGAGACCGAGGCAGAGGGCGTCTCGGAGCCACTCTGTCAATGGCTTCCTCCAGCAAGCTGTTCCAATGCTGGACCAGCTCATTCACAGAGTGACCGTCCAGGTCCAAGGTTAACTCCCTCAGGACCTCTTGGAACCGCTGGGGTTCCATCAGCCTCCGAGGGTGGACCATCCTAACTGGTCCTTTCCCCTTCTGGAGGGGGTGTGCTAAAAGACTGGCCTGAAGGAGATAATGGTCCGTCCATGACAAAGGCACTGCTGTAACCTCCCCCACAACCGGACCCCCCGCCTCAAGGCCAGAAACGAAGATCAGGTCGAGGGTATGCCCCCCCATGTGGGTCGGGCAGATAACCTCCTGGGGCAAATCCATGGTTGCCATGGCGGTCATGAATTCTCGCTCCGCCCCGACAAGGCTGGCATTGGCGTGAACGTGGAAGTCCCCCAGAACCAAAGTCCTAGAGGAGTCCAACGCCACCTCCGAGGCCAGCTCTGCTACAGTGGTAAGGGATGCCGTTGGACAGGAAGGGGCCCGGTATACCAGCAGCACCCCTGGCTTGCCCCCAGCCAAATTGAACACCACGTGAAGGGCCTCAATCCCCATAATCTCCTGGACTGGATACCTCCGAACAAGCCACTCTTCTCTAAAAATAATAGCTACACCACCTCCCCAGTCTTCCGTGTGGGGCTGATGATTTAAAATAATTAAAAAATAATTTACCAAAAAAAACTACCAACGCCCCTCCCCCCCAACAACCTCCCACCTAATCCCTATCTACACCCTCCCTAAATCCTACCACCCAATCCCATCCACACCTTCCAAATGCCTGGCCAGACAAGAAGGTCTTCCATCTCCTCCATAAAATGAGAAGGCTTGGGCTCAGGCGGACCTTCATGGGGAGGGAGTTCCATAACTATGGGGCAACCACCAAGAATACCTCTCTGCATGACCTAGTGGTAAATACTTTGTGAGCAGTTGGTACCCACAAGAGGGCACCCTCGGCCGACCTCAGTGGCCGCAATAGAACATAGGGGGAAAGGCGGTCCTTCAGGTACTTGTCATCTCGTTGACTCTATCGAATTTCAAAATTTACCTGAGATGTTGTTTATAGCAAAGGTGGGGAACCTCTGATCCATGGGCAAAATCTGGCCTGCAGCTGTTTTTTATTTGGCCCCTTTCTAGTTCCTGACTCTAGCCCATGGGTTCAGTTCCTACCCTCAAGCACTAAAAGAGCGAGCTCAGGGAAAGGGTATGGAGATGCACTCAGTGGTAGGGGATGGATCCATGACCTAGACCCATGATCCAACCTCCATCAGCTTCCCTACTCCTTGCATTTGCTGCCCTAGGCAGCTACCTACCTCAGTCTACTGGCAAAGCCAGCTCTGAGGGGACTTGACACAGAGTACATGCAAAGAGCAGCCTCGGATACAAAAAGATTAGTCTAACTCAGAGGTGATATTCAGGCTTTTCAGCCCACTTGGTGGAACCAGATGTTAAGAAAGGCAAGAGGTGGATGGAGCTGGGTGCTCACTGGGCCTTGCAGTAAGTCAGAGTGTCATGGGGGTGGGTGACAGAGTGACACTGACTGTCCGAGTGCGGTCACTTTAGCCTTCTCCCTCCTCTGTCCCCAGGTTGTGTCAACCAGTTCTGTATGTGGGGGCGGGGGGGAGGAGGAATCCCACCCCTCTGCGAAGACTGAAGCAGTTGATCATCAGTTAGGATATCAGCCTTGATCTAACCTTGTCTGTGTCCTATATGACATATAAGCAGGATGTGACATCTGCCAGCACAGGAAGGATATAGAATAATATACATATATGACCAGCTGATCTTTAATAAGGCAACACCCACTCATATGCACAAAACTCACCTCCACTTGTGCATCAGCCAAAGGAGGAATGCATAAGAAATGCCTAAGAGGACTGACAGCTCTTTCCTCAGGCCAATCAGCACCAGCAGTTAGTATTTAATGGGACTCATGTGGCACTAAATGCCCTGATTGCTATCTACAAACTGCATACTCCAGAGTAGCCCCATTGCCTGGCTTGTGGACTGTACCTCCGGAGTATAAGTCATGCACACAGTGGACAAAAAATGCAGCTGTCTCATCAGTGCTTCAGCTCTAAAGACAAGCAGTCGCAGAGCACAAACTGCAGGCATTCAAGATGTTGGGAAAGGAGCCTCTAGCTCAGGGATGGGGAACCTTTTCCCTCCCAAGGGCCACTTTGAAAATTAATACAAACTCTACGAGCCATTGTGGGAGCAGGTGTTAAAGGGTACACTCAGGAAGAGGAGGTTCAGATCATGGATCTGTCCCCTATCCTTGTGTACAGGCCCTTGTCTCTGCTCGCGCCCTGTTGGCTCAGTTTTTCAGTGGTTAGGGGTAGGAACTGGATCCAGGGGCCAAATCAATGAAGGGGACCACATAAAAACAAGCCATGGGCTACATTTGGCCCCTGGAGTTGAGGTTCCCCATCCCTAGTTTATGGATTGGACAGCAAATGGCCTGAAGCCAGACATCTATCAGAGTATGTGAAACACATTCAAGTATTTCATGGATTATTTTGGGGAAATATTTTTAAAGTACATGTGACACAAATGTTTTAGTTTCCCTAGAATGTGAACTGTTTGGGGACCCTTCAGACTAAAAGATCAATTTTCCAATACCCTTCCCCAGTCAGTGCTTCCCACCTTCCTCATACAACAGACAGCGGCCATCATGAACAACTGAAGAAATTGCTTGCCAAATGTGGGAATAGGCCAATAGGACAACACCATGACAAGGTACTGACCCGTAAGTCCCTGCCTTTTGAGTTCTGGTTATAGATGGCCACAGGATGTAACCCTTTGGTTAGCTACCCAGCCACTGTGGCTAGTTACTACCAGCTGGGAAGCTGAGTCAGTAGCTCAGAGGAGGACTGTCATAGATGAGAAGAAGTGTTTGGAGAGCCTCCAGGTTGAAGATTGACTCAGGAGGACTGCCAGTAAATAAGAGTGAGCTTGAGGGACTTTAGATAGACAGATTCAAACACCTGGTCCAAGGCAAGGACATTTTAAACCTCCAGGTAGGTTTACCATACCACCTCTTTAAACGAGGATGTTTATGAAAAATACACATTGCAAGGCTGCACTAGAACCAATGCAGCCCTGCACCATGTATCTTTCATAAGCATCCTCTTTTAAAGGGGAGGTATGGTAACCCTACCTCCAAGCATCAGAATGGCTATGATCCTAGGCCTGATGAAAGCAAGGTTTCTATATTTCCAGAAGGTTTGACCCCCAAAAGGGGTGATACCATGCTAAACAAAAGGGGTGGGACAAGAGGTGTTGATAAACTAACAAGGCTTGAGGAGGGGGCCATGGCTGCTGAGTGGCACAGGGCATCCATGTACGCGGAGTGAGTAGTGGCGATTCTAATGAGTGGTTCAGGCAGCCTCCATTCACTCCCACCACCACTGACTGACCCTGCAAACAACTCCTATGGGTGGCTGTTCCCCACCCATCTCCCCCCAGCCCCACCCAACTGCCTGCCCTCTGCCACAACACACAGCCCTGAACACCATGGAAATTAGTAACCTCTTCCTGCCCATGATCCCAAGAGCTGGTGCAGCTGGTGGAAGTCCCAGGCAACAACAGAGGTGTATACTAAGCAGGACGCTGCTGTCCTCCATGGTGTAGGCTTTTCTCTCGTGCGTCGTGAGAGAAGTTTGTTGTGCTTTGAGCCAACGTACTGTATTTCATGTGATGATGCGTGTGTCCTTTAGGAGCTCCCCTGAGAGCACCTGGCAGGGCTGTGGTTAGGACCGGGGAGGTGGCAGGCCACGGACATGTCTGCTGGCGTAGGTGGGCACCCCTTTTCATTTGGGCAGGGGATGTGTGGACACCTATCCCCATGCATTTTTTTGGCTTTTTCCACTGGTGCACTTTGGATTTTTTTGGCAGTGCTCCATGCGTGGCCATAAGCAGGTGCTGCTTGGCTCATGGGAGTGCAGATTGCCCCCGCACCACCTTCATACGGGCGTTTGGATTAGCGGTTGATGGGAGGCCATGCATGGTAGCATCTTGTTTAAAAACACCCAAAGAGACTCTACTACCCCTTCCATAAATGGCCATGCCCCCTGAAGAGCATTATGATGTTGTCACAATGCTCTATAGAGTTAGGGGGCCACATCAGAAAGCAACAGTGTCCCTGGATGACCCCAGGGAAACGGGCTTTAAATGGAGCAGGAAAACATAGAAACTCTGGGTCAAACCTGGAGGGGTGATGGTACAAGGACTTGCTGTTTATGTTCAGAAATTAAAGCAGCCCTACTAAGCCTGTTACCTGAATGGGTCTCATGTTCCTAGCTTGGAGATAAGAGAAATGAGGCATGAAGCGAGACAAGATCAACCACCCTGCCACAAGACACATACATGTGGGATATCACAGGCCTCCTGTAACAAACATCGAGAAACATGCTATTATTTAAATAATGTATATCCTTTTTAGTCCATCATGCAGAAGAGAGATTACTATCATGAGATGATGGTTACACTTACAAGCAATATAATTACTTAAAATTAACCTGTGGAACTCACTACCACCTGAAGATACTGAAGCAATCAGATTGATAAGATTCCAGATACCAAAAAGGGTTAGCTGTTTGTATGACTCAACATAGCATCAACTGCAAGATTATCCAAGGCAGCAATTACAAAGGCTATTAAATCACCTGCTTCAGCACACAATCTGATGAGCAGCTGATGTCAGGAGAGCTACCTGCCCCACCCTAGTGAGATAGTGTTGCCCAAATAGGTACACTGGGAGTGGTCTTCCTCCACAAGTATCCTCCATTAGTCATGGGTTACTAGACAAGACAGATCAATGGTCTATCCTGTGGTGTTTGATATTCCTATGAATAAACATTGATTGTACAGCAGCAGGTACACCGCTGACACTACATAACTAAATAAATAGCACACACACTTTTTAAAATATATATTAAATATATAATATATATAAAAATAAAAAGGAGCTGCCTAACTGAGTGAGACCAATGGTCCATCTTAGCCTAGTATTGTCACAACAGCAGGGTTTCAAATCCAGCTCTCAGAGCCGGCCCTTGGGGGGGCCCCGCGGGTTTGGGTTTAACTTGGATTTTTTTTAAATAATAAATTGGGTGGGGTGGGCGGGGGGGGCAGTAGGGGAGAGGGAGAGGCAGAGGCCCCACCTCTCCCACACTCCATCTCCCCTGCTGCCTGGCACAGTCTCGGCCAGGGGAAATGAGGGAGAGGCAGAGGCACCACCTCTTCCTCATTTCCCCTGGTCAAGAGGCTGACGGGCGGGGAGGGGGGGGCACCCACAGAGTGAGGGAGAGCCTCTGCTGCTTCCCACACTTCCGCCGGAAGTGAGGAAGGAGGCAGAGGTCCCGCCTCTCCCTCATGCCACTGGCCCCCTCCACTGCCTGCCTGGCTGTTTTGGCCAGGGGAAATGAGGGAGAGGCGGGGCCTCTGCCTCTCCCTCATTTCCCCTGTCTGAGACTGTGCCAGGAAGGGCGGGGGGGCAAGCCTGGTGCGGGGCCCAGGCCGGAGGTGACAGCAGCAGATCAGGTAAGTGATCCAATTTGGTCAGAATCAATCAATCAATCAATCAATCAATTTGATTAAAGCGTGACCTGAGGCCATTGCTTAACAAAAACATATATATGACAGACAAACACACAATCATAAAATACATCAGTACTTTGGGAATACAAAATAAGGTACAATTGAGTTCTAGCCATATTAGGGTCATAAGGATCCACTAACCATCCACCCAGGAAATAAAAACCCGTTAAAGGAAAAATAAAAGCCACAACTTCCCAGGTTTCAACCTCATAGGCATAATATATCCCGCAAAGAATTTAACCTAATTTAGGCAAAATAAAATATCCAATAAGATTAAAATCTTACAAAACAAATCCAAGGGAACGGGAAAGTTAATCTTAATTAGGGGCTTCTTCGAAATCCTTTGGCATTAAATCTAAATACCCTAAATAATCGTAAGTCCTAAAATACTAGAAGGCAGCTTCAGTAATATACTGAGTATCAAATCTATAACCAAAACTATTATTAAATAATAGTATTCACCCACCAGGGCCACTAGGACTCTGAAACATCAACCATAATATGGACATAAGGGACAAGCCAACAGTACCCAGAATAATACCTCTACTTCCCTGTAGATAGCTCCTCCCCTATCCCCTAAACCCCCCTTCCTTGCATACAAGAAAGTTCGTCAAACTGCCCCTTACTTAATTTAACCCAATTCTAAATAACTAACCCAACAGAATTAATACAGAATAGTAAATAACACATAAACTACCACTGCCTCAGCTATACTAATACCACCATGCCCAATCCATAAAACCTACCCAGGGGAAAGGTTCTTTAACACACAAAGAATGGGATACCAAATTGAACCCTTAGGTGGCCATAATGGAAACATAGCCTCCCAAAACACCAATGATTCCAACCCTAGAGCTCAATAAGCACAACCGCCATAACTAGACACATCCCCCAGGGGTCAGTATGGCGGCCCTACACGCGGGATCTGCAGCCACGAGTTCATCCAGTATAGATGATCTCCTACAAGGAGATCCAAAATGAACAGAAGGGATATAGTTACTCATAGCAGGATTGGATACAATAGGACACTGAGTCTTCAGCAACTGGTCTGATCTAAATAAAACTCCAGTGCTAAACTCAGCAGAATTGAATGAATGTGCCTCTGGCATCAAAGGGCCATTACCTATGCTGATCTCAGGGGGTCCAGTTTGGTCATCATTAAAGACAGACATTGATGGAACTACTGGAGCTATCTGTTCTCCCAGGAATGAATTTGCCACAACGACAGTTCCTAACTGGGTATCCCACCGGGAAGGGTCAGGATTTAATCTTAGTTCCACTGAATTTTGAGATCTGATAGGGATTGGAATTTCTGTTGAGGTGGCTGCGCGTCTTCTGGGTAGTTGGATCATGTTGAGGTTAGAAACATCTAAATGAGAGGCTAGGTTCACTGACCCTACCGGGGAATAACTAGTCCGCTGTTGTGGGACTAAAAGCGGAGTAATATTAGACCTTTCATATAGCCTGCTTATATTAATTCCCCATGAAGAAAGATAATGAACATGTGCTTGAACACTATCTGCAAAGCTTGATGAAGAAAAATACACTACAAGAGGCAAAAGAGGCAAAAGTACACCAAACGCCAGAGGCAAATGGTAAAAGCGACGAACATAATGAGGGGGAACAAAATAGCCCAGCAAGTCTGTTAAATGGGCTGTAATCCTATATTTAGAATTCCAGTGGGGGGGGGCAATCCAAACAATGGGGGTACAACCTTAAAAACTAAAGCCTCAGGAACTAGCTGAAGCCTACCCCTATCAGTCAATTTAAGCATGTTACCACAAGGGGGGTATCCTAGAGGGAGAAATAAGAGAAGACAACCCTGGGTGGGGTGTTGTCTGACAGGCAATGGATGCTCTTTTAGCCGAATGGTCACCTTTATCCCTATTCCCTACAGATACCCTTATAAGGTGTGGTAACTAACTCCACTGTGGCACGCATTTGGGAATAAATAACTTGGAGCTGGGGAATACACTCCTTCGCACAGCGGACTAACTTTAGGGTCAAATCCACCGACTGCGCACATACAGATCCCAAGGGTCTCATCTCCTCAGAAAGGGCAAGGGGCACACTAACACCCTCATCCGGGGAAGAAAACAACAGAGACCCACCAAACCATTGGGAATTTCCCCCACTGTCTCCAGATCTTCCACCTCAGGGTCAGAAAGAACTGGAGCTTGCCCATCTTCCTCAGGAAGGTTGATAGTTTGCCCATTTGGCAAAAAATCATCCAGCTTTAATTGCCTGCCCCGTGCCCTTGTAACCATCCCCTGTTTCCCTTTCTTTTTTGTCATAATACAATTTCGCTAAGGGATACAGGCAGCCAATCAAAAGAAAAAAAGGCTGCAAATCTGTGCTATAATGGAAAAAACCTCCCCAGGATACTGACCTTACCACTAAACAGTCAAAATGTAAGGCCAATCAACATCCAAAGACAACCCCCAGTCCGATCTCCACAAATTCCTGGGCACAGAAAATAGTCAAAATACATCAGGGAGGGGCCCTGCACCCGACCCATGCCTAAGGCCGCGTGCGCAAGGGTGTGCCATTGCGAGCGCAGCCCTTAGGTGCGCGCCTCCGGCGCTGCCGTACAGCGCTGGCGGTTTTCAGGAATACCGGGGATATAACCCCACCCCTCACACACCTGGAGGGCTCCTCCCCCAGTCACTCGCGGGACTGCAGCGATGTTTCCCTCAGTCCACGGGGAAATTCTGGGGCTCTGGACGGGATGGGAGGGAGGGTCCCTGGGCGTCCTTAGGGGCTCTGGCAGCAGGGGTCAATACAAGCTGGCTGGGGCTCATGCTTTTATCCTAAGGGCTCAACTCCAGCAAAGGGGACGTCTCGGGACAGTCCGCCACTGGCCTGGGCTTGGGCTCCTGTTCGGGCTCCAGCTGGGAGAGGTTGGTGTAGGTGAGCGTTCCCCGTCGGGGCCCCAGGCCTGGGGACGGCGGAGGCTCGAGGCTGCACTGCGGGCTCAGGGAGGTGCCCGCCAGGTAGTAGAAGGGCGTGGCCGAGAGGTGCAGGGCGCAGAAGAGCACGAGCAGGTGGCAAGCCTTCTGCAGCAAGGTGCCGGGCAGGTCCTTCATCCTGCACGGCCCAGAGCCGCCCGCCTCGCTCTCTCCCTCCCTGCCGATGGCTCAGCACAGTGCCAGCTGGTCGGAATCCGAATGGCCGCTCAGGCTTGGGGATGGGCGGGAGGAGTGCCCCTCCGCCCATCCCAGACCCAGGTAGTGCGCCACCCCCGGAAGCACCCCCTGATCCGGGGAGTGCCCCTAGGCCCGCCATCCGGTTAGGAAAGAAGGCTGCCTCCAAGTCTGCGGATAAAGGGGGCATGTATTAAATCTCCCCTCAGCCCCCATAGAAATTTTCCAGGCCTGTATATAATGTGGGCATATATTAAATCTCTCCTCACCACCCGCCCCTGACCTGTAAAAATAANATTGGATACAATAGGACATTGAGTCTTCAGCAACTGGTCTGATCTAAATAAAACTCCAGTGCTAAACTCAGCAGAATTGAATGAATGTGCCTCTGGCATCAATGGGCTGTTACCTATACTGCTCTCAGAGGGTCCAGTTTGGTCATTAGGGACAGACATTGGTGGAACAACTGGAGCTTTCTGTTCTCCCAGGGATGAATCTGCCCCAACGACAGTTCCTAACTGGGTATCCCGCTGGAAAGGGTGGGGAATTAACCTTAGTTCCACTGAATTTTGAGATCTAATGTGGATTGGAGTTTCTGTTGAGGTGGCTGGGTGTCTTCTGGGTAGTTGGATCATGTTGAGGTTAGAAACATCTAAATGAGAGGCTAGGTTCACTGACCCTACCGGGGAATAACTAGTCCGCTGTTGTGGGACTAAAAGCGGAGTAATATTAGACCTTTCATATAGCCTGCTTATATTAATTCCCCATGAAGAAAGATAATGAACATGTGCTTGAACACTATCTGCAAAGCATGATGAAGAAAAATACACTACAAGAGGCAAAAGAGGCAAAAGTACACCAAACGCCAGAGGCAAATGGTAAAAGCGACGAACATAATGAGGGGGAACAAAATAGCCCAGCAAGTCTGTTAAATGGGCTGTAATCCTATATTTAGAATTCCAGTGGGGGGGGGCAATCCAAACAATGGGGGTACAACCTTAAAAACTAAAGCCTCAGGAACTAGCTGAAGCCTACCCCTATCAGTCAATTTAAGCATGTTACCACAAGGGGGGTATCCTAGAGGGAGAAATAAGAGAAGACAACCCTGGGTGGGGTGTTGTCTGACAGGCAATGGATGCTCTTTTAGCCGAATGGTCACCTTTATCCCTATTCCCTACAGATACCCTTATAAGGTGTGGTAACTAACTCCACTGTGGCACGCATTTGGGAATAAATAACTTGGAGCTGGGGAATACACTCCTTCGCACAGCGGACTAACTTTAGGGTCAAATCCACCGACTGCCCACATACAGATCCCAAGGGTCTCATCTCCTCAGAAAGGGCAAGGGGCACACTAACACCCTCATCCGGGGAAGAAAACAACAGAGACCCAACCAAACCATTGGGAATTTCCCCCACTGTCTCCAGATCTTCCACCTCAGGGTCAGAAAGAACTGGAGCTTGCCCATCTTCCTCAGGAAGGTTGATAGTTTGCCCATTTGGCAAAAAATCATCCAGCTTTAATTGCCTGCCCCGTGCCCTTGTAACCATCCCCTGTTTCCCTTTCTTTTTTGTCATAATACAATTTCGCTAAGGGATACAGGCAGCCAATCAAAAGAAAAAAAGGCTGCAAATCTGTGCTATAATGGAAAAAACCTCCCCAGGATACTGACCTTACCACTAAACAGTCAAAATGTAAGGCCAATCAACATCCAAAGACAACCCCCAGTCCGATCTCCACAAATTCCTGGGCACAGAAAATAGTCAAAATACATCAGGGAGGGGCCCTGCACCCGACCCATGCCTAAGGCCGCGTGCGCAAGGGTGTGCCATTGCGAGCGCAGCCCTTAGGTGCGCGCCTCCGGCGCTGCCGTACAGCGCTGGCGGTTTTCAGGAATACCGGGGATATAACCCCACCCCTCACACACCTGGAGGGCTCCTCCCCCAGTCACTCGCGGGACTGCAGCGATGTTTCCCTCAGTCCACGGGGAAATTCTGGGGCTCTGGACGGGATGGGAGGGAGGGTCCCTGGGCGTCCTTAGGGGCTCTGGCAGCAGGGGTCAATACAAGCTGGCTGGGGCTCTTGCTTTTTTCCTAAGGGCTCAACTCCAGCAAAGGGGACGTCTCGGGACAGTCCGCCACTTGCCTGGGCTTGGGCTCCTGTTCTGGCTCCAGCTGGGAGAGGTTGGTGTAGGTGAGCGTTCCCCGTCGGGGCCCCAGGCCTGGGGACGGCGGAGGCTCGAGGCTGCACTGCGGGCTCAGGGAGGTGCCCGCCAGGTAGTAGAAGGGCGTGGCCGAGAGGTGCAGGGCGCAGAAGAGCACGAGCAGGTGGCAAGCCTTCTGCAGCAAGGTGCCGGGCAGGTCCTTCATCCTGCACGGCCCAGAGCCGCCCGCCTCGCTCTCTCCCTCCCTGCCGATGGCTCAGCACAGTGCCAGCTGGTCGGAATCCGAATGGCCGCTCAGGCTTGGGGATGGGCGGGAGGAGTGCCCCTCCGCCCATCCCAGACCCAGGTAGTGCGCCACCCCCGGAAGCACCCCCTGATCCGGGGAGTGCCCCTAGGCCCGCCATCCGGTTAGGAAAGAAGGCTGCCTCCAAGTCTGCGGATAAAGGGGGCATGTATTAAATCTCCCCTCAGCCCCCATAGAAATTTTCCAGGCCTGTATATAATGTGGGCATATATTAAATCTCTCCTCACCACCCGCCCCTGACCTGTAAAAATAAAATGTATTCCAGGTTTCTCCCCTCGGTTTCTTAGTGTGAAGAAATTGTCCCCCTTGTCATGCAGTTGGGCCCCTACTCTGTACCAACATCCTAGCTATGGGCCTGGCCTTGCCTTAGGCTTACAGCTTCGTACAATGTTCCTATTTAGGTCCTCAATGATCTGGCTAAGGCCTTTCAGCAAAAGAGAAGGAACTGAGAAACTGAGTCACGCTGCAATCAAGCAAGCAGAATTCTTTATAAATGGTTAGTTAAAGCCAGGGCTTGTCCCCAGTAAACACTAATCTCCAAGTAAATCTCTCCAGCAGCCCCACACCCAGTTTGTGATAGCATGTGATAAAATTCATGATTACAATCTCAAAGGTCCACTTGGTGTCATAGTGCGGTGATTTAAGGGACTGGTTTACTCTGGGGTAAGTGTTCGACTGGACATGGCGGTAGTGGTAGGTAAGTACCTTCAGCCACTCCCATAAGACCATGTGCTTTGTGGGCACTCTAGTCACCAATATCTTTTTACGGTCTTCTGCCAAATGTGATTTCCTGAATCATGGGCTATGCTCTTCCCCTGGGATGTGAAGGATGCTTGGAGTACATCGTGCCCATGGCCTTTTTAAAAGGGTCATGGCTGGGTGTGTGTGTGTGTGCGTCTGCGCTGCGTGGGATGGGTGTCGACACCCACGCATGTCAGGCAAGTCGGGGGGGGGGGGATTCAAAAGTGTCAGGGATGGGTGTGTGCCCCCACCCATGTACGTTTAAGCCTGCCCCTCGATAGAGCATCCCAGATTTCCCCCTGATGCTCTGTCAGTATGCATGAGTGGGCAGTGTGGGTCACAGGAGTACATGTGCGCCCCCAATGCCGCCATCACACAGGCTGGGTGGATGGACCTGCAGGGGTTCGTCTTGTCTAAAGATGGCCTGCGTAGGGGTAAAAGTGTTGTGCAGCCACTTGTTGGGGGTTTGAATTACCTTTTGGGGGGGTGGGGGTTAACCACAAACTGCACATGTTAGTGTGGCCTTCTTTACATAAACGGAGCAAGAGCTAGAATACTGTACTGTTTTCTCTTCTGCTCTTCTACCCTTAACACAGCAGGCCTTGCCAAGACTACCACAACTAGCTATTTTGCCAGCTGGTTTTACCACCCTGACCTTCAGGGGGCAACCTTGTGAGCAGCTGTGGCTAGGAGCACATGGGACTATGCAGACATGCAGTGGAGAGAGAGCCCTAAGTATATTCCCCTACTGCTGTGACATATCCCTCTGCACAGCAGACTCCCTGACTGCTCTAGATGAGCTCGTCTTGGAAGTGGAGATCACCCAGGCTTATTGTCTTGGGTGATTTCATTATGCACGCTGAGGGGCAGAGCAGGATTTCATGACCGCCATGATAACCATGGGTCTAGTCCAGATAATATTTGGCCAGACCTATTAGGCTGGACACATGTTGGATTTAATGTTTTGCACTGGCCTGGAAACAGGGGTTCCAATTATTGGGGGTGTAGTTATGACACCATTGTTATAGTTGGACCATTACCTTCTGAGGGTCCAGATCTTTGCCCCTGTTGGGGTAGTGGACCAGCTAGGTTAGTCCGCCCTTGGATCCCATAAGATTCCAGAATTCTCTGGGGGATCTACCTGCTGACCTTGATGGCCTCTCTGTTGATGGCCTGGTTGATCTGTGGCATGGTACATTGACTCAGGTCATTGACACAGTGGCACCCGGGTGTCCACTTCCTCCGCAGCGGCAACACAGACCTCCTTGGTATAAGGAGGACCTGAGACTGCTAAAGCAGGAGGGTAGGCAATTAAAGCACAGGTGGCACTTGATTTATGCCAAAGCTGGCCAATTGTGGCAAAGATAAAAAAATTTAAGGACTATGCCATAACAGTGGTGGTGGCCAAGAAAGCTTTCTTTGCTGCCACCATAGCATCTGCAAAGTGCTGCCCAGCAGAGCTCTTTCAGCTAAATTCTGGCTGTCTTCATGGAGTTAGAGTCATTAGTTGCCTGCTGTGATGAATTTGTCACCTGCTTTGCAGGTAAAGTCACTCGTATTTGTCTCAGCTTGGGAACTGCTGGTTTGGATGAAGAGTCAGAGTTTGGGGTTGGGGAGGTTCGGTCTTGTCCAGCTCGCTTGGATCAGCTTCAGTCGGTTTCATCCACTTATGCAGAGGGTGTGCTTGAAGTGATGCAGATGATCAGCTGTGAAGTAGATCCATGCCTGTCCTGGCTGGTGAAAGCTAGCTGGGAGACTTTGGGAGCCATTGCAAGCTGGGGATGTCAGTGCCTCCCTTTGGGAGGGCAGGGTGCCCGATTGCCTCAAAACTGCAGTTGTCCAGCCCCTGCTGAAAAAGCCATCTCTTGACATTGACTCCTCTGCCAGCTGTTGCCCCGTCTCTAATCTTCCCTTTTTAGGGAAGGTTACTGAATGGGTGGTTGCCTTGCAGCTTCAGGCACACCTTGATGCTATTGGATTCCTGGACTCATGTCAGGATTTAGTCTTTGGCATGGTACTGAGACTGCACTTGTGGCCTTGGTTGACCTCAGTTTGACAATCAACAAGGGCAATTGTACCCTGTTGATATGGTTAGATCTTTCAGTGACCTTCGATACACTTGATCATGGGATGCTGTTGACATGGCTGTGAGACCTGGCAGGGATTTGTGGGACTGCTCTTGAGTGGTTCCGCTCTTTCCTGTCTGGGAGAACCCAGAGGGTGGTGATGGGTAGCAGCTTGTTGTTCCTTTGGGAGCTCCTTTGTGGGGTCCTACAGGGTTCCATCTTGTTCTCACTCCTATTCAATGTGTTTCTGAAGCCCCTGGGTGAGGCTGTATGGAGATTGAGTGAAGTGTCATCAGTACGCTGATGACACCCAACTCTCTCTCTTTCATCCAACCCAGGCCCTGCAGTCTCAGTGGTTGGCTGCATTGGGAGTGGATGCGGGCGAGCCAATTGAAGCTGAATCCAGACAAGACCAAAGCAGTGGTCAGCTGGCCACATGACCTAGGAGACATAGGGACCCTTGTATAACTTATTTATGAGGTCCAGCCTCCTTTGGTCACTCGGGTTCACAGTGCTCTTGGATCCGTTGCTGCAACTGTATGGTCAGGTTGCTGTGGTGGTCAGGAGTGCTTTTCACCAATTACATCTGGTGAGAAGGCTACAACCTTTTTCCTATCAAATTCAGATTTGGCCACCATCGTCCAGGCCTTCATAACCTCGAGGCTCTTGACTACTGCAATGTGCTCTGCGTGGGGCTGCCCTTGACTGTTCAGAAGCTGCAGTTGGTGCAGAACGTGGCAGCTCACCTTCTATTGGGGTGGGTCACAGGAAGCACCTTACCCCAGTGCTCTAGCAGCTTCGCTGGCTACCAATAGCTTTCCAAGCACAATTCAAGGTGCTGGTTTTGATCTACAAAGCCCTAAAACAGCTTGGGCCCCAGGTATTTTATTTATATTTTTTATCCCACCCTCTCTCTTAGGCTCAGAGTGGCTTACAATTCTTTAACTTATTAACTGTAATCACAGCCTCAGGTCAGCTGAGAGCACCCTCTTGCAGGTACCATCTGCCCGTGAAGTTTAGCTAGAGCACGCAGAGAGGTGTTCTCAGTGGCTAATCCACAATTATGGAACTCCCTCCCTTTGGAGGTTCATTTAAACCCAAACCTGTTCATCCTCTGGAAAGGTTGTAAGCCCTTTTTATTTGTCCAGGAGTTTGGTAGGTAGGGATAAGGTTGGGTAGGCTTGGGGGGTGGGTGGGTAGGGAGACAAGGGACTTTTAGATGTTTTTATGGATTGTAAGCCACCCTACGCATTGATGAGAAGGGTGGCATATAAATTCAAATAAAATAAATAAAATAAAGAATGCCTCACACTGGCCCTTCCAGGCTTGGTGAGGAGCTAGCAAACAGTGTAAGGCAGACAGCAGTTGAGGTGGCAGCTCATGAGTGTGTGCAGGTCTCTCTCCTCTCTCACCCACTCCACTGCCTACTACACTCTTAAAAAGCAGCCGAAAGAGCCAGTGCAGCCCAGCGGCTACAGTGTTGGACTTGGATTTGGGAGACAGGTAGGGCGGCCAGATATGCAAATTGTAGAGGACATTTATGAGAAATACAGGTTGCAGGGCTGCACTGGAGCCAATGCAGTGCTCCAGTGCAAGGGGAGATAAAATTCAGGGCCCCACTCCATGATGCCACCTGCTCTGAAGCACCTTAGAGATGGTTGTATTTGGAGCCCTGCTGAGGAGTGGTGGCCCCACACCCTGCCTTGATGATGAAAATGGAGACATGTGGGAGCGCTCTAGAAAGCAGAGAAAATAGCAGGGCCCAGGGCAATCACCCCTGTGGTAAAGCCGGTCCTGATAATAACGACCTAACTCACCAAGTTGCTGTGTAAGTGAACTGGATTGTAAAGCACTATATAAATAAAAATACTAAAAAAGGCAGAAAGGGAGCATGAAAGGTTCTTTTAAAAGGGAGGGGTGGGGGATGAAAAAGCCAGATAAGGAAGAAGAAAAGGAACTTAAGAAAAAGACAGAAGGAAAAAAGAGAGGAGAAAGGTTGGTCTGTACAAAGCATGCCTATACTATACTGTCAAGGCCCGGCCGGGGGGACGAGGACGCCCGCAGCATACAGGCCGGGGAGTGGACCCAGCCCCAACCCCGACCCCGACAGCGCCAAGCGGAAAGGAGGCGCCGCCCCCATCTCTCCCCGTGACAGGGGGCGGGGCGCCCCCGCCCACACAGGACGCCCAAGCGGAGCCGCAGAAGGCGGAACAGGGGAAGGCAGGGACCAGCGAGACGAGAGATGAGGCCACGCCCCCTTTGCGGCGCTCCACACGCTTGCGGGAGCATGCAGAGGGGCAGGGCCAGGGAGATAAGAGCCAACGCCTAGAAGCACTCGGCGCTGGTGATTGAGCGGAGACCGGCCCTCTGATTGAGCTAAGTGATTGAGAGTTAAGCGTGTTAACTGTTTCCCTGACCTAGGCAACTGGAATCGAGAGTGTGTTGTGTGTGACCCTTCTACCTAAACCTTCCCTTGTGAGCGTGGACAACGTGCGAGTGTGAGAGCGGGTGCGTGCTTGGAGTGTGAGTCCTTCTCTTCTAACCCTTTCCCCCTCCCCCTCCCTGAGGCCAGCCGTAGTGTACCTTCTTATACACATCTAGATGTGTATAAGAGACAGCCTCTCAGCGGTGTGAGATTTGTTCCCGTGTGCCACTTTGTCTTCCTGGGGCCCCATTTCCCTCCTTGCCGAGCACTCCCTCCTCACTGTCACCCAGACCCCCACCCCCCGACCGTGAGCGTAGCGTGCGTGGAGAGACCTGCGTGCCTGGGGCTCAGACTCATACTACTCACCTGGCGCCCTATGATGATAGGGACCTGGGCACTGTGAGGCCTATAGGTCCAAACACTATCCTGACGGGCAAGTATTCCCAGAGAGAAACCTTCCCGGGTAGGAGTCTGAGCTCGTGCGTGGGGTGCATAGTAGGGTGGGCGGTTTGGCGCCCCGACCCCCCGGGGCCCGGCTGGGTCTGCGCCCCCTCCCCCGTGACAGAATCACCAGCCTTATTCCCCTCCTTTCCCCCCTACTGGGGGGCCCCCCCAACCATGGATCTTGCTAAAGAAGAAGCAGAATTAGTGCGAGCCGTACAGGCCGTATCCATGGACGTACGAGTCCTCCATGATAATCAACAGGCCCTAACTAGAGCAGTGGCTCGACTTCAGGCTGCCCTCGAGGGAGAGACCCCGGCGCCCGAGCGACCGGCAGGGCACCTCCCCCGGGAGTCCCGAGGGCCACAGATTGAGAAATTTATGGGAGACTGCAAGGCCTTCCAGGGCTTTATGGCCCTGTGTCGATTAACCTTTTCGATGCAGCCGCAGACATACTCTACCGACACCCTTAAGGTAGCATGTATTATCGGGAATTTGGGGGGCACCGCCTTAGAATGGGCCACGACCCTGCTACAAGGGGATAGCCCCTTGCTGTCGAACTACCCCGAATTCGTAAAGGAGTTTACAAGCCTCTTCGACCATCCCCATAGGGTGCGGGATGCGGAAACAGCTATCCTCGCCCTGAAGCAAGGGTGGGGGAGCCTGCTGGACTACATTACCCAGTTTCGTCAGCTAGCTTTAGAGCTTCAGTGGCCAAAGGAAGTTTTGTGGGTCATGTTTCGTAGGAGGCTGGGCGATGAATTGAAGGATCAGTTAGCTTTTACGGCTCTTCCCGAAACTTGGGAGGAGATCTCCACGCTTGCATTACAGATAGAGGACCGCCTGGCGGAGAGACGTCAGGAACGGAAGCAAGAGAGCCGGGGCTTTTTTCCACGCCCCGTGGGAGTCTCTCCTACCCCCCCCCGGGGGCTGCAAGAAGCTCCGACCCTGAACCCATGCAGATTGGTGCGTCCCGAGGCCCGCTGACCAAGGAGGAAAGAGAAAAACGACGCTAAGCGCGGGCTTGCTTTTACTGTGGGGACACGGCCCACTTCATTCGAGAATGCCCCTCTATACCCCCGGACCGTCGAGGCCCGGGAAATGCTCGAGGCCGGGAAGGAGCGGGAACTCCCCGGCCGTAAACCTGTTACCCGCGACCTTGACAACACTATGGACCCACTTGCGGATTCCCCTTACCATTACGGTAACCACAGGCCGTTCTATCATCGTCTGGGCCATGGTGGACTCCGGAGCCTCCAGGAATTTTATAGACGAGGGGTTCCTGAGAGAACAAGCAATTCCCACTACCCCCAAGAAGACCCCGGAGCGGATCCACTCCATAGATGGTTCCCCCTTGATATCTGGGCCAGTGAAGCGGCAGACACAGCCCCTCCAGTGCGCAGTGGGGGCTCATCAGGAGACTCTCTCCCTGGACCTGGTTTGTACCCCGCTGTTTAGAGTAGTCCTGGGGTTACCGTGGTTGACCCTACATAATCCCCAAGTGAACTGGGCCACCATTTGCGTGCAATTCACCTCGCCACACTGTAAGGAGAAGTGCATCCAGGCACCGCCCCCCACCTTCAAGACCGCAGCCGGGACGCAAGAGCCTTGCCAAGCCTTGGGGTTCCAGTTACTCCCGGAATACGCTGCCTTCATGGACGTATTCAGTAAGGTCCAAGCTACGGAGCTACCCCCTCATCGGACGTATGATTGTCCCATTGACCTCCTTCCGGACAAAGAACCCCCTTTCGGCCGCATCTATGTCTTGTCAGCTCCAGAATTGAAGACTCTGCGCCAATACTTGGACGACAGCCTGCGGAATGGATTTATCCGGCACTCGTGCTCCCCGGCGGGGGCGCCCATATTTTTTGTGCTCAAGAAGGACGGGGGGCTCCGCCCCTGCGTCGACTACCGTGGCTTGAATGCCATCACAATCAAAAATAGATGCCCCCTCCCGTTGATCCCCGAACTGTTAAACCGACTGCAGGGAGCTACCATCTACAGCAAGCTCGATCTCCGGGGGGTGTATAATCTCCTGCGGATGAAGGCAGGGGATGAATGGAAGACAGCCTTCCGGACAAGATACGGGCATTACGAATACCAAGTAATGCCGTTTGGCCTGGCGAACGCTCCCGCGACCTTCCAGCATTTTATAAATGATATACTCAGAGACCTTTTGGACGTTTTTGTCATCGCCTATCTAGACGATATTCTTATTTATTCTACCTCACAAGAACAGCATCGCGCGCATGTCTGTCAAGTTCTCCAGAGGCTGAGGGACAACAAGCTATACTGCAGGGAGGAGAAATGTGCATTCCACCTGACCACCGTAGACTTTCTGGGATTCGTTATTTCCCCCACAGGGATCCGGATGGACAACCAAAAGGTCGAAGCGATCCAGCGCTGGCCTGCCCCCAAGGCGGTGAAACCCCTCCAACGCTTTCTGGCCAGTACGAATTATTACAGGCATTATATTCCTCAATATGCGGCCATCACTACCCCCCTAACACGTTTACTAAAGAAAAATCAACCATACTTGTGGGGGGGAAGCACAGCAGAAAAGTTTCAAACTTTTCAAGCAGGCCTTTACCCAAGCCCCCCTGCTGAGACACCCGAACTTCGACCAACCTTTTTGGGTGGAAGCCGACGCCTCCAGCACCGCCATTGGGGCGGTCTTACTACAGGAGGCGCCCACCTCAAAGCATCCCTTGCCCTGTGCCTACTACTCCCGCCAGCTTACGCCGGCGGAGCAAAATTACTCTATTTTTGATAGGGAACTGTTGGCCATCAAGGCCGCCTTTGAGACTTGGCGCCACTACATCGAGGGCGCCACGCATCCTGTCGAGGTAATCACGGACCACAAAAACCTTACCTTTTTGCAAACCGCGCAAATAAATAATGCCCGTCACACCCGATGGGCGGTCTTCTTCGCTCGGTTTGATTTTCATATTCAGTATAGACCAGGGCACCTCAACATCCTTGCTGATGCCCTATCCCGTTGCCAGGAGCGCATAGAAGGAACGCGATGACCCCAAGGGACGATCCTCCCGGCCAAGGTGTTCGCGGCCGCCTATGTAACGGCAGAGCAACTAAAGACAGCCAGACAGACAGAGCTCCCCGAGGCCCCCACTTCCGAATGGCTCCAGACCGATGGACTATAGAAGAGGAAGGACCAGGTTTTTGCCCCCCCATCATGTAGGGCCCTCTTAATACAAGCCCATCATGATGCTCCCTTGGCCGGGCACCCTGGACCGCAACGCACAATCCAGATGATCCGTAGGCACTTCTGGTGGCCGTCTTTGATCCCCGATGTTCGTAGACACATTGAACAATATGACGTTTGTGCGCGAACTAAGATACCCAGGAAGCCCCCCGTGGGGTTCCTCCAGCTAGTAGCACCCCCTCAAGGACCCTGGCAACGGGTCGGACTTGACTTTATCGTGGACCTTCCCCCATCGTGCTCGTACAATACCATCTTAGTTGTGGTAGACCATTTTACCAAATTCACCCACCTTATAGTGTGTAAGGGCCTTCCCTCGGCACGCAGGACGGCCCTCTTGTTTATACGCCATGTCCTGAAGTTGCACGGTTGCCCTAAGGAAATACGAAGCGACCGGGGTTCCCAATTTACCTCCCGGTTCTGGAGGGCACTGTTTTCAGCTCTACGAGTGACGGTGACGCCCATTACTGCATACCACCCGGCAGCCAACGGTCAGGTGGAACGCATGAACCAAAACGTGGAACAGTACCTTCGATGCTATACGACGTATCTCCAGGATGATTGGTACGCATGGCTCCCCCTTGCGGAGTTTGCCCTCAACAACGCCCCCAATGCCTCCATCGGGGACTCCCCCTTCTTTGTCTCTTATGGGTTCCACCCACAAATCGGGGTACACGACCTTCCCTCCGCAACCGTCCCGGCTGCAGGAGCCCTCGTCCGACGAATTCAAGAAGCCCAAAGGGTAGCCCAACTTACCTTACAGCAAGCGCGACAGCGTTATAAGACTGCGGCAGATAAGCATCGCACCCCGGCCCCCGTGTTTCAGCCCGGCGACCTGGTATGGGTTAACCGCTGTCAGTATCCTTCCGCCCGACCCTCTGCGAAACTTGACTTCCGCTATATGGGGTCGTACCCCATCCTTCGTCAGCTCAATGAAGTCACGTATAAACTTCGCTTGCCCCCCCATGTACGCATCCACCCCACGTTCCACGTGGCCCTGTTGAAGAAGGCCCACTCTCCGCCTCAGGCTCCTGCCCCGCTGCCCCCAAGCCCGATTCCCCCGAACACGGAATACGAGGTTCGGGCGATCTTGGACGCTCGCCGCCATTACGGCCGGCTCCAGTACCTCATCGACTGGGTAGGTTATGGCCCCGAGGACCGCTCATGGGAGCCGGCATCCTCAGTCCATGCCCCCGTATTGGTCCGTGCGTTCCATCGCCGGCATCCCTCCAAGCCATCCCCTTTGGGAGGGGTTGGCCGGGGGCCTCGCAGGGGGGGTACTGTCAAGGCCCGGCCGGGGGGACGAGGATGCCCGCGGCATACAGGCCGGGGAGTGGACCCGGCCCTGACCCCGACAGCGCCAAGCGGAAAGGAGGCGCCGCCCCCGTCTCTCCCCGTGATAGGGGGCGGGGCGCCCCCGCCCACACGGGACGCCCAAGCGGAGCCGCAGAAGGCGGAACAGGGGAAGGCAGAGACCAGCGAGACGAGATGAGGCCACGCCCCCTTTGCGGCGCTCTGCACGCTTTCGGGAGCACGCAGAGGGGCGGGGCCAGGGAGATAAGAGCCAACGCCTAGAAGCACTCGGCGCTGGTGATTGAGCGGAGACTGGCCCTCTGATTGAGCTAAGTGATTGAGAGTTAAGCGTGTTAACTGTTTCCCTGACCTAGGCAACTGGAATCGAGAGTGTGTTGTGTGACCCTTCTACCTAAACCTTCCCTTGTGAGCGTGGGACGGCGTGCGAGTGTGAGAGCGGGTGCGTGCTTGGAGTGTGAGTCCTTCTCTTCTAACCCTTTCCCCCTCCCCCTCCCTGAGGCCAGCCATAGTGTACCTTCCCCCTCCTCTCAGCAGTGTGAGATTTGTTCCCGTGTGCCACTTTGTCTTCCTGGGACCCCATTTCCCTCCTTGCCGAGCACTCCCTCCTCACTGTCACCCAGACCACCACCCCCGACCCTGAGCGTAGCGTGCGTGGAGAGACCTGCGTGCCTGGGGCTCAGACTCATACTACTCACCTGGCGCCCTATGATGATAGGGACCTGGGCACTGTGAGGCCTATAGGTCCAAACACTATCCTGACAGGCACGTATTCCCAGAGAGAAACCTTCCCGGGTAGGAGTCTGAGCTCGTGTGTGGGGTGCATAGTAGGGTGGGCGGTTCGGCGCCCCAACCCCCCGGGGCCCGGCTGGGTCTGCACCCCCTCCCCCGTGACATATACAGAGTTAAGTTTTCTGTGCATTTAATGAATAGCTCGCTCTCTCTGGTCTGACTTGCCGCTGTTGGGCAGGTACAGCTGTATGCTTTATGCATACAGCTGTACGCTCCCCCAAGCACCTCCCCAACATGGGGGCAGCCAGTGAGACAGCTCACTGTAGCCAAAGCAGATTAGCCCTGTGACCTCCCCAACAATAAAAAAAACCCAAGTACTAAACCTTTTCTAACAAGGAAGATAGGGGCATAAGCAAATACTATGGCTGTATGCACTTTTTATTTTAAACCGTATGTAAATTCTTATGCAAATCTGGAGCAGCAGGATGTTTTTGGCAGCTGCCCCCAACCCCCTGCTGTCATGTAGCTCTTTCATACAGGGTATGTGAATAATATCGACACCTAGGTAATCTTAATTAAACTCCTCTGGAAAATTTGCCAGTGCTTATTACACTGCATAAAGCTCATGCTTTGGGAAAAAATCAAGTGAGATACAACCTCTAAGCAAGATGCCTTCCCCCACCATTTTCATTTTTCCACTACACTAGCAGGAAGGAGGAAATCCATCAACAAATGACCAGGGACCATTACAAACAAAAGGAATTTGCCAGCCAAGCATGGGGGAATCTGAATTCATCCTTGCAGAAAATGAATTTATTGACAAACAAGTCATCAGCGCCCCCAAATTTGGACTAGCAGGGGGTTCTTCAGGTCAGCACTGAGGTCCACCAATGCTTTCTCTCTCGGTCATCCAATACTGCCCTTTCAGATATCAACAAGCCTCTTGAATGGTACTACCACAATTACTACCCACCAGCATGTAGCTTTTTAGGTAACACTTTGCAGGCCAGATATCACAAGACACTTTACCAAAAATATGGAAAATAGTATTATCCCCATAAGCGGAGTTCGCTTGTAAGCTGCAATAGCTCTCAGGTAAAAACACACACATTTTATAATTGTTCAGCCTATAGTTCAGACTTTCTGCAAGCCTGAGGAGGGGGCCCATGTGGCCCCATAGCGTGCGCTCTCACCCCAACAGAAGTTGGTTCAAGAACAAGACAGTCTGAACTACATTGTATCCATTGGGTGTTTTCAGACATTGTCTCCTTAATTGTCACCACTTAAGGAGACAATTTTTCAGGTAGTCTCTTGGAATATTTCTGGCCTCAAGGCGCAGATTCAAGATCAAAACTGGTTGGAATTTCTGCGTGGCTATGATTTAATATGTCTTCAGGAGACATGGGGTGTTTTCAGACGTTACGCGGTCCAGATTCACCACAGTGGATTCCCAGTGGTGGGGAACCGAATAACCACCCCACCCCCCCCGTGGTCAAGGAGAGCCCTGAACAGACGTGACGGGATCAGGACCACGGCAGGGAATCGGGCCTCCAGACCACGGCCCAGGGCGGCACAAGAGACGTTACGCCGAATCCTGGCTGTGGTCAAAACACCCAGAAGGCATCAGGGAGGGGCAGGACACAGACATGGCCGGCTGAGGGCAAACAAAGCCAAAAGCGCCCACACAAGGGAAACAGTAAGGGAAGGGGAAGAGGGAGAAGAGCCGCAGAGGTACCACACACAACAGGCACAGAGACAATGAGGGCACAGTGGAACACACAGCACAAACACACGCCTGGGCACATACACACCAAGACAGGAAAGGAAGGGAAGGGGGGACACAGCGGAACAGACAACACGCACAGCACAACGGGCACAGGGGGGGCCGCGGGACAGGGAAGGGGGGGGGGAACGCCCCAGGGGCAGGTCCGGGCATGGGAAATGGCAGTCAGACCCCCAACAACAGCACAGCCCGCACGGGCACCCCCACAGCTACACAGTCGGTCCCGGAATGGGGGGACCCCGAAAGGTCGGGGTACAGGCACAGGGGGAGGCCACACGGAACAGGTAGCAGCCCAGGCATGGTCCAGGAGGCACACACGGACCCCAAGCGCCGGTGAAGATGCGATGGAGGGGAGGCAGGAGAGCCGGAGCCGTGCAGCCGGTCCAAAGGCACACCACCCCCACCCCCACCCCCCCGGGAGGTAGCCGGAAGGTTCAGTCTGGAGGCCCCAGAACCCCGATGTCGCACAGGCACCCGGGGGGTGGTGGGCTGGGGCACATGAGGGAGTGCAGGTGGACGAGGATGGTCAGCAGCACCCAGGGGAGCCAGGCGATGCTTCGGAGAGCTGGACACGGACACTGGAGAAGGCAGCCACGGAGGGAAACAACGGTTGCAGAGGCAGACAGGGGGGCCCCCGGTGGGGCCCCAGAGCCACAGGCAGGGGCAGCGGAACCCCGGGATGCAGGCAGCACCGCAGCATGGGCAGGACATCGAGGGAGCAGGCAGCGGATCACAGCAGTAGGGCGGAGGCGGGAGCTCACAGCGGGGTCAGCAACCAGGGCCCGGAAGGCACAGGGGGACTCACAGCCAGCTGCAGAGGGCCACATGGGGGCCAGGGGCTGCGTGGCCCGCCAGGTGAACAAAGTGCGGCCAATGAAGCATGCCCCGGCGGTACCCCAGCACGGACATGTGGTGGGAGACGAGGTAGTATGCCTCAAACGGATCCTGCATGGAGAGCCCCAACTGCACATCGGAATGGAACCACACACCTGACAGCACCGCCAGCTCCACCGCAGAAGTCAGCAGCGGGGGGCCATGGAAGGTGACCGAGCTCCAACAGCCGGTGATAGATCGCCCCATGAGAGCGTTGGTACCCACGGACCCCGTGAACACAGCCAAAGTAGGACACGGCCAAGGCAGGGTCCCCTTCCGCCAGACAGACCGTGTAAGCAACCAGGCTGCACACGGAGAGGGCGGACATGGTCTCCGGCGCAGACCACCCCACATGCGAGCACCTCATCTCCAGAATGCGCCCATCGGGAAAGGGAACCAGCCCCAACTGCACATCGGAATGGAACCACACACCTGACAGCACCGCCAGCTCCGCCGCGGTGGGCTCCGACAAGCAGAAGTCAGCAGCAGGGGGCCATGGAAGGTGACCGAGCTCCAACAGCCGGTGATAGATCGCCCCATGAAAGCGTTGGTACCCACGGACCCCATGAACACAGCCAAAGTAGGACACGGCCAAGGCAGGGTCCCCTTCCGCCAGACAGACCGTGTAGGCAACCAGGCTGCACACGGAGAGGGCGGACATGGTCTCCGGCGCAGACCACCCCACATGTGAGCACCTCATCTCCAGAATGCGCCCATCGGGAAAGGGAACCAGCCCCAGCGTCTCAGCATGCAGCCAGCAATCGCGGGCACTCACCTCATAGCCAAGGTAACGAAGGCCAGAGCTCAGGCTCGCATAGGCGCCCGGCAGGCTGTCCGGGCAGCTCAGGAGCAATTGCACGGCCAGGGTATGCCACAGGTCGCACAGGGCCATGGTCTCGCAGAAGGTCCACGTATGGGGGGCCCCTGGGGGCTGGGAGCCCGGTGGAAGCGCAGCCAGCCATAGTCCAGCAAGTCAGGGGGACTGACACCATGGGGGGGGGGCACATTCCCCAGAGGGGCGGGAGGGGACGCAAGGGAGCCCCAAGGCCAAGCGATAAGGCCCCAGGCCACAACAAGGCATGGCAAAAAAGCAAGGCGTGGGGTGCGGACCCAGCACAGCTGCAGGAACCGAGCACACAGACGGGACAGCCAACACACTAATCAGGCCGGCGAGGACACAATGTTGCCAACACAGAGAGGTGGGAGGTGATGACAGCAGGAATGCAGCTGCTGCCAGCACGCCTGGGCGCACACTGGTCCGTGCGCAAGGCCCCATGCAGGGACAGCAGGTGTGCCCAACGGGCTGCCCCCGCCGCCCCGGCCCTCCCGTCCACCAGGAGCTGTCCAGGCCAGCTGGGGGAGGGGGGTGCCCCGAGGTGACATGGGTGCCCCCGACCCCACCACCCTGGGGCCCCCTGGGTGAGCCCCTCTACGGCCATCGGTCTGCTCCCACCCCCGGACCCAGGAACGGACCGAAGGAGGCAGTAGTGGTGCCCTGACATTTATTCTCTCACCCAAGTACATGTGCCCCCTACACCACCACCACCACCACGCCCCCACCCGCAGGTTCTGTGCCCCCCCCTCAGACCACCCTCCCCCTAACCCCCGGTCTCTGGGGCCTCCCCCTCGCCCGCCCTGTGGGCACCACAGAGCTCTGGGAGCTCCCCTCCCTCCCACTGTCCGTGTCCCCAACGGTGTCCTGGGAGACCTCGGTGTCCTGAGGGGCAGGCGGTGGTGGGTGGGAGGGAGGGAGGACCTGGGGCCTCCCCCTGGGCAGCTGCTCCCTCTAGAGGTCTACAGGCGGATGCATAGCCCCAGCTGGCGTGGCAGCTGGGGTGGTTGGTGAAGCGGTGGGGGCACCAAGGCGCCAGGCATCAGGGCCCGGGCAGGCAGGGTGCCCGACAGGGTGGCTGCCATCACACAGGCACTCATGGTGCCAGCGTGCAGGAGCAGTGAGGTCCCAATGTCATGGGACCTATCCATTTTTGCGGAATGCTCCCACACCATCCCCTCAATGGCCTGTTCCAGCCACCCAAATGCCTCTACCTGCCTGCTGTGGTCCCGGCACTCTCGCCTCCATTCCAGACGCACCTCCGCCTGGAGCCTCCGGTCCCTTGCCTCTGCCTGTTGCAGGGATCGCTCTGTGGCCGCCTCCATGCGATTCACGGCCGCTATCATCCACTCCCCCTGTTCTGTGGTGGAATGGACTATGTCCTCCGCCTGGTCCTCCCTCCGGTGCCATACCCGTGCCCGGTGCTCCTTCATCCATTGTGCTGGGGGCACGGTCCCAGGTTGCTGGAACCCCTCGGGCTGCCCTGTAGAGTACACAGACGGTGGTGGTTAGCCCCCCTGGCCGGCTGCTCCCTGGCCAGGGACACGGCTGGGTGTGTGTGGGCCCCCCCCGGGTTGGCGGCCAGCCCCCCGGCTTTCCCCAATGCCCCACCCCCCACCCCACATGACCCAGATCCCCTTCCCAGCCTCCCTGCCCCCCCCCCCTTGCCGGTGTGCCTCACCTGGGCCCTCCGGCTGCTGCCGGGACTGTTCCCTGCCGGCCTCCTCACCCTCCTGTCTCTGGTGCTGGGACATGCTGTGCCCTGTGGGGATATGGGGGGTGGGTGGGTGGAGGAGAGCTGTAGGTGTGCCCGGGTGGCCCTGTGGGCCACCGTTCCATGGTCTGGGGTGTCTGGGGTGTCTGGAGCTTGTCCCCTGGCTGGGCCTCCCTCCCTCCTTCCCCACCCCACCCCCTCGCCCCTGGTCCATCTCCCCTCCCACCTGCTCGCTTACCCTCAATGTCTGTCTGCGATCCCTCTGAGGCCAGCCCCTCCATGTAGCTGGGGTCCCCCATTGACTGCTGGCTGAGGGTGACCAGTGTACTGGCCTTGGAGTCATTCTGTCCTGCCAGGGGGTGGGGGCTCTCTGGGCTGGTGCTGGGGAGGGGCCTGCTGGTCCCAGAGGTCCCTGGGCATTCCTCCTGGGGGTCAGGGGCCCTGGAGCTGGTGCCTTCTTGGGGGCGGGTGGCGAAGGGAGAGGGTACATCAGCCCACTCACCGCCCTGGACTATGGTGCTCCCCACGAGGCGTGGGGCTACTATTGAGCCCTTCATGTGCAGTATGCGGTCCAGGGCATCATAGTAGGGGGCGGTCTGGGTTCCGTGCCCGGACCGCCAGTTGTTGTCCCGAATGGTCTTGTACCCCCTCTTGAGTTCCTTGGCCTTCGATCGGCACTGTGCCATGGTCCTGTGATGCCCCACCACCTCCATTTCCCGCACGATCTCCCGGAACACGTGTTCATTGCGCTGACTGAGCACGAGCTCCAGTTGATGCTCCAGGGTCCCCAAGTTGCGAATGAACTCCTGGGTCTCCCTGAGCCCCCATTGCCCCCCTCTGTGGTAGGGCCATCTCCCCCATGGTCCCTCCGGTTCCTCCTCCTCCTCTGCCTGTCTCCTCCGGGGCTCGGGCTCCCAGGCCCGTTTCCGTGTCTGTGGGACATGGGGTGGGGGGTTGGTTGCTGTTCTGCCCCTGTCCCGCGGCCCCCCCGGTCCCCTCTCCTGCCGGCCGGCCCTCCCCCCGGGTTGCCCCTGTGCTTCTGGGTTCCCTCCCCTTCGGTCCCCTTACCCGTTTCCGGGGTGCCTCCTCCCCTGGCCCGGTCGTTGTCTCCGGGGCAGCTCATCCTGGCAGCTGCTGCTGCTGCTGTCCCTCCACCTCCTCCATGTGCAGCACGACCAGCTGCAGCTGCTGCTGTCCCTCCACCTCCTCCTCCCTTGCTCTCTCGCTCGCCGCTCTCCTCTTCCTTCTGTCTCACTCCATCCCGCCATGTTTCCCTGCTGCTGCATGCCCTTTAAATCTCCCTCCGCGGCCTGTGTTGTTGCTGGTTGCCTGGCAGCGACATTGCGTGCTTTGTCCCCGGCTGGGAATCATCTAGTTTGCTTCCGGCCGGTGGTTGCTGTTCAGACGTTACCTTTTTTCGTTTCCCGTTGGGAATTGCATTGACCATGCTTTCGGAGATGGTCCGGGCTGGAGCTTATTATTCTTATTCTTATTTATTCAATGTATACCCCGCCCCTCCTGTGAACAGCTCAGGGCGGCTAACAAATTCAACATAAAACAAAGCAATCTTAAAACATCGAGGGTAAAACAATCTTCCGGAGCTCCGGAAGTGTGGTTGATTTTGACCCTGCTGGGTATTGACTGTGGTGAACATCTGGCGGTCGCTGAACAGATGTTCGGGGCGCTTTGGCCCTGCCGTGGGATTGACCGGGGTTCACTGTGGTTGACTGTGATCTCGTAACGTCTGAAAACACCCAATGATAAGTGAGGGGGATTTAATAACCCTTCCAGGTTTTGAGACCTTTATGGGGGTTCCAAGGTGGTAGTTAGAGGCCGTATATCTGGGGGCCTTGCCTTCTTAGTTAAGGAATTTAGGGCTAAGTGCTTTTCTCTTTTGAAATCATCCTGTTCTGAATTTCAGGTAGGACTTTTGAGGCTGGGTATGTTGCTTTTTGATCATTTTGTTTTTATTACTGTATATATTCTTCTGGTCTCCTCCCTATACTATAGATCGGAGATAGGGGGGGCCTTGGAAGAGCAGATCCTTAACTTAGAGGAGCAGTTCCCTGGGGCTGCACTGGTCTTGGCTGGGGACTGGAACATTCAGCTTGATGAGGATTGGGACAACTCAAGTAGATTATCCCCCCCGCCCCAGGGGATTTTATTAAGGGAGCTGCATTCAAGAAAAGACAGGCCAAACATCTTTTCGAGGAGTTAATCCGGAAAGCTGGCCTGAAGGTACTGAATGAGGAATTGTTTAGAGACCCGGCTGGGGGATTCACTTTTATTGGATCACAGGGGAGGAGTAAAATAGATTGGATGTTGATGGATGGCCATTGTGATAATAAGTTTGGTGAGGTTAAGCTACTTGCTAGACCAGAGAGTGACCATGTAGCATTAGCTACATCTCTAGTAGGGGAGGGTTTACTATGTCCAACTTACTATGAAGATAGAGACTTCTCGGTATATTGAGGAACTGTTACTTACTTTTGATAAAATCCTGGGAGGCCTACAGGAAGTTCTCTTAATAAAAACTAGGAACCAAATATCTGACCATGGGAGTCCGTGGTTTGACATGGAATGTAGGCTTATTAAATGTCGCCTAGTATTCAAGAAAAGGCACTGGGTTAGGGTTTCCTCAGAGGCCCTAGGTAAAGAGTATAGGGAGTTGAGCATTAAATATTCTAAACTGCTCAAAGCTAAGAAGCTAGCCCATTATAATAAGATATGGGCTAGGATGAGGGCTGATTTCTCTACAGGCAATCTCAGCCGATTTTGGTCCTTGCTTCATGCTATTATAAATCCTAGACGGGGAGCAGGTGGGCACGCTATAGCTTGCTCCACTTGGGAATTCTTTTTTGAGGAACTTTACTCGGATTGTCAGGTGGGGGTCAGTGATATAACTGGCCAATATGAGGAGCGGGCCTCCCTTGTATGGCTGCCGCAAGATTTTTCGGAAGATTTAGTCCTGGAGGTGATTATGAAACTGAAAGGCAACAGGGCTCCTGGGCCGGACTCTATTACTGTGGAGATTCTTCAGGCCATACCAAGGTGGTGAGCTAAGATCCTCTCCACCCTCTTTTTCTATGTGGGTGTGGAGGGTAGAATCCCCCATTCCTGGCTCCAGAGTTACATTGTCCCGATTTTTAAGAAAAGGAATAAGTGTGATCCAGCTTGTTACAGGCCTATTAGCCTTTTATCTACAGTTGGGAAGTTAGTTGCAAGGATGTTATTAGTACACCTGGAGCAATGGGTGGAAGCTGGAGCTCATGTTCCCCAGGAGCAACTTGGTTTTAAAAAGGGCAGTTCAACCAGCAACTGCTGCTACATCTTCCAACATCTCATACATAAATATATCAAGATTAGGAAAAGCAAGCTGTATCTCATCTTTGTTGATCTGACTAAGGTGTTCGATACCGTCCCCAGGGCACGATTATGGCTCAAGCTGAAAAGATTGGGTATTGAGGGAAGGTTGTTAACCCCCCTCTCCCAACTATACAGCAACAACAAAGCAAGGATAAAAATGGGGAGGGGCCAGCGCATGAGTAAGGTTATCCTAATAAGGCGAGGTGTCCGCCAAGGGTGCGTCCTGGCTCCTCTCTTATTCAACCTTTGCGTCCTGGCTCCTCTCTTATTCAACATTTATCTATCTGACCTGACAGACTATATAATTGCTGAGGAGGTCCATGCCCCTAAAATAGGCAAGGTCTATGTGCAATTTATCCAGTTTGCTGATGACATAGTCTTGCTGTCACAAACGGAGAAAGGTATTAGACAGGCATTGGACAAGTTTCAGCAATTCTGTGTAATCAATGGTCTCGAGATTAATGCAACTAAATCTAAGATCATGGTTCTGGGAAGAAGGAAATTGGCTCCCCAGTGGGAATCGGGTGCAGGGAAAATTGCAGTTAACTCCTTTAATTGTTTGGGGGTTACTATCAGCACCAGAGGATCCTGGAACCTCCATATATGCAAAAGAGCCAAGAAGGCAACTACGGCAGCTAGAGCACTCAATAGAGCCATTGCGATTTCCAAAGGGGTTCCTACTTCCCAGTTTCTGGAGGCTTATCAGGCCAAGATTCCACCTGCATTGGTTTTCGGGATGGAGCTTGTCCCCTTTCCCAATGTTCTGCCCCTCGAAGGTGCAGAACTTTTTCCTAAGATGACTATTTAGGGTGGGCCCTAGTGCAGTGATGAGGGCGGAAACAGGAATGCTTTCAATGTATGCCCTCTCAAAGATGACTTATGTGAGGTTTTGGCTCAGATTGCTAGCTCAGGAGGAATTGGCTCTCTCCCTGGGGTGCCTTAAAGAAAAACTCCTGGCTCCAGAGTTACATTGTCCCGATTTTTAAGAAAAGGAATAAGGGCTTACCCATGGGTTGTTTATTTGAGCCTTCTGATAAAAGGAGTTAGGGTTTTCTTTCGAATATTTCCAGGGGAAGAGCCCTAAGGTCATTAAGGCTGAGTTGTGCAATAGAATCCAAGATATTGTCCGCCAGGAGGATATGGGGGTAATTGGGGCATAGAAGGTGGCCCTCTGGTTGGGACATATTAAGCGTTCCCCCTTTTTTGAACCCTATTTGGATTTCCTGACAAACCGTGTTTTGAGAAGAAATTATACACTCCTCCCCTCTCAACTAGTACGCACGGCCGTTACAGAGGGTAGACAACTTCAGACCCCCCATGCTGCAAGGCTGTGTTCCTGCAGAAAGGGGGAGGTAGAGTCCATTGAACATTTCTTAATAATGTTCAATGTTCATTCTTAATAATGAACATTTCTGCCCATATCTTGATGATCTGTCAGCGGTGTGGCTGGTCCCTTTACTATCTGAGGATATTTCCCTTGAGTCACAGGAGTGTTACATTTACCTACTCACTCTGATTCAAGAGGATGCTATCAGGCTGTGGTTTCCTTTATTGGTTTAGTGTCCAAAAGAAGGGACAGGATCCGGGAAAGATGGAGGCTGCTCCTATCCAACCTGGAACATAATGCTACTATTTCTTGAAGATGTTATCACTATCTTTTATAATGATGATAATATCAATAATATTAATATCATGTATTTTGCAGGGAAGAGCTTAGAGCTGCTATATTGGTCACTCTATCAGTTGGGATTAGATTACTTGACTGCATTGCGTCAATCCTAGGTTCTGGATCCCTAAATTTATATATAGATATCGGCATACTAGCCATTGAATTGATTACGGTGTGGCCCTCGTAGTGATTCATATTTTTATGCAACTCATATTTTTTATTTTAGCTGTGATTCTCATTATCGATGTATATGTCAATGGGACCAGCTGTTTTTATCCTTAACCTCTTTTAGATCTGATGGGTTTTATATATCATAGTGTTTTATGTTTTGCTTTGATTGTATTTTATTTTAATTGCATGTATGGCCAGGGCGAGAGCCAGTGCCAAATAAAGTAGTAGTAAAGAAGAAGTACTCTGGTCTAAAGTGGCAAGCACTTCCAGGCAGTCATGGTGACTGTCATAAGCCACCATGGCTGTCAGGGGAAGGGGACAGGGATGTGCAGATGCATGTCCGTGCATTTCCCTGCCCCCTCCCCAACCACCATAACTCTGTTTGGAGGCCAGGCAGAGCCTGGCCAGAGTGATGGCTCCCACCATGGCTTGGAGCAGGTGGCATCACGCTGGAAAAACCCATTGCTTACATGTGGGACCAAAATGACAACTACTCACTCTAAATTTTACTCCAGGTAAAGGGCAGCTCCTCCAAGCCACCTCCAGAATTCCAACAGGAAACAGAAGTTAGAAGAGTTAATCTTTTGTTTGTTTGGAGAAAGGGCTTTTATGGGTCCTCCAATAGTCCAAACTTATTCAGGACAGTCCTGCGATTCTGGGGACAGAGTATAACGTCCCATGGCCATTCACAAATGGGGGTGGGAGTGAACTGTCATGCGACAGCCACATGGGTCTACTGAAGTCACTGGGAATTTTGCTATTGGCTTCATAAGCCTATACTTTGTCAAGTTAAAGGATCAGCTCTCTTAGCAAATGTCATGCAGGGATGAAGTGGGGAAGAATCATAAATTGAGCTATTCCGATGTTCATTTTTATGATTTCGGGGATTAAAAAAACCCCATGAGTCCTAGAGCTGGCAGAAAATCAGACTCGGATTCCATTAGTTATTGTAGAATCAAGGTTTAGAAATAAAGCAAGTCAATATTCATTGATTGCTAGCAGAAAGTCAGGTAAAACTGGCAGCAATAGAGCAGACGAAGACCTGAAAACTACAAAAATTATTTGGATTTTCAGAAAACATTTGACAAGATCAGTTCCACAACTTTTGAGGAAAAAAAGATAGTCATGGGATAAGAGGAAGGGTCCTCTCAAGCATCAGTAACAGGCAAAAATATAGGAAACAAATCACAGGGGGGAAATGGATTTCACATTGGAGAGAAGCAAACAGTTGAGTGCATCAGGGATTTGTATTGGGGCCAGTTCTGTTTAGCATATTCATTAATAGTCTGGAAAAGTGAAGGGTGAGGTGGCCAAATATGCAGAAGACAGAGTTATAGTCCAAAGCAGACTTAAGAGTTATTACTTATCTGGGAACCTGGGAAATAAAATGGCAGATGAAATTCACTCTTGATAAGTCAGAAGTGATGCACATGGAAAAGATATGTTAATTATACATACACAACGTTGGGTTCCAAATTAGGAACTAATTTTCTATCCCTTTCCCATTCAGGAAAAGGCCCTTGGAGCCATTGTAGAGAGTTCATTGAAAACAGCTCAGTGTGCAGCAATGGTCAAAAGCCACAAACAATGCTAGAAATTACTAGGAAAGGGATAGAAAATTAGTGCTGCTCTGTAACTCCATGGTGCATCCACACCTAGAATACCGTGTTCAGTTCTGAATGTCTAATCTCAAAAAGGACCTAGAAAAGGTACAGAGAAGGGCAACAAGGAGATCAAGGCATCAAATGGCTTCATACATGGGAAGGTTCAATAGGTTAGGGCTCTTTAGCTTAGAGAAATGATGACTGAGTGGGAATATAGACGTTTACAAAATTGTTAGTGTTGTTGAGCAAGTAATCAGGCAGCTATTGATTCTGATTTTTACCCCACCCTTCCTAAATAGTCTCAGGGCATCTTACAAAATCTCCTAGCCACCCCCACCCTTCAACCTTTTCCTTAACCCCACCCAATCCTATCCCTACCTGCCAAACAAAGATGTCATATCTCTTCCAGAAGACAAGCAGGTTGTCTTCTGGAAGCAGATCTCCAAGGGGAGACAAGCGGATCTCCAAGGAGAGGGAGTTCCATAATTGTTGGGCAGTCACAAAAGAACTCCTCTCTGCATTCCCTTGTTGTGAAAACCTCATAGGAAGATGGCACCTGCAAGAGGGTGCTCTCAGCTGACCTGAGAGGCCGCAACAAACATAAGAGGTGGTCTTAGATACCCGAGGCCCAAGCAACTTAGGGCTCCATAGATCAGACCCAGCACCTTGAATTGTGTCCAAAAAAACTTTGGCAGACAGTGCAGACTCTAGAGCACTCATGTAATGTACTCTTGATGACCCGCCCCCATCAAAAGGCAAGTTGCCATGTTCTATACCAGCTGCAGCTTCTGAACAGTCATTAAGGACAACCCCACGCAGAATGCATTGCAGTAGTCTAGACTTGAGGTTATGAAGGCATGCATGACGGTGGCCAAATCTGAATCCGAGTAAAAAAAATATCTTAAAATAATAAAACTAGGGACACCTCATAAATTGACTGGCAGCAGATTTAAACACAAATAAAAAGAAATACTTTTTACCTCCATGCTACCATTAACCCATGAAACTTATTGCCAGAGAATATTACAATGGTCAGTAGCATAACTGGGTTCAATAGAGAATTGGATAGGTCCATAAATGGCTTTCAGTCAAGTAGGTTGGGGGAGACCTTTGGAATCAGAAACTGGGACTCGATAGCAAGAAATGGATTGCTGCATTAAGGCCTGTTGTGCACTTCTCTGAAACAACTGAAGTTGGCCATTGTCAGAGAAAAGATGCCAGGCTAGATAGACCACTGGTCTGAGCCAGCATGGCACTTATGTTCTTAAGAACCGCGGGACCAATTTTGACCCCACTACAGTACATGTTTACATTTCTCTCCCCACGCATTAGCAACAGAAACACTGGGTTCCTATGCCTGGAGTGTCTTGTTCTTACTGCTCCTAAACAATTCCTTGTTCTCTGCCACCAGATGCAAGGAGTGGGTCACTACAATGCAGGGAAGTCAGCAGCTGTGCGAATGCCTTGCTACTTGGTAAAGCAAATGGATTACACAAATGGCAAGTTTGGAAAAGGAGCTAGGGGAGGCCATTGTGTGAATTAGCTTGGGAGAAATTAGTGAATTATCCACACAAGTGGAGCAGATTGTGCTCTCTCAAAGTCTTGATCTAGACATGTCATGCTGTAGTAGAGGGCGACCTAGCAGGAACCATCCCAGTATTAGGGACAAGGTAGGGTATAAACCTAATAAATAAGAGACCCATGTTCACTGCGTTTCTCCCAGTGCTGCCAATGGGGAAAACGCAGTGAACATGGGTCCCTGATAATATTTTCACAGAACCTCAAACACAGGCCATACATTTCTCTAGTCTACAAAGAAAGAATCCAATTTCACATAACTCTCTTCATTCCAAGACCATAGCCACTGGGCTACATCATGTCTGCAAAGGCCAGCTCAGCTTTATTTTTAGGTGTTCAAGCGATGTGCTGTGCCTCCCCCCAGCCCCCCCCCCCTCCACCCCCAAGTACTTCTGATCAAACTTGTTCCTGAAACTTAGACACAGAGCTGTTGGTAAGATGACACTTCCTGCCTCTGTGATATCAGAAAAGGGGGAGGGGGGGGGAAGAAGAGGAGAAGGGAGTGGAAGGAAGGACAGATGCCTGCCATCACTTTATCATTTTCTACTTTATTACTTCAAATTAACAACCACAATAAAGCTCAAAAAAGTTCAATATTTACACAGGAAAAAAGTACAAAATCCCCCCCAAAGTTCAAGGTTTTTTTTTCTTTTTTCTGTTTTTTTTAAATTACAAAGTAATAAAAAGTTTTACTCTTTAATTAAAAAAAAAAAAAGAGAGAGACACAGTAAGAGGGGTAAATAAATTAGGAAAACAAACAAACAAACAAAAAGCTGTGTTAAATAGAAAGAATAAAAACCAAAGAAACAACCCCCCTCCCCCCTAAAACGGATCTTCACTATACAGTGCGTCTGTGTGCCGGATAAAGACCCTTGGTCGTGGCGATGGGCATTGCAGTGTACAAACCAAGAAGAATTTGATTTCTTGAGTCTGCCTAAAATACTTTATTTAAAAACAACAAGGGGGGGGGGGTCCTTTCAGGGGTTGTGCGTACACGCTGGGATGTTGGATCTTTCCACTGTGGTGCTGGGGGTAGAAAGGAGGAGCTCATCCCTCCGCTACCCCACAAAATAAAACTAAGCCCCAGTTGTCACATACCCCTCCCTTTTCCTCAAACCCCATGCTCTCTCCTTGGTAATTAAAACAAGTTTAATTAAAAAAAAATTAAACAAACACACACAGCCAGACGAAAAAGACCCCCACTGCTTGCATGGGAAGTGACATACACCTCTTTCCCCTTTGCTCAAGCCTCCTGCTTTATAAAGCGGTTCTCCATTCAGTTACACACCCCTCCATACAGAAATGCCAGTACTGTTTGCCCTACTTTGAATGCCAGGTGCATCTCCTTACTGTCCATGATGGCAGAGGGAGGGACAGGGTTGTCCCCTAGCGAAAGAAAGCCCCAGTACAATTCAGCAGGCTCCTTCCAGGACATCTCCCTAAGCAGCGGCATTGGCTTGCAGTTCATTGCTCGAAAAGCCAGTTACCACCACCAGCCACAGCTGGCATTCCGAGACTCTCTACTTTCCTAGGAGACCCCTGCTGACGAAGACCTCACCCCAGGCAAAAAAATAAAAATAAAGCAAAATTTTTAAAATTTATGCTGGAAGGAAACCCATCTGATCTTCAACAAACCAAAGCAAAGAAAGGCAGGGGACGATTTAAAAACAAAGAGCTAAAAGGAGCAGAGTAAGAGGAGGGCTGGGAAGATGGAGGGGTAGAGGTCGGAGTGGGGTGGAGGTGTGCTGCATAAAGGCAGCAGAGGCGTTTCTGCAAGGCTCCCACCCACGCAGTCATTAGCTTTGTGGAGGTGCTCTGGTTCGGGAACGCAGGCAGCGATCTCAGAAACAGTTAAACGCCAGCACGGGGCAACTCGTCTCCTCGTCGTTGGCAAAAGGAATCGGTTGATTTTTTTTTCTTTTTTTAAAGGTTTTTTTGTTTTTGTTATTTTGTTTTTAAAAGAAAAATACAGTGAAGACACTAAAAGAGAGAGAGAGAGAGAAAGAAAAGGTGGTGGTTAAAGAAGACTCCCACACATACACACTTTTCTCCAAGGACAATCGGGGCTTGTTATCCTAAATTACCTTCTTTATTTAGCTATAATCATCATCCCCAGGAGAGTTTTCAGGAGTGCATCCTACAGCAGCTATTTTCCCCTTGAGTATATCCATACAGGTGAAAGCCACAAGAAAGCTCCCCCAAAAGTTCTTCACACAACCTCTCCCCACCTCAGAGTCAAACTGGTCCCACCTTCTCCAAAGCTTGCCACACCACCCGAAAAATTGGCCAGGGAAATATTAATTGGAAAGTAACAAAATGGCCACCCCAGTCTTAGCCCCCAGAAACGAGCAGATTGCTTCTGTGGCACCACAGTGTGGTGCATCTGCCATCAACATCTCTACTTTGCAGATGTGATACCCCTCACTCCCACACTGTACAGCTGACGCTCCCCCACCCCACATAAGACTGACATTCTCAAAGGTCTAGTTATATTAAAAAGGCCCAGCTGCTGGACTCATGCGACTACCCACCAATCTAGCATCCATTTAAAAAAAATAATTAAAAAAAAAAAAAAATGTTCCAGCTCTCCTGACTGCAGTGGGTCAAAGGGCTCAAAAGTCAAAAGCCATTTTAACCATCTCAAGATTTGAGCGTTTTGAGCCATCAATGCTGCTGAACCATCTTGCTTGCTTTTCTGCCAAAGCTAAAGGCCACCTGACCAGGAATAAAAAGCAAAAAGGAGAGGTGCACCCAGGCGTCAAGCTGGGACCAGAGAAACAAACTGCTTGGCAAGGGCGGGGGAGGACACCACGGAGAACACTCACCTAAGCAAACACTGGTCCAGTGGCATCCCCTCCTCACTTCCCCAGGTGATCAAATGGCACACTTGTCTGGAAGAGAGCAAGAGAATGGAGTGGGCCATGGGGGTGGAGAGATTCAAAGAGATGTGGGGCTAGAGAGATGGCACCTCAGTGCACTCTGCCTTGACACTACCTTCCCCTCATATTGGTAGCACCAGGGAGCCAACCAGAAGAAAGCTTGCTCTAGCCAAATTCCAAAAGCTTGTCTATGAAGATTTCACCCAGTGCTAGCTTCTTGGCATGTGGATGCTGGCTGGGGAAGAGGAGGACTTTATGCAAATAGGAATTTCTTGTGGTAGAGAGCAGGTACCAATTCCTTTCCCTATAGGAGCTGGAGAAAATCCAGCTCCAAAGCAGAGCCATCAGGAACTGCAGTCCCTTTATCATCCACAAGGCAGCAGACATTCCAGGCCAGAGCCACAAGCACCTGACAGGGCCTCACCTGTGATGCTGAAATCCGTGACACCTCTTGCCGCCCTGTGAGGTCAGAGGAAGAGACGTTGGCAGGGGCTCCCCGGTGTAACCTCATGCTGACCTTCCGCTCCCTGTCCACCCGCGAGATCGCCCTGGGTGATGTGTTTCCTGACAGAGGGAGAGGCGCAGACATAAGTGAGATGTGCTAGCTAATAACCTTGACTCCTAGTCACATCAGGGGCTCGACTATGCCACTCCCCCATCTCCTCACTCACCAGACTGCTGGATTCGGGAGGTGGGAGTGGAGGCCATGGGCTCAGCCACATTGCGAAGGCGGTTGGCGGTAGCTCCAGCAGGGGGACCTGGAGGCAGTGCCCGGGTGGCAGAACCCCGAAGTTGCCCCATCCTCTCCTCTCGCTCATGTTCTCGCCGCTCTCTGTCCATGTCCTCTGGGTTCCGGGCCGCTCCCTGAAGCACAAAATGACCCACAAGAGTCAGCCAAAAGCCAAAAAACCCTATCCCTATCCCAGGCCAGGCCAGGCCAAGAAATAGGCGAGAAGCATCAGGCATGACAGAATGAGGCTGCCTCAAAAGGGAAACCAGACACCCAAACCCTTATTCCTCAAGGCTATACTCTCCTGGTAAAGGGGACGTACGGAGGAAATTAAAGCATTATCAATGACCCCAGATCAGTAGTTCCCAGATGATTTGGCTCAGGTGACTACTACCAAGCCTCAGCATTTCTCACTGAGCCCCATTCAGGCATGACACAGCAGGGGTCTCTTCCAGTATTTTCACCATCTCTGGAGGCAAAGAGGCTTGGCTACAACTACCACTCATATGCTGGCTGCAGCTTCCTTGTGGCTAGTTTGTGTGAATTACAGCCAGCCCTAGGGGCTAAAGCCCACTTTACTGAAGCTGTAGTCATAGCTAGAGGTGACCATGGAGGTCCCTCTGGTGAATTACAATTTTTTTATTGTTAAACATGATTCTGTGGAACTGGAGACTATTAACAAGGGCCTTGCAGAGCACTAGTTCTTTTCAGAACACAGTCAACCCTCCTGTGTTAATGCTGCCTAGTAGCCCCTCACTCTGCACCACTGCCCATTGTCATTTCCACACCGTTCACGAGCACGTTCCAAGCTCCCCTTCCTTCCCCTCCCCACCACTCACAAATTTGAGCATGTTCCAGTCAAAGACATAGTCATAGGAGAAGCCCTGGCGGTGGAAAAGGTTGCGGAACAGCTGCCTTAGGTAGGAGTAGTCTGGTTTGTCATCGAACCGCAGAGAACGGCAGAAGTTGAGGTATGTGGAGAACTCGGCTGCAGAGGGACAGAGACAATGAGATCAGACACAGCTCCATCTCATTCAGGCACCACCATTCCCTACTCTCTTGTGACAGACACAGGTCCCCTGCAAGCATCACAGCAGAGCCAAGAGACATGGACCTTCTCTCTATTGTGGGAGATATCATCCAGGGGAATCAGCCCACCGAACCTCTTTGACTGCTTTTCAAGCAAGGAACAGCATGTCAGATGGGGTCCCCAGAGTGTAAGTGAGAAAAGGAAGAAGCTATCACTGCAAAGTAGACAAGAGAAACCTGGGAAGGAGGGTCTGCTTGATGATGAAATGGCCACAGCAGTCCAGAGCATCCCACCCAAAATCCAAGCCTCTCAGCACAATCGCAGGCCCCACACCAGTCTGCCACTAAACTGGGCTAAGCTCAGGTATTAGATCATCTGAACTCTAGCTCCCCAAGGAGGCCTATGCCCCCCCCTTTTTTTGCACTAGGACTGCACCGCAAGGCTCTCATCCCCTCCATTCACTGGCACCAGTGACTTCATTCCTTCCCTCCCCATGGTACAGAAGGCAACATGTGCCAGGCCTGGTCGCTGACTCAGATTCTGCAGAGTTCCCTAGGGAGAAGACTGTGTGCATGTATCCTCCCCAAGTCACACAGGTACCGACTCACAATGCACACCACTTACAAGGGTATCCTTTGCAGAGCACCTCAATGGGCGTTGACATCTTCTTCTCACTGATGCGCTCATATTTTTGGCGCTTGGTGGCAGCCTTGAGACCCTGCCAAGGTAGTGAGCCCAAGTTGAAGTACATCAGCACGTAGCCCAAGCTCTCCAGGTCATCACGGCGACTTTGTTCTGAAGGAAAGAGAGAAGACCAGAGCGGCTTCAGCCACATGGGATCAAGAGCAGGACAGCCTCCTATTCCGAGCTAGAGCCTAATACCACTACACTTGTGTGGAGCGTCAGGATGTCACAGTGCTCTGTGGCGGCAGGGCCACGTGGGAAAGGAAAGGGGAAATGTCTTAACCCTGCCCCTTTTCAATGTGGCTCCACCCCCAAAGAGCACTGTAATGTCACAGCACCCCACAGGGGCAGAGCCTCCGGCCAATAAAAAGCCTGGCCCAAGTGACCTGGACAAAGGGTGCACCCACTCCAATGGGACCTGTCAGATCTGGTTTTGCTGGCTCAGTTCAGGTCGCAGGCCTCTACCCTAATCCAAAGTGTCCTTCCTCTCTGCTATTCTCATCTACCAGCTTCTCCCTACCAGAAACTACACCCAATACTAGACATATCGGAGACATAGAAGAGATGCCAGAGTTAAGGGCCAGCATATTCTACTCCAAACACCCCCTCTCTCACAGCCACTTTGGGGCTAAAACCATCTCCTGCACAGAGGGGAAACCTGAGGGTGCGTGGGATAAAGCCTGGAACCAAGGACATGTGCATTCAGGAATAGCACTGCTTTTCACCATCAGAATTGCGTTATCTGTATCTCCTCACAGCACCTTAAAAACTATGGTCAGGGACCCGAGTTGACTGTGTTGCTGCAATTTGCAGTGATTTTTGCAGAATCTGCCAATCCTGACCATGACCTGAGGGTAAATAGGTCTCTGGGAAATGAATTGTGGGCGGGTGGGGTCTGAAGGCCCTATGTTTGCATGAGGAAGGTGCTGAAATTCCAGAGGATTGGAGTTGTGTTTCATTAGCAAAGTTGTGATTCTATATCAAACCTATTGCAAATGTGCTTCCCAGCATGCATAGTTATGCAAATCAAGTTAATTATGCAAATAATGCTCACAGTGAATTTGCAGAATTTGGCTTCACTGGTTGTAGATATTAAGATTTTTGTGGTGCAGTCAACTCGGGTCCCTGGTACTATGGTGTAGGGGAGTGCCATTTTCATTTTACACATGGGAGAAACCAAGTGACTTGCTCAAGACTACAGAGTGAATCAAGTGTCAGAGCACAGGAATTCCTGACTCCCAACCCTGTGTTTAGCTCGTTATGACACGGCGCTTCTGCTCCGGCTTGCTCATCCTCACCACCTGAAGCAGCAACCACATGCTCAGCTGCTAAAACATTATGCATTTATTTATATAAAGCACCAAGCAACGTGCCTGTTGCTGAACAGTCATGATTAGAAATGGGACCCTGCCCCGAGGAACTTACAATCTAGGATTGACAAGGGAGGGCCACATACGAACGAACAGGGTACAATCATAAACAGCATATGTACCTGTTTGATTACAAGGAGGAAATCAGTGAGCAATCTATAGGAAAGTGAGGAGCTAAGGGTAAAGCCCAGTAGAAGAGGTAGAGCTTTAGGAGGCAAGTAAAATGTGTGTTCAGGGAGGGAGTTCCAGGCACTGGTGAAGGGGTGAAGACAGTTGAAAGCAGCAGGAGACTCGGGGGTGGGAAGGAATGCAAGAGTGGTAGCAGAGGAGGAGCCAAGTTTACAGGTGAGGAATGAGGAGGACAGAAAGGGAGAAGCAAGGCCATCATGTCAAAGCTAACTCTCCGTCAGCCTCTGTCCAAGAAAATATTCTTTCCTTCTCTGACCAACATTGTCCTAGCTCCATGCCAGTTCTTGCCCTCTCTCTCATAGGCAAGCACCCCCAGTTTGCCCACTCATCCCTCAACTATTCCCAAGCAAAGACGTCTTCAAGAGAAAAGCTGTCTGGACACACGAGTTTTGTGCAAAGTGAGACAATACAGATTTGCACTAGATCAGATGCATGAACCCACCGACTTGCTTGCTGCCACAAGAATGCTCCCTCCCTGCACAGCATAGTGCCTCTCATCTGACCCTCCCAAGCCCCTTTAAGAATGCTGTTCCTGCATCAGTCACCTGGAGTCTGGTTCCCATCTCAAGGGTTAACATGGGCCCACCCCTGCCTCTGCTTACTTTCTTGCGACTACACACTCCTATCAGATGCCAGATGCCTTTAATAGTGCTTGAAACCTGAAATAGGTACTAGAGGACAGAATCAGCAGAAAGGCTATGGGACCAGCTGGGCCCTTTCAGGCAACAGCCCCCAAAAAAGGTTAGCAGGCAGAAATAAGTTAGCCATTTTGTCCCCCTTTCTGGATATTCAGACAGAAGCTGCTTGACCCCTTCTGCTGTCTCCTGGGTACTGCTGGTTGTCTATTTCAGACATTGCAAGCTCCAACTGGTGCAGGATATGCCAAAAGACTCATCCCCCGAGCATGTGAAAACTGACAGGAATGCACGAAGCAAGGGCTGCATGTTCAAATAGCTCCCCCCCAGTAATGAATCCGCAACCTCCCTCCTAGATCGCCCCATCCACTTTTTACCAGTCTCCAGAGGGGGGGAAAAAATGTATTCCCTCTAGATGCTGGAATCCTCAACTTACACATTTCAACTAAAGGCTCTCAAATGTGATTGTTTTGCCACAATCAAATAAGCATGTCAGCAATCAGCCACTCCCTCCCCTTTGACACCACAAGTACAATGCTAAGCCAGAGAATTTAACAGAAGAGTCAGGAAAGTCAGAGTTAAGGTTCTTGTGGCAATAGTGTGAACTCTCTAGCGTTTCTCAGTTATCCAAGTTTCATGGTCTGAAAAGACTTTAGCTAGATCACCTAGTCATTGTCTAGTCTAGGTTCCCAGGCCCAGTCCAACACCTCTTAAGCTGACCTAAAAACAGTCTGGTCTAGCCTTTTTCTTAGATCAGATCAGGTAGGTCAGTAACACAACCAGCCCAAGCCTAAACCAGTCCAGCATATGTGTAGATGCTTGATTTTCTGGTCCTGTTTAAGAAACCTGAGCTAACTGGACCGGGATACCTGGATAACTAACCGGGATACCTGCCTACAACTCGCTGCACTTAGGTTAGCACAATGAGCAACACCGTGGATGCCAATCATCCACAGTGAACAGTAGAACTACTATATGTGGCCTCAGGAAAGGTTACTTCCTTATAAGCCAGTTTAACCTGCACAAGCTGAAGAACAGGCATAGCTTTAACCTGTGTGCAGCTCAAGGAGACCACATGCAAAATCAAGATGGCACATCTGAGATATTAATTTAAAAAGTGAAGCATACTCTATGCAAGTCATTCAATGCTATTACCCTATGAAAAGCAAATAGCAGCTAAACAATTTATCCTGGAATACATGATAGAGTGCAGAATTCAAAAGTAAAAGACATCGAGTGACAGCCTTAGGTAAGCATGCAAAATAAAACATGTTTGAGTCTTTTGTTTGTTCAATACAAAGAGCCAGGAATTAACAGGTAGCCACTGGGATTGCTTTATGGGTAGTTAATAGCATGCCTCAGTGTGGCAGAGTAAACCTGCTTGAAGGACATTGCCAGGACGATCTGCCTCTGGGAAAGAATCTGTAAGGCAAAGCATGCATGGTGTTTGTAATGTGGGATCGCCCCTGCCCCCCCACTCATTTTTGCCGGTGATCCTGCAAAGGATTGCAGAGCAGGGAAATCCAGCTCTGCAATCCCCCACAGGATCACCAGCAAAAATGCATGGGAGTGGTCGGTCCCATGTTACAAACCCTGCACATGCTTTGCCTTCCAGAATCTTTCCCGGAGGCAAATTGTGTGTGGTAAGTATCGTGGGAAAGCGCCCAAACTTTCCTTGAGTTGTAATGCCACATTGAAGACTAATGTAATCAATGGAAAGTGCTCTACTTTCTACAATTTAGAAACTTCTGGGAGGTCATCAGCTTTCTCTACCAAGTAAGCAATCATGGGTGGTTCTATTTAAAAAAAAAAAAAAAAAGTATCTAGCCTTCATAGTTCTGAAGAAAGCTTCCAAATGTGACGTGAATGTGGCCTGGCATTTCAGAGGACAGTGATAGATAACAAACCCCAGCTGGTAAGAAGGTATTCCATATATTGCAGGTCTGTGGAGAGAGCAGTTGACAAAACATCACTGCAATGAGCCAGTCAAGTTGCGAGTTATGAACCCAAGTCCTCTAGGTTATTTATTTAAATTTATATGCCACCCTTCACAAAGGCTCAGGGCAGCTCACAATGATAAAAATAGATATAACTTGTACAAAAACAGTAGTCTAAAAAACCAACAACCCTCTCACAAGCTACCCAATACCATCTTCCCAATTTCTCACACCCAAACACTACTCACAACCCTACCCCCAAGCCACCCATCACAACCCACCCCTATCCTCACCTCCCAAATGCTTTTTCAACAAAAAAAGTCTTACACCACCTCTGGAAGATGATCAGTCCTGGGCTCAACTGAACCTCCAGGGGATGGAAGTTCCATAACATTGGAGCACCAACTAAGAACGTCTCCCTGCAAGTCCTTGTTATACGAAGACTGACAGATGGTACCCACAGGAAGGCACTACCAGACGATTGCAGGGACCACAATGGGGAATGGAAGGACAGGCAGTCTTTCAGTTAAGTGGGGCACAGACCATTTAGGCTTTAAAGGTCAAAACCAGCACCTTGAATTGTGCCCGGAAAGCTATAGGCAGCCAGTGCAGACTTTGTAGCATCGACAAAATATGCTGCCAACACCTCGTCTCCAAAAGCAGCCAAGCCACCAAATTCTGCACAAGCTGCAGCTTCTAAACAGTCATCAAGGGCAGCCCCATGTAGAGCGCACTGAAGTAATCCAGCCTCAAGGTGATGAAAGCATGGACGACGATGGTCAGATCCAAATTAGAAAGAAAAAGGCCACAGCCTCCTCACCAGATGGAGTTGGTGAGAAGATCTCCTGGCCACTGCCGCAACCTGACATTCCAGGCATAACAAGGGGTCTAGAAGCACTTCAAGGCTGCGAACCTGACTGACCAGAAAGGGTCAGACTCCATCAACAACAGGAGTTCCGGTCCCCTCCAGATCACAGGACTGGCCAACCATCATCACTTCAGTCTTGTCTGGATTCAGTTTCAATCAGCTTGCCCTCATGCAGTCCCCAACATCAGCCAGGCATCAGGTAAGCAACAAGACTGTAGGGCCTGAGGTGGATGAAAAAGAGAGAGCTTCATCCCAAACCTCTGAATGACCTTGCCCAGCAGCCTCACATACACATTGAACAAGAGGGGAGAGAGAATAGAACCATGTGGGAACCCACAAAGGAGGACCCACGGGGATGACAAGCAATCACCCATCACCTCTCTCTGCAACCTCCCTGACAGAAAGTAGCAGAACCACTCAAGAGCAGTCCCATGCACCCTTAGCAGATCCCACAGTCGTGTCAACACCTCATGATCAAACGAGATCAACATGGCAGAATTCCCCTGGTCAGTCTCCAGGCACGGATCATTGACCAAGGCCACAAGCACAGTCTGTGCCATACCCAGGGCAAAAGCCAGACTGAAATGGGTCCAGGAATCAGACAGCATCAAGATGAGCCTGTAGCTGTTGGGCAACCATCTGTTCAATAACCTTCCCTAAAAAGGGAAGGTTAGACACAGGCCGATAGCTGGTCAGGGAGTCAGTCTCCAAAGATGGCTTCTTAAGCACAGGCCGGATAACCGCAGTTTTAAGGGCATCCCGACACCCTACCCTCCTGAAGGGAGGCGTTGATAACCCTAGCCAGCAACAGCCTCAAGATCTCCCAGCTGACTTTCACCAGCCAGGACAGGCAAGGACCAAATTCACAACTGGTTGCCCTCAACACATCAAGCATCTCCCCGGCATTGGTGGACAATACCAATTGAAACTGATCCAAATGAACAGGACAGGTCTGAGCATCTGTAAACCTAAACTCTGATTCTACAGAGGAAATGGCAGTCCAAGTTGCGGTGAACATGAGCGATGTCATCTGCAAAGTAGTCAATAAGAGTGTCACAGCAGGTATTAGAGGACTCCACATTCGGGCAGAAGCAGAGCGGATTAACCAGGTCTCTCACTACCCGAAACAGCTCCACTGGATGAGACTTTGCAGATGCTATGACAATGGAGAAGAAAACTCTCTCTGCTGGCACTACAACCACGGTATAATTTCTCAAAAACGATCTATGCCACAGTTGGTTGGCTTCAGCTCAAGTCGAGCACCACTTGCTCTCTGCCTACTCTCCCGCTTCAGCCACCTGAGGTCCTCCATATACCAGGGGGACCCGTGCTGCCACAGTGGTGGAAACAGACACCTGGGTGCATCCATGTGGATGACCATGGTCAGAATGTCATTCCACAAGGCAACCAGGTCATTGACAGATTAACCGCTAAAGGTCAGTAGGTAAATCCCCCAGAGAATTATGGAAGCCAATCGGATCCATCAGCCTCCAGGGGTGGAGCAACCTAACTGGTACACCACCCCAATGAGGACATAGGAGGCTGGGCTTTCAGAAGGTAATGGTCCAACCATGACAACACCCCCAATAATCAAAAACCCATGTTCCCTGAAAAAAACTAGAAAAATAAAGCTGTAAAGTGATATAGTTATGTCATTTCAGAAATAACATTTAAAAAATCTTCATGACTCATGAGACTGTGTGTATGGGATGGGATCATGGCAAGGGGCCCATATTACAGGTTTGTACTGGGCCCAGAGAAATTATGCATGGGCCCTGCACTGGCCCCCCTGTATGAGTGGGAGGGAGTGCCCTGGCCCTCTGGCAAGATGGGGCATACAGGCTTGGAGGAAAGGGGTGGGGTAGTTTCTGTGGTTTGGGTAGGGAGAGAATGGGGGTGGGGGGGGGTGTCCCTGCCTGCCTAATGAATCTGAGGCAGGCAGGGAGGTTGGGGGGCCCTCTCCGGCTCCCTGCTCCCCTGGGTCCTTATAAACCCCTTGGCCGTTGTTGGAGACAGTATGCTGGGCTTGATGGACCATTGGTCTGACCCAGTATGGCACTACTTACGTTCTTACGACCAGTGCCATCTTTGGGGTGGGGAGTGGGACAGACAACATTGCATCTGTTCCCTTGTCCCACTCCACCCCCTTCTCGGGATATTTTGGTGTTAAGGCCAGTAAGGCCCCGTATCTGATGCTGCTTAATGCAAGGTCAGTGGCAAATAAAACATCTATCATCCATGACTTGATGAGGAAGGACCAGATCATGAATCTATGCCACTGATGTGCCCCTGGCTTTGTGTGCATGCCCTCATCTCTGCTCCCTTACCCCCAAGGTTAGTCTTTTCAGTGCTTGGATATAGATTCAGGGGCCAGATTTGAAAAGACAGAACAAGAACTAGCCATGGGCCACATCTGACCACTGGTCCAGAGGTTTCCCACCCCATGCAGTGATCACAATGGAGTTTGGGGTAAGAGTTTTGATGTACATACTACTACTCCTCTCTGGTAGTATTAAACAATAGTAGGTGTATGCCCTGATGTCAGCTAGTGGAAGCTTGACCTCATGACTGGGGATGCAGACTTCTGGGGTATTGGAAGACACTTCTCAATCTAAATCACACACACTTCTGGGGTATTGGAAGTCACTTCTGAGAATCTAAATCACACACACACACACACACACACACACACACACACCTCTCCCCTATATTGTAAATCCACTGGGGCAGGGACCTATAATCTAATTATAGATTACAATCTATAAGTAATGGATTGTAAAGCAACAGCTATGTTGCTGGTACTATATACTTAAATAAATATTAAGAATCAAGAAGTGACGGGACAGAGCCAGAGAAAGCTTAGGTGTGGCTGAATGCCACTGAAGGCAGGGATTCTTCATACAATTCCAATCGTGCCACTGGTTTTAGGAAGGCTGGATTTCTTGAAGGGGATGCCTTCTTGCATTTCTTTTTTACAAGGTGTACTCCTGGAACATCTGATCGAGATACTGCTTTCTTTATTTTTAATAAAGTCACTATTCCTTCTGCAGTGGAGATCTCCCACCTGTGCCATTTTCTTTAACCCCATTAGGTCAAGGCCCCAAATCTCCCTCAGAAGGAATATCTGGCTCTTGAAGGAAATCCGTTAAAACACTGCTGTAAAACACTGCTTGTTTTCATTTTAAAAGTTGAGGAACAGAGAACTCTCAAAGAGAATTATTCCTTCACTACCTGATTCGTTGGGAGCTTGGAAAGAACTGCAATTGCTGTTTTGCCCCTCCTGTTTATAGCCTTTGCACCTTGTCTACTAACATCACAAGACATGAGGGGAGAGGCAGCTTAAAAGGAGAACTGCATCCAGAAGCTTCCCAAAAAACAACTTGCACAGACACGGCTCCCTGCAGTGAGAGTAGAAGGAGCCACTTGAAGAATTAGGGGGCCTCCAGAATTTCTGTGGCTCATATTGAACATGGCTTCAAATAGGTACTAGGCAGTTACTGACTGGTCTGCTAAACCAGTTAGCTAAAAAAGAGAAGACATCAAATAAAGTACTGGAGGCACTGTTGGATTCCACTAGTGAGAGGGCCAGGTTCATTACCTTGATTGAACAGTATGGATCACTTTGCTTCCTTGAGGGAGGGAGATGGAATTTTTACTAGTATGCAAATCTTTACTGGGGGGGAGGGGATATGAAGGGCTTTGCCCTGCTTTTGTATTGGCCTCATTCTAGTAAGTGTCCAATGCGCTTTAAGCGCCATTCCCCATCCTTCCGAACCTCATGCCTACTGAGAGGGGCTCTGGATTCTCTGCGCTCCTTGCAGCAACTAAAGTCTGAATTAGGGGCAAAGGGAAAAGCTCCCTGCTAATGTTTTCCTTCCCCCTTGCCTTCCTATCTTCCCTGAGTAACTTCAAGCCTTGCCTTTGCTGGTAGCTTTGTCAGGCAGCAGCAGAGTGAAATTGACACATTTTTGGGCAGATTTACAGAACTCTGCAGGCAGCTGAGCAGCAGCAATAAGTAATCAGAACCTCGTTAACTTTGCTCTGCTGCTGTTTGGCAAAGCTGCAAGCAGCAGAAGAACCACAGCTGCCTCTGCAGACTTCAAATGGAAGTGTTGCATATTCAAATGCTACGCTGCTCAAGAGTCAAGAAGTGCAAAGTTTAGTTTGCACCCACTGCCTTAAGTTAACCACCTTTGTCCATCTGCATTATGATTGCAGTAACCTGCAAGACCTGGACATGTATAACACTGTGAGCATCTGCGCTCCAAGGGTTGCAATGAAATCTTTCACCCACCAGACCATATTTGCCAGCACATAGGAATGCCCCCAAGAGAGGCACATGCAGTCACAACCAGCCCCAAGGGACACCAAAACAGTAAACTCACCAATTCCAAGGTGGGTGTTGATGGAGGCATAGCGGGCTGTCCCAGTCAGGTTTTTGTTTTCCCGATAGGGGATGTGCTGGTGGGTTCTGGCGTCTCGGTACTTCTTGGCCAGGCCGAAGTCAATGATGTACACCAAGTTGCCCTTCTTGCCAAGTCCCATGAGGAAGTTGTCTGGCTTCACATCCCGATGGATGAAGTTCTTGGAATGAATGTACTCAATACGGCTGATCTGGAGGTGGGCAGGAAGAGCATCGAAGACAGGAAGTTTGCTAATGGTAGTGCCAGTTACAACCCTGCCCCACCACATACAAAATGCCCAGCCAGGATGAAATGGAGATAGAAGTTTGCCTGACCACATGCCTACAAGACATGAGAACAGGCACAAAATGGCTAGCTTCCTGGCATTCTGCAACAAAGGCCAAAAGAAGCTCTTCTTTGCAACCCATGGAGACCAAGAGCGAAATAGGAAAAGTACCCATTCCCAGCAACACTGCCTCATCTCTTCTCCAGACTCAAAAAGTCACCCCACCCCACCCCCCAACCAGTCAGGCTGCACTGGGTGGGGGCTGCAAAGGCTCCCCTCCCCTCCCCAGGCTGGCAAATGAATACACCTAGCAACAGTGGCTTCTTTCAGGCACTCTTTCCGGCCGCTTCCTGGCCCCTCCCAACAGGGCCTCCCAGAGCGGCACGGACAGCATCTGGCCATGTCGCTCTGTGAGGGGAAGAAGAGGCAAGCCCTGACAGCAACCCCATCACCCACCCACCCACCCAATGCAGCGCAGCGAGGTGCAGAATTGGGCCCCAAGCCTCCAGGGGAATTTTTTGTTTAAATTCCACTTGAGAATTGCAGCCCTGTGCATAGCAGCTATCCCCTACTACACCTTGAAGTACGGGTAGCCATTACGTAATAGTGGTGAGATCTGAGCACCATGTGAAAAAAATCCCACCCATCCATTGTCCACCGTGGAATCCCACAATCCTCTGCTGAGAATCTGAGTAGACGGATTTCAATCACCCCAACAGAAAAAGGTAGGCTACTAAGTACCATATAGTCTATGCTCAGATACACCACGGTCAGCCAGGGGTAAACTACTGCATAGTCTAGATTACATAGCAGCTTACTTCTCACTGGCAACATTCAGACATAATGCTGCTATTTGGGGTAATTGAAGCGGACACCCACTCTGCAAGAAGTCACTGCAACAAGTGTGTGAGGTAGGCTTGCTCACAATTCATCTCTACCTTCCCCTCAGAGCACAGAAACAAGAAGAGCCAACAAAGGATTGTGGGATGGCTTAAGGAAAGTGGATGGGTGGATTTTTCTCCCTCATAGCGTTCAGATGAGATAACTACTATGCAGTCTTATTGTACTACTACATTGACCTCACTATAGGTCTTAATTATCCATTGCTATACATAGTAGTTGTCCACTTGTTACATAGTAGGGCAGCATATATGAACAAGCACTAAGGGAATAGTTCCATTGAAGCTCTGTAGGATTTAATGTGACTACTCTGGAATAAGTGTTAAACAGACTGTGGCCTTAGACTGCAGAGTAGTTTATCACTCTTCAATAGGGTCATGTCTGAACATAGCCTCACCGTTTGGACTGTGCTCCCCTCTACAGAGCAAGCAGGTCTCCCAGAGACCATCTGTGCTCCTTCGAGAGACAGATCCTGGCAACTCTTCGTCCATCTTCACTCAAATGTAGAAATCCAGAGCATGACAGCTCAAACAATTTCTGAGCAGAGGGGAAGCAGACAGTATGGGTTGCGAGGGTGGGGAATAGCTATATAGCACCAGAGATCTTAGTAGAGCTCACCATCTGGTCTGCCAGGAGCAGAACGGTCTTGAGGCTGAACTTGCGGGAACAGAAGTTGAAGAGATCCTCCAGGCTGGGCCCCAGGAGCTCCATCACCATCACATTGTAGTCACCCTCTGCTCCACACCACTTAATGGAGGGGATGCCCACTAGAGAGAGAGAGAAAAAAAGACTCCCATGAGTCAGTGGGTTATAGGTAGGACCCCGTGTATTCTGGACGTAATGGTGGAAATGCAGAATACACAGGGCCCTGGTTATAGAGTACATGTCATGCCTTGCAGAGGGCAAGACCATCACCCTCCAGCTGGGGCAGGCACGGCCATCCACAAGTCATCTGGCAGCAGTTTTTCCCCGCTCTCTCACACAAAGCACAGTTACTGCTTTAGCTCCACCCCAGACACAGCCACTTTGCTAGATCCTGAACTCACCTCCTCCCTGCATCATCTTGTAGAACTTGCTTTCAATGTGGAGCTGTGGGTGCTTCGTTTTGACACATTCCAATTTGATGGCTATTTCCTCCCCAGTGGCAATATTGGCACCTGCAGAGAAACAGAGGGCAAGACAGTGTTACATACAGACTAGGTTAAGTTAGCCAGCTGCAGCAAGGACTGTGCATATCCAGCCACATACCTGGCACTGAACAGTCATGATTAGAGACAGGTTCTTTCCCCAAGGAGCTTACAATCTAGGATGGACAAAGGAAGGGAACAACAAGGGAGAGAGGAACAGAGGAAGAGAGATACACCCAAGAGGTTACACCCTGGCCACTGTCAGAGACAGGATGCTGGGCTAGATGGACCACTGCTCTGAACCAGTGTGCCACTTCTTACATTCTTAAGTTGAAGTGCCAAGTGAAGTTTAGTTGCAGAGAAGCTAAAGCACCTAGATACAAGGGAGATCCTGGAAGATAAGACAGCACAAGGCAGAAAGTGGGGAAAACTTTTCCCTCTGGGGGGACCACTTAGAAAATTAGTACATACTCCAAGGTCCGCATAGAAGTTGGAGGCAGGGATGTTTAAAGGGAATGTTCAAGAAAAGGAGGTTTTAGATAACAGATCCGAATCTGAACCCTGTCCTTGTGTGCATGCCCTCATCTTGGCTCCCTTACCCTGAGCTCAGCCTGCTGGGGTGGGGTGGGGGGTGGGGGTGGAATGTGATCCAGGGGCCAGATCCAGGAACTGGAGAGGGACCACATAAAAACTTATTGCAGACCACATTTGGCCCCCAGGCCTGAGGTTCCCCACCCCTGGTATAAGGAGAAGCATCAAGGAGCAATCTATGGGGTGAGGAGCTAGGGAAAGTCTTACAGCAGAGGTATATTTTTAGGAGTGATTGGGGGGGGGGAGGAAGAGAGGGGAATTCCAGGCATAGGGGGCAGCATGGGAGAATGGGTGAAGGTGTTAAAGGGAGCAGGAGACTCTGGGTCTGACAAGGGTGGTGGTCAAGGAGAAGAAAATTCACAGGTGGAAAATGAAGGCATAAGGATAGGGAGGAGCAAGGCCATGAAGAGCCTTGGCTGAGAATTGGCCTCCCAAACTCCTCTGCTAGAGATTTACGCTTCAGAATTCAAACTTTCATTTAACAAGCTACAAGTCATGTAGCCCCCAGAAGCCCCCAGCCGCCATTGCAGCAGGGCTCTGCCCCCAGAAGCCCCCAGCCGCCATTGCAGCAGGGCTCATCCCCTGCAGGTGAGCGAGGCTCCACCCCCTGGGAGGGCTCAGCCAAAGCCACAGGCCAAAGCTGCCCGCCCGC
>QEPC01011807.1:1791199-1810008 GCA_003113815.1 Sphenodon punctatus | reverse complement strand
TAATAATAATAATAATAATAATAATAAAATGAAAGTCCTAGTCCTGCCTAAGAAGAGTCCCTTGACATGGAGGTAATGCAATATTATCTTTCCAAGCTTGAAGCAACAGCTCAGAGAAGTGTGAGCTACCCCATTCATCTTAGATGGTGAGGTTTGAAACAAAGGCAAACGTAAACAGCAACATTGTTTCCTCTATCAGCTATCTTCCAAAGCATCCCACACCCAACCCACACTCAAGTGCCAATGTCTCCTGCTTTCCAATGACTTCTGCAACCAGAGTTATACTTTGCCATGACAAAAATCTGTGGTGTATTGAAAATGGAAGGGAATGTAAAAGCTAACCCACACAGAGACTACTCTACTGAGAGTATAGCTGTTTCTCTCATTTCATATAAAGCCTTCATTTGAAAACTCAGTTTAGGTTTCTGTAGAGTACACAGGGCCTGAAGAGAGCGAGATCACATCTTTCTACACACTAACAGAAGGGGTTTCTATAGGTTTCACACCACCTTAGAATGGAAGATTTGTGACGAGACCACACAAGTGACCCCTCAGTCTCTTTCCTAAACTAGGGTTGCCAGGGGCCACATGGACCACCACAACTCTGGGGAACAGACCACCACACAGCTCCAACACCATTTATTTCTGAATTTTGATCCGACAAATCCCGAGTAATCCAACAATCCCAAACTGACTCCAAGCGCAGTCCTGCTATCCGTTGAAAGGGTTGCAATTTCAAAGGATATCTGCTCTACTTTATCGCTGTCTGGGGTCATGGCATTACACTCTCAAAATGGGATCCAGCAGGCAAACATTCTGGGAACCACTGGCCTAACCACAACCCCCCACCTTACCTACCTCAAAATAAAGATCGCACACAAACACAAACTCAGATTACACAGCTGACTAGTCTAAGTAGCCTTAGGAACAACCCAGGAATGCACACTGCAAGATGGGTGGAGTTCCTTACTGAGCCATTCCAAATACTTAGGGCAGTGCTTCCCAAACTGCAAAGGCTGCAGGGCCACTTCTGCAGCCAACTCAAATTCCAGGAGGAGAAAGAAGGAATGTTCCTGAGCTGCTGATACCATTATTCCAGATCTGACCAGGGCAGTAGCATAGAGTAGCCCTGCGGACTGTCTTCTTCAGATGGCTTGCATTTCCCAGTATGAAGCTACTACTACCCCTTCCTCGCCTCCCCTACGCTCATGCAAATCCATGGAGAAGTGGGGAGCGAAGAGCAGCCACTGGGCTGGGAAAGAAGTGGAATCTGCTGTCCAGGATCGGAGGGGGCAAGCAACACACTTCTGGAGAGAGAAGGGCAGTGCAGTGAATGGGGAAGCATGAGACAGAAGAAATTTATGCTCATTTTCCCCTTCATTTTTATAGTGTATTCATGTTGTTTTGTGGCTATAGCTGTCTAGGGTCACAGAAATATTATCTCCCAAAATACCCAGCCAAAATGTTTGGGAGCCACCATCCTAGGGAATGGGATAGGGACAGACCCTGGAGTAGGATGAACCACAGAAGAAAAAGTGGGTCTTAAAAACCAGTCTTGGTAAGTAAAGCAAATGCCTACTCAAAACCAAGGTACAAGGAAAAGCAGGGCCCGGGGGAAGAATACGGAGAGAGCACCTTCGTCAGGCCGCTCCTCTAAATCCAAATATAGGGATCAAGAAAACAGGAAATAGCAAAGTGGGAATATTTGATTTCTTCTCCCATCCTGTCTCTCCGAAAGCTACAAGGAGAGGTTCCCAGAGGCCCCCCAGTGGGTCATCTCGTACTCCTGGAGCAGTGGTCAGCAAGAGGCATTCCATTAGCAGAAACAGCTACACATGAGCGCACCAGGATACTACAACGACAGGCCAGAGAGAGAGAGAGATACACACACACACTCACACAGGCAAGCTGGTGGGAATTTATTTTTATTCCTCTCTTACAATCAAAGGCCTGAGGGGAGTGATTCATAAAGAAAGCTAAATACGTCACTTTGGCAAGAGGATGCAACTTAAGGGATCAGGGAATCAAGAGGAAATTACTCCCAAATGCTAGTCCTGGATCTATCACCAATCCTTTGTGGTGGAGTGGACAGTGAAAATGGGATATAACAACAGTAGGCAAACAGCCGAAGGGTGGAGCCACCAGGATGGAGAGAAATCACTTTTAGGGTGCTTCAAGGGAACAGCAATAACAGAATGAAATTAAGAGACATTTTGAATCAGCAAAAGACACCTTACCAGAGAGCTCTATTAGGCCAAGGGTGTTTAGCTCATTTCTGCAAATGTCAAATCACATATTTAGTTATGGTCCATGGGCCAGGTGAAAATATAGGACAATGACCTCCACTCAGTCCACAGAGGTTCTCCTACTGGTATTGACAGATGGGCAGGGGAAACCTGGAGCATGGCCCTTTTGTCTCCACTTAACCAGTTATTTTAATAACTAAAAGCTCTCTTTTTGCCACAACCAGCAGGTCCCCATCCCCCATTAAGGAACAATGGTATCTCCAAATTTGGTCTACATCTTTAGGACTCGTCCTCAATTTCCTTCCATCTTGCAAACCCTATCCCCCTGCCCTACCACACAGTGGGCCTTATTCTCATCCAATCTGCTAAAATGTAGCAACCAACATTAATGCTGACATTTAGAAGTGCTGTCATCTGGCCTTGGAGCTACAACCCCAGCAAGATGGTTGCAGGGGAGGAACTGGTGGAAGAGGTGGCCGTGCCTCTACTTTGCATTAAGCACCCTCCCCCAATGTTCAAACTAACACCAGGTTTAAAGCAATGGTTCCCAAAATGTTTGGCCATGTAACCCCATTTCGAGAATTTAAAGTGATTTTGTGATCTCCGTCAGCGAAGATGCATGGGGGGAGGGGGGAGAACATATCAGATATCAATTAGGACTGGAATCCATCTATGACCCCACTTGGGATCCCAACCCACAGCAAACTTTAAAACAAACAAACAAAAATTAAACAGGGAACCAGGGATTGGTTAATGAGTACATACTCCAAGGGTAAAGTGGAGTACATACACCAGAGTAGTTTATCCTAGGAAAAACCACCATGCCAATTTGCTTAGCTCCCTATATACCATGTTCACAGTATCACTTACCTACAAGGAAGCTATGGGGGTGCAGGGTAGGCAAGTACTCTAATTCTGCATGAATGCTTGAAAGCAAGGTAGTTAACCCTGGGATAGTCTGTACATACAAACATGGCCTTATAGGGGTGGAGGTACACAAAGGAGTTCAGATCACAGTCATTGTTTCACGTTTGTCTCCAGACTCAGGGCAGAAGACAATCTTTTACAACACAGAGAATGTTATCTCTGCCAGCTGAAGGGCTAGAAACGTTTTTGTTTTTTTAGAAGTTAACACTTAGATCAGAGGGGAGAGAAAGAGAACTTCCAGCCCAATGGTCCAACCCAGTTCGCAGCTTTTTTATTTGTCTCAATTCCAATTCCTGGATCTGAACCATATATCCAGCATCTATCTTCAAGAACTGAAAACATGAGCTCCAGGGAAGGAAGACAGAGAGGAGAGCATTTGCTTCAGCATAAGGGATGAATCCATGGCACAGTGTGAAAACTAACGGTACGGCGCCTGAGCACTGCCACGGTCTGACCCGGTCCAACGTTGGACCAGTACAGCAGTCGGAATTTGGCCAAGCCCTTGAACCAATGTGATGGAAGGCTGGCCGCTAGGGAGGGCGGGGACCCAGGCAGCCCCATGCAGCACCCTGCCCCCTCCCTGACAGCCAGCCAATAATGGCCACCATGGTGCCCAGGCCCACCTGCCACTCCAGAACGCAGTGAGTAAAGCGGGCTTTCAGATGTGAAAGACTGTTTTACTCTGGGTCCAGCGGCCGGATCACAACCGTGGTGGGGGCTAGCCTGGGCTGTGACTCAGGGATTTCCCCAAGTCACAGTCCGGGCTAGCCCCCCCCACAGTCAGGAGCCAGACTGGGGAAACATCTGGCAGGCTCTTTTCCATACAACGCTGGCCGCCAGTTTAACCCACGCTAAAGCAGGTTACACCATGCCACCATCACATTTTAAAATAGAGATTCATTAACTCTCGGGCAGGGACCATGTCTATCTTATTCTCTGTAAAGCGCCAGGTACATCGCTGGCGCTATATAAAAGCTTATAATAATAAATATATGGACCCGTCCCATAGCACACCCCTTAAGTACTTCTATCTGACCCATGGAACTTGTACTAACTTCTAACATGGGGGGGTGGGGTGGGGAGAGAAGGTTCCCCACTTTGACCTCAGGCTTCTTGTATTAGGTTATGGAAGTCTCTCCATGGGGTGGCAGAAGAAGCCCTGCTGTTAAGGACACTTTAGAAAAAGACTAAGAATTAACACTTGGGGCAATGGACTAAATACACCACGCCCAGTTCAGTCCTTTAGAGGCAGCACATAAGCTCATTTAATAGAATGGAGCAAGGGGACAATACAACACACAGACCTAAGATATAAAGTGACTTGCCCAAGGCCACCAAAGAAGTCAGTAACAGATTCGGGAAGAGTTCAGGAGTTTGTGGGTCTTGGTGGTGCAAACATTAGAGGCAGAGAAGAGCTAGAGTTCTCCTCCTCACACAGAGATTGTCCCCAGGACACGGAGTTTGAGCAGCATGCAACTCAGACATGAGAGCTGCAAAGACACTTAGCTTCAGCAGAATTAGAAATTACCCACAATCCCCATGCAGCATCCACCCCCAGTCTCGCTCAGTTGTGGGGGCTGAATGAACTCACAATCCATTTGCCTCAAGCTTTTTAAATGGGGTTTTGGGAACAGATGGCTGCCACCTGCCTGAGAGGAGACACTCCACACACAGTATCCTTTTTAAAAAGAGTAACAGTTCTGCAAGTCTAAATAAGAGTAAGAGCACACCCTTAGCTTGCATCCTTTTTCTCTCTCCCTTCCCTAGCTTAGTAACAGAAGAAAGGATGGGAGCTGAACAGATGGGAGAAGTCAGGCAGGAAGAGAGAGAGTTAACAAGCCAGGAAACAAAGAAAACACACTCTCTCCCCAAGAGGGAGGAGCATGCAATCAGGAACTGTCCAAGCAGACACCACCAGTGTCCCAACATGCTTTGCTTGCCAGACTCCCCAGCTCATAGTCTTTTTCGATGGTTCCTCTCTGAAGCTACTCACTCCTCCTCCACTGCAAACCTCTCTTCCAATGCATCTCAGTTCTGACTTGCAGCAGCTGCTGCTAATCCTTGCTCCCTCCCCAGCTCTGCCAATGCACCACTTTCCATTATTTAAAGTCCAAGCTTTCCCACCCATCTCTACTGATGCCCCCCAGTCCTGAGCTTTCCATCACCAACCCCATTGTAGACGTCAAGCTTCCCTATTCCATACAAACATCTACAGAATAGAGAAAAGGCTTGTGGAATTGTTAGGTCTGTTCCAACCTCACTGCACATTTCCCAAGTAAGGGCTTCCATCATCTGAAATTGTTTCATCTATGAAAGGCAAGTAAGTACACAACAGATGTAACTTTTTTCTGTCCCCAACGTTTAATGTATTTCACGCAGTACTTACTGGTGCAAGAACGTTCAGGGAAAGAGGGCAGAAGTGAGGAGGTTGGAAGTAAGAAGTTGTGTTCCCCATCTAAGATTATTAAGTACTTATATTTAAGTATTTAACAGGTTAAGGTAGATTTGTTATTCTGTATTTAGATTTAATTTGGGGACTTTGCTCTCTATCAGCAGACCCCATACAAACCTAGTTTACAGACGGCTCAATTCCCACCTTGTAGGAAAGTTGAGTATATTTCAGCCTGCTCAGACCACCTACTGAGATATGCCACAAGGACAAATCCACAAATAGCAAGAGGGAGGATTTTTGCAGAGAGTGATCCCCTCAAATGTATTTCCCCGAGGCCACTCTCATCTGGTCAGGGCTAGAACAGAGCTCATGTCCCACCACATTAAATAGGAGCAAAAGCAACTAAACCTTGACAATGGGTTCTCTTCTGTAGAAATACGTCTTTATAGCTTACCCCCTCACCCCCATTTAAATAGTAACCACTGCTTCCACAAGCTCCAGTTTATGCCTAGCCGGGGCTGGGACTTACACTGTGCTCTTCCACTCCCTATCGATCAGCTATTCCCACAGTAAAAACTTGGCTTTAGGCTGGGACTCGCACTTGGAGGTAGGGAAGGGGAGTGAACTCCTGTTTTCTACCCACCAGCTGTTGGGTGGGGGGAGAAGTCACTATCAGCTGGTACTGCAGGCAGGTGAGAAAAGGGCTGCAGCTGATGGGTGGGAGCACCAGCTCTATGAGATAAAATGTTTTCCTTGGGAAGAGACTTAAAAGGCTTTTTATAGCCACATATAGGGTGAGAGTCCTATAGGAGCCATCTATCCCTCAGCCCTTGTGGATTTTGAAACAGGATCAGAGGTTTGCAGAACAAAATGTTCTCCCCATTTTATTGTTATATGCTATTTAATGATTTTATATATTTTATTGATCAATTTTGTTAGCCGCCCCAGACTGCCTGGCAGGAGGGGCGGGGTATAAAATAAATAAATAAAATAAAATAAGTGGCAATACAGATTTTGTCCCTTGTTTAAATTGCAATCCAGCCTCAGACATTTGCTCCCTCTGTCACTTACAGATTTTCCACAGCCTTGTCTGGTCCATCGCCACCTCAAGAAGTGGGTGTTTAGAGCTACCGGGCGAGGTGGGTGGCCACCAATGTTAGATCTTTTTCGATGGCCGCCCCGTGCTGTGGAATTTGCTCGTGGAGGAGGCTCAGTTGGCCCCCACTCTCCTGTTACATAAATGTCAAAGTAAGACCTGGCTATTCCGCCAGGCCTTTGGCGAGGGGGAGGGAGTTTTCTTCCCTGCATTTTTGTGAATTTTAACTGTTATTGTTTTGTTGTTTTTATATTTGCTGTTCACCATCCCGGGCTGCCCTGTGGGCAGGATAAAAAATTTTGTATGAATCAAATAAAATAAATACTTACCTACCTCACAGGGGTCTGTGAGGCATAATGTCTGTTAAGTGGACTGAAGGTGAAAAACAGGTTGTCAAGGCAAATATAATATTACCCCTTGCCCTCCTTTTTCAGTTTGCTACAAGTGGCAACATGCAAGTTACCAGCAGGCTAGAGAACTAAACAAATACTAAAGCCATGAGGAAGTGGTGTCCAGTGGGGTAGAATAGAGATCCCCAGTCAGCCTACTTTCTTTACTAGATACCACTTTCCCCAGGTCACAAGGCCATTACCAACAGATATGAGACAGGAAAGAGCTGCAAACATCTGCAAGGCCGTAAAAAGAATTGAGAGGCTAGAGACATGGACATAAAATAGAGATTCAGACTGTAAAGATTAAGAGATATTACATGTGTGGGGGAAATTAATCCAAAGCTCCAGAGTTCAATGGGAGGAATCTGGTGAGTATGAAATCCGAGAGGAATTTTGTAATGATTGTCCACAGCAACTCTGAGAGGAGTTTGCAATGTGATAGGTTGCCGTTTGGTGAGGGAAGCCAAGCAGATCTGAGGCAGCATATGCAAAGCATAACATTACAGATCACCTCTGAGAACAGCCCTTTTCTATACAGGACTTACTATGTCAAGCCACACCTAAAGTGCTGCATTCACTTCTGGCCACCTCAGTAGGTGGATAAAATGGAGGGAACTCAGAAGGAACAGCAGCAAAAACAATATAGTGACTGGTGGATTATTTATGAGGGAAGATTTTTAAAAAAGCTAGACATGCATTACCTGCCTACATGACAATCAGAGTAGGTGATGACAGTGTACAAGTCCCTAGAGGGTGTAAACATAAGGAAGGAGGGGAATCCTTCAGGTTGGGTCAAGCGGCCAGTATTAGGTGGTATGGGATGAAACAGAGTGCAAATTATGTTCTATTATCAGGATTTTTTTCTTTATTAATTGGGATTTATTAGGCTTGCAAAATAATTTCTCAAAAAGGAAGCCACATCCTTCAGTCCATTTAAGAAGAGAAGTAGACAGGACTGTTGAAAAAGCTGCTTCAGGGGACACTGCAGGGGCTTGTACAGGAATTACAAGACTTGAGAGAACATTTACTGGAAGTGGTCTCCTTCCTCTCTGGTACCCCCCTCCTCACAGACTGGGCAGTGGTAATCCCACCCTAGCTTGGAGCTCTTTCCCACGGCCCCTGGACAGCTCTGAGCTTCCCAGCTGGTGATCAGCATTATAAATATCTTCCTTCTCAGCATGCAGTCAGAAAAACCTCCACTAAAGAGCTTTTACAGTGTCAGTCTCTGCCTTCTGGGGGCAGGGAGGTGTAAACAGACCAGTCCAATGGGACCAAGCTACTACTGCTCTTGCAACTAAGGGTGAAAACAGACATGACGGTAACCATCCTTTAACCACCCTTGGTGGTTATTTATGCATGTTGCAGGGCTTCATAGGACACAAATACAGCCCTGCAACATGCATAAACCACCACCAAGGGTGGTTAGCGTCATGTCTGTTTTCACCCTAAGGGTCCCTTCAGGCTTAGTCCTTCTCCCTGGGAGAGGCACCCCACAAATACACTGACCTACAGCTTCCAATTTTATGTGGAACAAACCATGTTCAGTTCAAGCAAAGAGCTAAGTCCTTTTCCACCTGCCTGGCAGCACAGGCTCTCAATGCATCCAAACCCCTTAAAGAGAACATCAGGCAACTGCAAGACCAGAAACTGAGCCATGACCATGGGGATAATCCTTGGGGTTCCCTCCAAAAATCCTCCCTTGGACCCAGCCAATAAGCCAGCTTTGTCCCATTCACATCACATAGGTTAGGAAATACATTTCTGTGGCTAGGGCCACTCACCCAGGTAAATGTCTCCAAATGAGCCACTGCCAATCTTTCGTCCCAGCCGGTACTTGTTCCCCACTCGGAGCTCCATGGTTCAGTTGCTCTGAAAAAGGAAAAAGAAGAAATGCAAAGTCAGACCAAAAAGAGGAACTGAATCAGTACTTCATACTCTATTGTGCACAGAAGACCTGAGATTTGTGTCCAGCTTCTGCCCCCAGCAATTTGTGCCTAGACTCAACGCACTATGGGTTAGTCTCCTGAACAACCAAGAAATCTGGAATCCATTCCCTGTCCCAATCTGTCTAATGCCCAGGGCCTACAGAGACGAAACTCTTCAATTTAGCACTCTGCACCACCATATGCAAATAACCAACTTCTGGTCCAATAGCCTGGTCCATCATTTCTTCAGTGATATGGCTGAGGGAGCAAAGACTTGGGGTGAGAAGGTTGCTACTGGCATAGGAAGGTGCCCGAGAGAATAAGCATTACAACCAGGCTGGTCTCCTCCCCAGCAGCAGCCTGGAATCTGGAAACGTTGTGGTCTCTAGCATCAGAAACTGAGGGGGGTAAGAGACGGGGTAAGGAGAGAGCCCTATAAGTGAGGAGCCCAACCCAAGCTAGAAATTGGCCTTCAGCATGGTCCTTTGGAACCAATTGCTCCAAGAAACTTCTCTACCACCATTAACATACAGCTCCATTTTTCACAGTGCAGAGGGGGCCAGGGAAGCAGAAAGAAAGGCAACATTTCATTAAACTGCATGAAATCAGCACTAATTCCATAGTTCAGTGCTTTTTTTTTTATTCTACAGAACCGATTCCAGTCTTGCTATACACCACATCAGGTGAACTCACTCCCACCAGAGATCCTGCCAAGCCTGAGCCTTACCACCTCTGAGGTGCACTGCAGGGCCAATCTCTTTGTGCGGGACTTCACCAAACGGAGTTCCGGAGGCTCCCCGACAATATCACCCTGGATGGCCACCATCTCGAGCTTTTCCCCTGTTCAAGTAACGTGGTTCTGTCTGAAGGAGGGGAGGAGAGAATGTGGCTCCTTTTAGAGGATTCTGCCTTGGGGCTAATTTATGCACTGTGTATTTTCTAACGTACAGAACATGGGCTCTGGTTCCATGGGGACAGGCAGTTTAGGACAGCAGTTAAGGATCCCAAAAGGTGCTCTCCTTGATAGAGCACTATACGAGAAGTTTAGGAGTCCCTTTTCTGGGAGACAAAAGTAATTCCAGCAACTGGGGTTCTGGTCACAATGTAAAACCCCAAAGCGGAGTTGAAGCCAACAATTCCTCCTACCCCTTGAGATGGGATTACAGAAAGGAATGGACAGGCTGTAGAGATGCACAAGGAAATAATCCCATCAAGGCATTCAGGGGACATCATGAACCCTGAAAGCACAGCGCCTGTCACCCGAAACTAAACACAAATACAAAGAGGTGGAGTCGTCTTGCACAATATTTACCTACACTTGTAGGTTTGTTTATTTTTAGAAGCTACAAAGGCCTGGCCCTCTGTTTAAAACTTTTGTAGACTGAAAAAATGTAGCAGAGTCCTGGGCACCAATCCAGGATGAGGCAGGTGTAACCAGCAAGGGAAGGGATTTTTATCCACTGCTGCCCACTAATCCGGGGACCTAGCTACACACGTGTGACTTACCCACCTGTTCCAACATATAATCCAGGGTCTAGGTCCCTAGTGGCAAGCTGCATTAGCAATACTGGAGGACTCTGGGGCCATAACCTGGTAAGACTGACTCTGGCCAACAATGACACCCCAAGGATGTCACTTTTGGCCCTGGCCAGCAGGCCACACTGCAGAGGCTGGGCCTCCACACTCCACTCTGCCAGGCAAGGGACTGAGGTTCCATTCTCAGGCTTGGTCCCTAGGAGTCCAGTCATTCCTAGTGCACTTCACCACCATGGCTAGCTCTGCAGCCTCATTTCCTGGGGCAGCACAGGCAATTGGTTTAAGGGTTCTCCGTACAACTTTGCAGCAGCCCCTCCAGGTGACTAGAAAGCAGGTTCAGCAGGTTCTTTAGGAGAAATACTGTCCAGGCCAGAAGGTGAATTGGAGGCGGGGGCAAACAGGAACGGTACAGCAACAGCACAGATCCATGAACACAGTTCTTCACTTGAACACTCCCCACAGGGGCAGCATTGGAAGTGAAGCCTTGGGAAGGGACAGTGCAGATCAGTTCACACATGGTAGCAAGATAAACAGATGCCACGGGCAGAGAACATACATGCACCCCAGGAGCTACTCCTACGTCATGAGACACCCCCCTTAAGTTTCTCCCTCAATCATCCAGTCCTGTCAATCAGGAAAAAACAAAACCCACCCTCACACCTCTGCCCCTTCTTGCTGGGTGCCCTCCCCAACCAAAGCAGTAACCCCTGAGGTCAGAAACCAGAGAATTCCTTCTTAGTTTTCCATAAGGGATTCCCACACACACAGCCTTAATATTCACATACGTGCTCTACGTGATTGTCCAATATTAATATCCAGATTATACGCACATCCCTACAATACACTACACGACTCTAGAAATACTATATCTGCATCAGTAGCCTACACATACACAAATACACTCCAATTCTATTTTATATTATATTTTTAAAAACAAACATACAATATTCCCTTATATAAATACACATGTACATACATATATACATTATATAAACGCACATGCTGTTGGATTTCACACACTTGGGTGTCAGCACAGATTGTACCAGGAGGGCAAAGGGGGGTGGGGGTGGGGGACAACAAGCCATTTCTTTCAAAATATAAAGTAAAATGGACTCCTGCCCCTACACATGAACAACTAGGAAGCCAGCATGTACCCAGGGCTATCACAGGCCACAGAATATATCAAGCACAGAGTAAGAGTTGACCAGCTACATAATGGAGGCTGCTGGGGCGAAAGGAGCTCTGGCATTAAGGGGGAAATAAGGGGGGGGGGGGGCTATTAGTACAAGCTTTGCCCAGCTTTTTCCCCAGAAGCAGCAGGATGGGAGCCAGACTGAAAGGGGCATTTTCCTTTTTAAATGCAAAATGCTAAATATAAATACAGACCTTTCTGCTTCCCCTCGCACCACCCTCCCCCCCAGCAGCTACAAAAAAGGAAGAGGAGCCACTGTAGCTCCTAAGCCTCCCCCCCTCCCATATAAACCACACAGCAAATGCAACCGTTTTAAAAAAAAAAGAGCGAGAAATAAATAAACAAACAAGATCTCCTTAACCCCCTCTGCAATCATACCAAATTAAAGCAGATTCCAGCATTGGGTGTGGGTGTTGGTGTTTTTTAAAAAAAGATAATAAATAAAAATGGTAGCAGCCAATTCAACATGACATAGAAACTTGTATTTTCTCTACCTCCCCAGCTCCTCATTCTAGAAGATGAAAATAATTCAGGGGAAAATAATAGGTTCTCTTTTCCCCAACCCCCTCTCAGTGCACAAAAGGAAACCCTGACTTCAACACCCCCCCCCCCCTCTCACACACACACACACACCCTGTTTGTCAGACATAATACTTTTATAAATACATGTAATACGGGGGCTGCCACTCTGTTTTGTAAGTGCCCCCCTAAAAACAACAAGAGCCACTAGAGGTAGTTTGGGGTGGGGAGTCAAGAGACGAGGGGGGTATATCCGTTACTTAAGCAAACGCTTTTAAATAAGGGACCGAGGTTACTAAAGGAAGCAGGAAAAAACCAGCCCCCGTATCCCCAAGCGCAGAAGATGGTAAATAATATCACCAGATGATCGCCACCCCCGCCCGCACACAAAAAAACCAGCATCAAAATATAATCATTTGAGCCATTTCAACGTGAGGAGAGCAAAGCTGCCAAAGAAGGGGGAAATTCTCCTTGGATTTCAAGAGGAGAGGGGACAGAAGCCCCTGAAATGGCCTTCCTGAGGGGGGGGGGGGGGAGGCTGTGTTGTGAGATCCCCTCTCTTCGTCTGGGTAAAAAAGCTTTTGTCTTCCCCTTTCAGTTTGTCTTATTTGCCTGTCACATTCCCCCAGCCCTGTGAGCGGCTCTCCCCTCCCCCAACCGTCTCCTCTCTCAGCAAAAACAAAGAGCCAGAGGGGTCCGCTTTCCCCTCGGATTTGCACCCCAAGATGAGACCAGATGCCCCCAATATTTACCCTGTCTGGAAGGGGCCTGTGTCCGGCTGCTGCTCCTGTAGCTGTCAGGGAAGAAGGTAGCTGGGATGGGAAGGATGAAGGAGGATTGGGAAAGGCTCTTGGTAGCTGTATCCAGCTCGGAGCCTTGAGCTCCCTCCGTCTCTGTGCTCTGCCTGCCTCTCTCCTTCCCCCTCCAGTCTCTGTGTGTTCAGCCCAGGCTCCCTCTCATTGAGTTTCCATTGAGTCCCGAAGCCAAACCCACTGATGTCATCCTGCAAAGCTCTGGCCCTCCCTAGGATTTTTAAAGGGCCAACCTCCTGTTTTTTCCTCTCTTGTGCATACGTGCTTCTCGTTCACATGCACAAATAAACACACACAGGCTGAAAACACAAATAGCACACACACAGTAATGCAGGCACAAACATATGCACTCCTTTCCTAAAAGTTTTAAGGCCTGGATGTTTGGCGTTTGGCGGGGGAGATGGGGTAGGGGGAGGAGAGGGATGAGGGTGCAATAATATGTTTTATCATTTTATGATTTTAATTGTGAATTTATATTGTTGTGAGCTGCCTGTGGCAGAAGGGGCAGGATACTAAATGATTTTATATATATATATATATATATATATATATATATAAACCATTTCATTCAAAATGCCCTCAAAGAGCTTTGTAACAATGGACCAATGTTAATACAGTATACCACAGTGCAGATATGGAAACTGAGGCACAGAACATTTAAGTGACCTACCTGCAACACAATGACAAAGCTGCTGGGAGATGAAATCTGAGTTGCAGGGCATGATTTTCCATTGCAGTGCACCGCACCTTTTATAGACATGTGCCAGTGAATTAGGAATACCCAGATCAAAAATAGTATGGGATACCCAGAGCAAAATTTTGAAAATAAGGGACATTGTGCAACTATGGCATGCCTGTTCTATGGAGCTGTGGAGTATCTTGTTCTAAGGAAGCTCCAGGGAGCTGTTTTATGGGATTCTATGGTTGTGGAATATCTGTTCTTAGAGCAGGGGACCAGGTGGCCTTTGAAGTCCCTTTCAACTATATAGTTCTATTATTTTCTATGGAGCTGTGGCAGTGGCAGTTCTATGAAGTCAATGGAGCTGTAGTCTTCTTGAAATAAGAGACTTCTCTTAAAATTAAGACTGTTTGGCAACCCAATAGTGAACACATAGTGAATGTTAAACACTACCAGTTCAGAATGGTAGTAAAGGTAACATAACATATAATAATCTTTAATAATAATCTTTATTTGTATAGAGCGCACACACCCACACACCCGCATAGCACACTTTACATATAACAATTTAACACAATTTTTAATCCTCACAACAACCCTGTGAGTTAGGTTAGACTGAGAGAATAGTGGAACTCACTTCCTCCAGATATTTGTCTCAGCTTCTCCCTCCTGGCCTTTAAAAAGTGCCTAAAGACTTTTTATTCTCTATATGCCTTTAGGGGGTCCACTGATGGATTTTATTTCCTCCCTTTTTATCCTTCCCTTTTTAAATTGTTTTTAAATGGACTGTATTTTATTGAATTGTTTTTGTGAAGCATCCTGAGCAGCATTTGGCCACGGGGCACTATATAAATAACATTATTATTAATTTATTTATTATTATTATTATTATTATTCAAACAGCAGCATCACAGAGGGCAAATTAAAAGGCTGCAGAGGGCCAGGTCTAAACAGGTGAGTGTTTGCAAGGAGGGTTTACTGATGCTTTGGTGTAAACAAGGTTGCCAAGCTTTGCAATGTAATAATGAGTCTTGAGATTTTAGGTGCCTGATATCATGAGACTTGTGATAAAATCATGAGAATTTCAGCCTTAAAATATATGTATATATTATATATCATGGTTTTCAGTAAAATTAAAATGTGACTACAGTGTGCCCTAAAGACAGAAACCAGAAGGCAGGTACAGATACAAAAAAACCAGCAACACACCCTCATGATTTACTCTTGTTAAAATCTCATGATTTGAAACCCAATCCTGTGATTTTTTTTAGATATTGACACGTGATTTCTGAGCATTTAGGGTTGGTACACTGTGTAAATGAAACTCAAGGGCAGGGCTACGGTGAAGCATATCCCTTAATCCTGATTCTGTCCTAGGTGTCATAACACAGAGACTCAAGATCATAAGATCCCATTGAGGTCTACTCCAGGATTGAGGCACCTTTCCCCTCCCACAGGCCACTTTGAAAATTAGTTCAAGCTCAGTGAGCCAGATACGAGCTGGAGATGAGGATGCTTAAAGGGAGCGCTCATGATGGGGGAAGGAAAGAAAGGGTCCAGATCATGAATCTATGCCTCGGATCATATCCTTAAGTGCATGGTCTTGTCTCCACCCCCTTCACCCACCTGACGGTCCTCGCTTTTTCAGTGCCTGAGGATAAGAACTGCATCCACAGGCCAGATCCAGAAACTGGAATTGGAAAGAGACCAAATAAAAAATAGCCACCGGCTGGATTTGTCCAATGGGCTAGAGGTTCCCTACTGCTTATCAAATCTGACCTCCTGTATAGCACAGGGCAACTGAATTTCCACGTTATTAGTATTCAGTCTCACTATCCTGTGTTTGACTAAAGTACCTTTTAAAGGGTTGCTGTGTTTGATCTGAAAATGGTAAATGATGGAGAAGCCACTACCTCCTGCCAATGGTGAACCAGCCTGTCAAGAAATTGTGCCTCATTTCAAAATTGAAACAAACAAGAGCACACAGAGTTGCACAAGCACCAACAGATACACACGCAAACACATATGTGGGCAAGGGCATCTCACAGAGATTGCCTGGGTGGTATGCCATGGAAGCTTCCACACCCTGATCCCAAATTACAGTTGTAACAGTCAGGGAATTCCAGGCTAAGGGCAGACTTTTTGGTTGGGGCCTTGCCTCACACTGGGGGGGAGAGGGGAGGGGAGGGGAGTCAGGGCAAGCCACAGGTGTTTTTCTACCTTCCTCATTACCACCCCACATTGCAGGGCAACTGATGGAGAGGAGGAGCCTTGAGTGACTCTGTTTAGCCTTCTAGGGACCGCACCACGGCAGTTCAAAGGACAACCGGTGCTGCAGCCCAGGGAGCCACCACCCTGGACAACGTGTTACCCTGTCCAATGGACTGGCCGACCCTGGGAGGAGTGGGGCGGCAGAGCTTCTCCTGAGTTCTGGGCTGGAATGCCATGGCAGCTCCACCACCCCACTTGGGCCTGCTACTGCTGGCCAGCCCCAGATGCACCCAGCAATCAGAATAAGAAGCACAGAGCACACCATGAGTATGGCTGCAGGTACACAATGTTGCCTGTAATCCTAAATAATTTCCCACTTCAGTGGGGCTCCACTGGCACAACTGCATTAGGATTGCAGCAGGGTTGTAGCTAGGACATCACACAGGGGGTGGGAGACAGCATGACAACAGGGGCAATTTCTTCAGACTAAAAAACTGAGGGGAAAATCCTAAAATACATCTTATTTCTACAAGGGGAAGCAAAATAAAATCATGGGGGAACAGTCCCTCCTCGTGCCTCTCCTCCCCCACCCTCCCCTTCTTATCTACAGGCCTGAACTGCAACAATAGATAGCCATATAAGCACACTAATTCAAATGAATATACACACAACGCATGGACACAAACATTCAAACATACATACCCAACCTATATGCTCAAATCCATGAACTGGCTAGTACTTACAAGGCTATGTCTACAACTGCCCTCTACTGGATGGTGTCAGAACTGTTCAATTGTGTGTCATAAACTCAGCACCGCTCACAGAGATTTGCCTTTAGCTCAAACTGCTGGGGGCATGATTAAAGCAGGGGTGGGGAACCTCAACCCTAGGACCAAATGTGGCCCATGGCTAGTTTTTTATGTGGCCCCTTTCCAGTTTCTGGATCTGCTCCCTGGATCCAGTTCCTACCCCCAAGCTCTGAAAAACTGAGCTCCAGGTAATGGAGCAGAGATGAGGGCATGCGCTCAAGGATAGGGAACAGATCCATAATCTGGACTCTCCTCTTCCTTAGTGCACCCCTTAGGCTCCTAATTCCTGTGCAGCCCTTGGAGCTTGTACTAATTTTCGAATTGGCCCCCGGAAGGGGAAAGGTTCCCCACTGCTGCTTTACAGAGTAAGCATCTCAGTTCTCTCCCTGCTGCTGTGAAGCTCCAAGTTCCCATTGCATGCATTGTACTGACAGTTGTCCTACTGCATGTGGCCATGGATTTGTTATATTTACAAAGTGTTTACTCTTAAATATAAATCTGTAAAAATTGCACAGATGTGTTCTCACAAACACACATAAGGAACAAATTAAAAGCACAAAATATTATTATATTTTAATTATTAATTATTGATTTCATTGGATTTATATGTCATTCTTCTCCAAAAAGATCTCAGAGCAGCTTACAAAGTGTATAAAACACAATATCTAAAATACAAATAATATGCCCACCCATGCAGCCCCCAAACCCTTCCCTCCCATTATCCACCCCTCCCTGCATAACCCTCCCAGTGCCACACTCCATATCACAAGTAAGAAACAATACAATTAAGCAGTCTCAATACAATAAAAATACAATTAGGCAGCCCCAAATCTAATCCTCTTGACCCAAACACTCCAGCCACAAATGACCAGGTAAACAGATACATAGTCAATCACATCCACCCTTCAACCCTCCCACAATTTCATTAAAATTTCTGCCCCCATTCCCATACCGCCCTCTGGCAGGGGGGTCACAGCATAGCCCCAGGGGGTCATAGCATAAAATCCACCCTCTTCTCAACATCCCCAAATATCTACGTTGCGTTCCCTTCCTCCTCATAAGACATTATAAAAATTAAACACAAAAGAATAACAAAAGGGAGTGAAAGGTTATGAAGAAGCTATCCCTTTTGCCAGGTGTCACTTCCACAAAATGCAAGGCATCCGCAAGAGACACACACAGCTCAGGGGGTTCAGGGATGGAATACAAAGAATTATTCAGATGAAGCCTGAGGACCAGGGAAGGACAGGTCTATAGGGGTATCATCTTATGCAGAGAAGGTCTGAGGTTTGTTGGTGGGGGTGAAGTGGAAATCTGGCCTTGAACGGCAGGGAGTACAACTGCAGTCTATGACTGAAGGGCCTTAGAAAGCCAGTGTACAAGAGGCAACAATGGAGCTAAATGTGGGTTGCAGGCAAGGCTTGAAGTGCTTTGATACAGTTGTGTGTATGGTTCAAATCTTGAAATATTAAGGCTTCTACTGAGGAGGATTTTGGTGCATTGGCCAAGATGAATAATGGCTGCATGCTCAGGTGCCATAGCCCCATTGTATTGTGTTCTGACAAACCACAAAGCACTCTCTTGGAGTCTCTTACTGAGGCTTAGCTTCTATTAAGTCTCTCAAAGATGTTTAGAGAAGAGACGGCAATTTCTGTTATCAGCACCCAGAACCCCTCACAGTTTTGCTTGCAGGCTAAACCAGACTCAAACTAAATTAATTACACCCACAGCTGCTGAAGAGAACATGTTGTAACAATGTCCTGTGTCACCCTTGAGTGTTCCCAAGCCCCTTGTGCCAATGGGAGCACAAGCAACTCTCAGGGACGCTAGGACTCATTAATCCTTTGATTGTTGGAATAACCATTTGTACAAAAGCACATTTATTTATTTATTTATTTATTTATTATTTATAAAACTTCTACCCCACCCCTCCTGCACGCAGCTCGGGGCGGCTTCCAACAATCTTTAAAACAATGTAAAAACAATTTTAAAAACCATAAACATTATACATAATTAATTTACAGGGCAAAACAAAACACTAAAAGTCCAAAAGTAGGTGGGGGAATTTAAACC
>QEPC01011807.1:1757119-1772872 GCA_003113815.1 Sphenodon punctatus | reverse complement strand
GAAGAGAGGGAGGAGAGGGAGAATTTATAGTGGAGGAAGTCAGGGTGGGAGCAGGATTTGCGCCAGAGGCATTCAGCAGCTCGGGTGCAGGAGCGGAGATAGCAAATAGTAGGGGTGAGCCAAGGATGGAGGTTTTGGGGTCGAACGGGGTGGGAGGAGAGGGGGGCAAGAGAGTTGAGGGTCATGGCGAGAGAGGCGTTGAGAGAAGAGATGGCAGTGTCAGGGGAAGAGGAGGACAAGACAAGAGGGAGGAGGGGGGAGAGGGAGGAAGCAAAGTCTAAAGGGTTAATAGCCTGCAAATCATGGAAGGGGCGTGGAGCTGGGGAAGAAGATGGGGGTTGGTGGGAGAGGTTGAAGGAAGTGAGGTAATGGTCGGACATGGGACAAAGTTCAAAGGACAGGTCAGCAACAGGACAATTTCTGAAGAAGATGAGGTCGAGAGAGTGGCCACTGGTGTGGGTGGGGGAATCAGTTCAGAAGCGGAGACCAAAGGAGGAGGCTAGGGAGAGAAAATGGGAGATAGAGGGCTGGGAAGGTGCGTTAACATGGATGTTGAAGTCACCAAGAATGAAAGCGGGGGTATCATCGGAGAGGAAGAAGGTAAGCCAGGATTCAAAGGCTGGGAGAAAAGAGGAAAGGGGGCCAGGGGGGCGGTAGATGACAGCGACACGAAGGTGAAGTGGGGAGTAGAGATGCACAGAGTGAGCCTCGAAGGAGGGGAAAGAGAGGGAGGAGGGAGGGGAGGGGGGCTGGAATTGACAGTGGTTGGCAAGGAGAAGGCCCACGCCACCACCCCGGCCTTCGGGGCGGGATTGGTGAGAGAATGAAAGGCCTACAGAGGAGAAGGTAGCAGGGGTGACAGAGTCAGAGGGTGTCAGCCCCAGGGCTCTGCAGCAGCTGCATCCCCGCCTATCGGCCTGGCAGGAGTGCTCCGCAGGCCTACGGTGCTCAGCAGCACAAACCCCAGCGGCGCAACTTGTGGCCCTGCCCCCAACGTCGACGTCCGTCCCAGGGCCAGAGTCCCAAGGCTCGGCCACACCTCCTGCGCCGGCACAGTACATGGGGGAACCCCCACCCCTGCCCCGGCGTTCAGAATGCCTGCGGACACGCATGGGGGCGGGGCTTGCGAGATAAAGCCCAGCGCTGCTAGCAGAGCGGCGCTGGTAATTACAGAGACCGACTACCCTTGCGAATCAAGTCCTAGTGTTGAGCAGCGTGATTGAGCAGAGAGAGAGAGAGAGAGAGACTGACAATGGCCCCGCGTGTTTGGAACCCCTGAACCCTTTCCCGGAGTGACGCGGTGAGTGTGTGTATTTGTGTGTGTGTGTGGAGGGTAGTAGCCCTCGTCTCACCCCCTTTCCTGGGCTCACCTTCCCTAGTATGAGTGTCTTTGCCTCCTTCTCTCTGGTCTTCCCTTCTGATCCACAACCCGACATTTCCCCCCATTCCCCACACTTCTGAGTGTTAGTGGAGTGCGTGCCCTTGGTGCGGACCTTGGCTTCCCAGTGTCTTGAGCGCCCTATGATGATAGAGGCCTGCTCTCTCCTTGAGAGGTGAAGGCCACAATTCTATCCTGACGGGCATTCTGTCCCCACCGGAAGTTCCTCCCAGACCAGGGCGAGCCTCGGTAGCGATTGTGTATGAAGTGAGTGCCTATTTCCCCCCTTCCGGTGACAGAGGGAGAGATCCAGGTTTCAGTAAGTGCAAGGAGTTGTAAACGGTGAGAAAGGAAGAGGTCGTGAATGAAGGGGGCTTTGTTAATGGAAAAGCGGCAGTTCCAGAGGGAGCAGGAGAAGGGGAGTTGATCAGAGGGAAGGCGGGGAATGTGGATGAGGTTGAGGGATAGGGAGCGATGAGGTTTGCAGGGACTGTGTAAGGGTGGGTGGAGGGGAGGAGGGGGCTTGCAGGGAATGGTTAAGGGGGGTGAGGAGGAGGAGGGGGAATAGACAAGGGGGAAAATAAGGGGTGGGGAGATTGGAGAAAGCGTGTTGGAGGAGGGAGAGGGAGAAACAGGGGAGACAACAGCAGTGTGAGAAGGAGAGGAGAGATGGAGGGTGAGGGATTGGGGGAGATAAGAGGAGACATTCTAGTGGTCGGTATTCACAGCAGCAGAGGGAACAAACAAGCCTGTGGATGGCACGGGAGAGTCCGGGCAAAGGCCAGTGGCGATGCGAGCGATGACTGGAAGAGGCTGTGTAGCACGGACAAACCCAGCCTCACCCAGCAGACAAACTACTTCACCTTTTTTTATGGAGCCTGTGCTTTTACTTTTCATGACCTAAGCGTCCCCATTAATTATTATTATTATTATTATAAACATTTGTATAGCGCCGGTCATGTGCCTGGCGTTGTACAGAAACATAGACATAGACGCGGTCCCTGCTGGTGGCTTACAATCTAAAAGACAAGGCGGGGGAGACAGGGAGAGGGGACAGTGGGAGAGACAGGGGAGAAGACAAACATTCAGGCGAATGCGAAGTCTCAGGTGTGTGTGCTTGGCTTGGTTACAATCAGGTTGGTTGCAGCAGTCTGCAGAGAAGGGCAGACAGTAAGTATATGGGGAACGACTAGCAGGCATTGGGAAAGGCAGCGAGGAAAAAAATGGGACTTGAGGAGGGATTTGAAGGAGTGGAGGGAGGGGGCAAGGCGGATGTGGGTAGGGAGGGAGTTCCAGGCATGGGGGGCAGCGAGGGAGAAGGGTCGAAGGCGGTTAGGTGAGCAGGAGAAACGAGGGAGAGTGAGGGAGGGGACAGAGGAAGAGTGGAGAGCGCGTGCAGAAGTGCGTAGGGAGATTAGGTCCGAGAGGTAAGGGGGAACTTGGTCATGGAGTGTTTTCAATGTGAGTACCAGGAGTTTAAACAGGATACGTTCAGGAAGGGGGAGCCAGTGAAGAGAGAGGAGGAGAGGCTGCACATGGTCGAAGCGTCGGGCAGAGTGAATGACCTTGGCAGCGGAGTTTTGGATTGCGATAAGGGGGGACAGGTGAGAGCGAGGGAGGCCAGCAAGGAGGAGGTTGCAGTAATTGAGGCGAGAGATAACCATGGCATGAACAAGGGTTTTGGCCGAGGAGGTAGAGAGAAAGGGGCGGATCCGAGCAATGTTATGGAGGGCGAATCGGCAGGATTTGGCAACAGAGTAAATGTAAGGTTTAAAAGAGAGGTGCGTGTCAAAGATGAAGCCCAAGCTACGGGCTTGGAGAACAGGATGGATGGTGACTCCATTGATGCAGATAGCCAGGTGAGAGGGAGAGGAAGGGGAGGAAGGAAAAATGAGTTTGGTCTTGGTCATGTTGAGCTTGAGTCGACGTCGGGACATTCAGGCGGAGATATCAGAGAGGCAGTTGACGAGGCGTGAGCGAACAGAAGAGGAGAGAGAGGGGGTAGAAAGGTAGAGTTGGTTGTCATCAGCGTAGAGATGATATTGGAATCCGTGGGAGGCAATAATTTTGCCAAGGGACGAGGTGTAAATAGAGAAGAGGAGAGGGCCAAGGACAGAGCCTTGGGGGACCCCAACTGAAATTAGAACTATGAGCAGCGTCAGATCCAGAATAATGCAAGCTGTCTGACTGCACAGGCCCCACAGGTCTGTAACAACTAGACAACATCTATGTAACATACAAGTCTGCAATGGAGGGAGCCCTGACCTCTAAAGGGGATGTTAAGAACATAAGACGTGCTATACTGGGTCAGACCAATGGTCCATCTGACTATTGAGCCCAGCATCCTGTCTCTGACAGTGGCCAATCTTGGTTGCTTGAAGTACCCAGCAGGTCACAATGGGGCAATCCATTCCCTGCTGTTCACTCCCAGCTCCCAACAGTAACAGGTTACATTCCCCAAACCTACCTGGCTAATAGCTGCTAATGGACCTCCAGAAACTTATAGAATGCTTTCTTAAACCCAGCTATACTACTGGCCTTGACCACATCTTCTGGCAACAAATTCCACAACTTAATTGTACATTGAGTGAAAAAAAACACTTTCTTTTATTTGTTTTAAATCTGCTACCTGTTAGTTTCATTGAGTGCCCCCTAGTTCTAGTACTATTTGAAGGTAGATAACCATTCCCTATTACCATGTTCCACACCACTCATGATTTTATAAACTTCTATCATAGTTTATGTAGTACCAGTCGTCTCTTCTCCAAGCTGAAGAGCCCCAACCTATCCAGACTCTCTTTATAGGGGAGCCATTTCATACCTCTTATCATTTTCGTTGCCCTTCTCTGTACATTTTCTCTTTCAACAATATCTTTTTTGAGATGGGGCGACCAGAACTGCACACAATATTCAAGGGGCAGTCACACTATAGACTTATATAGTGACATTACTTTATTTATTTAAACAATTTTTACCTTGTTCCCATCCTGCCGCAGGCAGCTCAGGGCGGCTAACATAAGAAATAAAACAACCACATATAAATGATATTTTCAGTTTTATTCTCTATCCCTTTATGAATAATTCCTAACATACTGCTTGCTTTTTTGAAGGCCGCTGCACACTGAGCTGAGGATAACTATCTTGAATAACTTGGTATTATGTTTAACTGAGCATCCAAAATCAATTACAGTAATATTTCCCTTTTTCTAATGGGCGAATCAGCGTGTGCCCAAATATTCCTATGTTAGGAGACAGCCCACACACCACCATCTCACACAGGTCTCCAACTTCCCTAGACCCAGCACTGCCTCCGAGGCCTAAATGAAGACATTCCCAGTCTGGCACACTTTAGAACAGGGTCTCAAACTTTTCCTAATGGGGTCTACTACCTCTAAAGACAAAGCTTGTCTTATGGACACATCCATACCCAGACACAATGCTACTCATAATTCATCATCTCTGTGGTAGCTGTAGTGCTTGTTGAATTTGTATGGGTACAGCGTGAATAGCAATGATGGGTTTTCTTCCAAAATATATCCCTCAGCTCATGAATTTCCCCAGCTCCACTCTTTGCCCCATTCTCCAGGTTTTCTCTGCCTTGTGGTTTACTTTTCTGTGACGTATGGGGTAGGAAGGGGGATAAGGAAAGATAAAGGGAACACCAACACGCCCGCACTCAAACTAGACAACAAGGTCTTGCCTGGAAACAAACCCTCTGGATCTTGAATGGCTTCTTGGGTTAAGATAGGTAGGATAGGCAGATTTTGGAAGAGCTTAATAGTATACTAAACCCTAAGCCAATGGTCTCTAGCTCACCAATTCCGAGTAACACATGGGAAGCCCATTTTGGAGGCTTGTATAAAGAGCAGTCGCCAGGGATTGGTGATAAAGACTCAAGGATAGAAAACCAGGAGTTAGGAGTAGTGTCCGATTATGGGCCTACTGAGTCGGTTGTTGAGAATTTAATTATGTCATCAAAACGCAACAAACCCCCTGGTTCAGATGGTATTACCATAGAGTTTATTCAGGCAGCCTTCAAGTGGTGGACCCCTGTTTTGTGTAAGTTTTTTAAAACGGTAAATGAGTCTTGTAAAATTCCGGGTGCATGGGGGTCAAGCTGGATTGTCCCGATCTTCAAGAAGGGTGATACGCGGGATCCTTTTTGTTATAGGCCAATCAGCCTTCTTCCTGTTTTAGGGAAATTATATGCGAAGACCATACTACAACACCTAAAGAACTGGGCAGAGGGAAAGGAGCTAATTCATACAGTTCGGGTTTAGGGAAAAACGTTCCATCATGGACTGTTGTTTTATCATGACCCATGTGGTCGATAAATATATAAGCATAAGGAAGGGAAAGCTGTATATGGCTTTTGCTGATTTCACTAGGGCCTTTGATTCAGTCCCGCGATTCTGATCATGGACAAAGCTGAGAAAGATGGGCATTGAGCGCAGGCTGCTTACACTTTTAGAGCAATTACATTCCAATAATATGGCATGAATTAAAATAGGAGGCGGTCACAAGACGAGTGCGCCAATTTTAATAGAGAGGGGGGTACACCAGGGATGTGTCCTGGCTCCCCTACTCTTTAATTTGGGTACTGCAGATTTAATAAGTGCCGTGCAGGAGGCAAACTCATGTTCCCCTAAGATCCAAGCTTATTCCTTGGATATGCTGCAGTATGCAAACGATGTTATGCTATTTGCACAGACAGAGAAAAGTTTAAGAAAGTTGATCGCCTGTTTATTAGATTACTGTTGTGGAAATGGGTTGGAAGTAAATAACCAAACATCCAAAATTATGGTTCTTGGAAAGAGAACGCAAGTATTAGAGTGGAAAATAGGGGATAGGACTTTTGAATTGGTTAATAAGTTCTCATATTTAGGAGTTATCTTTACTAATAAAGGGACTTGGAGTAGACATATTAAGTCAAGGCATGTAAATCCATGAGTGTTAGTGGAAGTATTATACGTGCCCTAAATGCCTCAAGAGGTGTTTCAGTTTCTATGGTCGTGCAAGTATTCCAGCTTAAATTTTACTCAATGGCCACTTTTGGATTGGAAGTTGTTCCCTTCCCAGATGTTATAGGACTTGAGAGGGCTCAAAACTAGTTTTTGCATTGTCTGCTGAGAGTGGGAAATGGGGTACCTGGAGCGGTTCCGAGAGCCGAAACCGGTTCTTACTCGATGGAGTATCATGGAAAGTTGGCCTTTATTTGTTTCTGGCTTAAGTTATTGGGGCAGCAGGAAACAATGATTCCCATCCAATGTCTAATGGAAGAATTAGAACATTCTGGTGCTAGGGTATATAAGTGGGTAAGCTATTTGGCTTATCTATTAAGGAATATGGGTTTTTTGCTTTTGCAGGTGGCACAGCAGCCTTTAGCTGTGACAAAATCGATGATACAGCTTAGGCTGTTTTTAGCCTTGATCGCCGACCCGGTCAGTTCGCGCCCGGAAATGGATGTGCATCGCCCGCGCATGAGCGTATTCGGCGGCAGCGTCATGTGTGGAACGGGCTGCCGGCTTTTTTGAAAACAAGCGCAGATGCTGCCGCGCTCGTCTGAAAACGGCCTTAGGTTAAGTGATATCACTATACAGGAAGATCTCACTATAGTGCATAAATGGAAAGTCTCCCCATGGTTAGCTCAAATAAAAAGGAGCTTTTTATTTGAAAATTACTTGGATATACTGTTGAACAGAAATCTCAGGAGGAATTTTACTCTACTGAGATTTCAGCTGATTCAAACTGCTATGGTTGAAGGCAGGTATTCCAAAATTAAACGAGAGACTCGTTAGTGCACCTGTATACTTGGCGAATTGGAAACAACAGAGCATTTTATTCTGTATTGCCCATATTACAAATCCTTGAGAGATACTTGGTTGGCCCCTATAATCAAAAAGGTTATGAATTTGGGAAAAAGCAAAACCTGTATGGCCTTAACAAGTGTAACAACAAAAGAAGATCAAACAGCTGTAGCCTCATTTGTAGGTCTTGCAACTCGAAAAAGACAGAAGCTCAGGGCAAACTTACATAACATTAAAATACCTCTGGATATGTATTAACGAGTGTAAGATAGAGCCTACGTGGGTTTCTCAGGGTATTATTGGATCCTCATTGGATCCTGTTACCATCGTCGGCCTTACTAAATTAGATATGTAGATGGGATGTCCTCATAATTTTCAGAGTTTATAAGGAAAGGTTGCTGTGAGTTGAACTGTTGGGGTTGATTCTGGAAGTAAAAGATCGATCCCCTAGATTTTTGCAGATGCATTTTGGTATAAGGGTACTATAGTATGTATTACCTGCAATGGGGTTTTTGCATATATAATCTCAGATTTTGATTAAAGCTTTTGTGCTAGGCTTTTATAGGTATCTAATTTGTTGTAGCGTTATTTATTGTTGCTTATTATATTACCTACTGTTCATATTTGAGGCTTAATTGTCTGTTATATTGTGTTTAGTTGTTGTGTTTGTTTGTTGGCTATGGTGAAAGCCCGTGCCTAAATCAATAAATAAATATTGCCTGTGTAATAGCCCCCAGCCTAGATCATCACAGGGTAGCGGGAATGAGCGCAAGGCCTTCTCGTTGTCCCTATACACACGCACACTGGGGTAAGGGAAGGAAGCAGGGCAGTACAGGATGGTGAATGGGATGAGGTGTGCTGACCCTCGGGGTCCAAGAAACGGATAGGGCAAACACTCAGGGGGTGGATCCAGGTAATGTGAGGCAGGAGGTAGAGGAGGGGGATCCCCACACCCACACTATAAACAGCCTAGAAGTACTCACCACAATCACTTGCACCAAACTCTCACTACAGTCACTTGTACCAAACTCTCAACACAACCAAAGATATCAACACAACTTGAAGGTTTCACAACAACAGAGGAGGCCAGTCTCACAGGCACAAGGGCTCTGATCACCGGCAAGGTCCATGAGGCAAGGAGCTGAGCGCCACGGCAGTGAGGCTGGGGGCAGGGCTTGTGCTGGTGATGGTCATGCGTCCTCGGCCATGCCCCCCGCCTCCGTGACTTGACGCGGTGGGGTTCCTGTATTAACAGGGACAGTCCCCACCCTGTCCTGTAGGAGTGATGGTGGTGTCAGTGGCTGTGCCGGCACCGCAGAAACCGGAAGCGGCGTAGCTCCAGCCTGTTGGGCTGTGCTGTCAACTGGAGCATCTCTCCCAGGTCACAGCACCCCCCGTCCCCTCCTACAGCCCCATTTCCCATACCTGCGGCCCCAGTGCAGGGGCCTGACCTTTTCTCTGGCCTAGACCCCAGATCTCCTATGCTCTGCTCCTCCATGAAGTATTTTACTTAGGAACTCCTGGTTCTGGCCCCCAGCGTTAGTGCTGCTTATGGACGTCTCTCCCTAGCTCATATTTTAAACGTTACAGCCTCTAGTGAAGTCTGCTAGATTTGTTCTTCCTAAATCTATTACATGTGCTCAGGCTTGTAAGCTGATTCTAAGTGTCTCCTTTTTTGGGTACCCAGCTTGAGAAACCTTGGAACTGATCTGCAGAGATTCTGTACGCCTGCAGTTTCCATTCAGCTGGAGCTGCAAATGTCCAGTACACCTGGAACTCAGACCAAGATCTCTCAGGGCAAAAGGAACCAAAAATTGAGGCACCCAAAACTACTGGTCTTCATGAAGGGGCTGGCAGTTTGTAGAATTAGCTGTAAAAGGCCAAGGGAACCTCCAGCCACGTGATAATTATAAAGGCCCCCAGTTGACTCGTTAACAGGGTCTGAATCTGGGATATTCACTGCTGAAAGCATGAGCCTCTCCCACATGAGCTGAAGAAAAAACTGCATTAGCAGGCAGGACTTTATCCTCTTATGTGGACCAGTCACTAAAGATGAGGAAAGATCCACATCCTGCCAGCATGAGAGCACTCCACAGACTACCAATGGACGGTGTGCAACACAGAGTGAAAACCTGTGTGTGAGAAAATCAGCCATAATAGCAATGACTGTAAAGTCCAAAATCCTCCCCTCTCTGAGTGAATGGAAGTAGCCCTTTCCTTGACATTCATCAGGGAGAAAGCTGACCTACCAGAGAAAAATCTGGATTAATTTTTATTCTGAGAGTTTCTAGGAGACTTACTTTGCAGCTTGATTGTGGACGGTACCAAGCATCCTTGTTAAGGCACCCACTGACTCAGAATCTCCCAGGTGGCAATCAGCACCAAAGGGGTCAGGCCCTTAGACTCACACATCTACCTCTATTTATCTGGTCTCTCCACTTCCTTTCTCTTCTTTCGTTATTCTTCGCTCAGAACTTTCAACTACTCATGGAGACCCAGTGGCTAGCTTTATACGTAGCCCCACTGCACAAACTGGCCACAAACCACCCAGAAATTCCCAGTGGAGAATTCTCCTTCTGTAGGGGAATTTCTGCTGGTGCAGAGACAGTGAAGGTGAGACATTCGCCTGCTATGTGAGCTACTCCTTTATCCTGGAGAGGGGAGCGCTGGGGGATAGAGGGATGTGTCCCAGTTGAGCAGTGCAACTCTCAGTCCTCTACAGACATAAAAAGACCAACTCATTTTGGTTCCAACTCATTATGTGGTTGGGCAGCCCTGAATCATAATGGAATAACCAGGTTCCCTACAGACACCCCTCTCCACTATATCTGATCTGCCCTCAGATGTAATAGAGAATAGAGTGCTCTCAGGGTTACCAGCATAGAATAGAGTTGTAATATTAACCATGTTACTGGCTTTTACTGGTTCTCCATATACACTGCATAGTATCTCCTCGAAGAATATTTTCTGGGTTCTTTAGTTTTGTTGCCACGCCTGTCACTGTTTGTTTTTAAAAAAATAAAGTTTCAGGATGGGTGTTGTGGGTGGGAAGCAGGAATAACTGGCATTAGAAAGCCCTGACTGGGCTTGGGCCTAGCGGCACAAAAAACCTAGAACAGGGCTGAGGTGCATTGGCAGGACTGTTTTCAGGGACAGCAAGAGCTTCCTCGAAGATATGAACTCCTCTGTCTTGGGTGGCTCCCATCTCTGAGTCTCTCCCAAATATCAGCAAATGTATCTCTTATTCCCCTAGGAGGTACAGAAAAATAATAATTTTACAGCTAGGGCGTTAAACACACTAGAGATTTTGTGATTTGGCCAGCGACCCAGCCTGTGGCAGTGCTGGGAAGAGAAGCCAGCTTGCCAGAGTTGCAGGGGAACATTTTCAGCACATTCTCTTCCTCTTCTCCACCACTCCTTTCCCTTTGCCCTCCCTGCCCAGCCCGCATGTGACAAGGTGATTAAAACACTAACGCCATCAAGTTTAAGCCCTGATCCGCTATTCTATGTGCTGGCATGGACTAGAAATAGCACCCAGCCCAGCTGTACCAATGAGCAGGGAGAGATGAAATATCCCACTGGAACAGACACAGCAAAGCCCTTTGGTGCTAAAGTGAGATCACAAAAACCCTACCCCTCCAAGTGAGGGTGAGTTTGAGTGGCAGACCTGCACAGGAGCCAGTGTCTCATACCTCTGGTGCCTCCTACCTCTGGCGCCTCCTAATTGGCTCTGCTGCTTATAGAAGCCTTTTCCATAAGCCTCCTTCCTGGGTATAAAGCAACTAGGAGACTCCAGGAGCCAAGTCTGCAGGTCAGAAGAAACAGATTTTAGAATTGGCTGGAAGGTGGAAGGGAAAAGACCATGGAAAGTATTTGGGGTGTGGGGAGGGTAAATGTGCATTGGTACTCTGAGTGTGTGTGACTGTGACACGCTATGTGAGGGTAAGTACCTTTGCATTTGTGCTATCTGGTCATTTTTTAATAAGTGTGTGGTGCAAGGTTTCGGTGACTCTTAGTATACGCCACATTTTGTGGTGAACGTGTAATCAGACTCACACCTGCACCACAAAATGTGCCGAACAAATGAAGTGTGTGTTTTCTGTGTTGCATGGATGAGTGGTATTTTTCTGGTGAATGTAAGCTGCCTGAGATGCATGAGCATGTGTGTGAGCTTGCAGTGCACCTGTGGGTTTTGCGGACACAAATGGTATCGGAGTGCACATTGTGGGTTTGCAGTGAGTGGTATATTTGTGAGGAACGTGTATTGGGTTTGTGATCTGTGGGTGGCATATTGTATGATGGAAGCGTGTGAATTTTTCCTATAGATTATATAGTTGTGAGGAGTGTGTGATGGGAATAGGGATGAAGCCAAATGTAGCAAGGGGCAGTGGGTGTTGCCCCCCCCCCCAATATTTCTGTAGTATGAAGTATTCTTAAAGAGTTTAAGATTCCATCATATTAATTATTATTAATTATTAATTATTATAATAATAAGCATTTGTATAGTGCCAGCTGTGTACCTGGCGCTTTACAGAACAATAAGATAGACGCAGTCTCTGCCTACGGCTTATAGTCTAATAGACACGGAGGGAGGAGACAAGGAGAGGGGACATAGGGAGAGACAAGGGATAAACAACATTCAAGTGGATGCGAAGTCTCAGGTGCACGTGCTTGTCTTGGTCGTGGTTAGGCAGGAGTCTGCGGGGAGGCCAGACAGTAAATGTTGAGAGGAGAGTTCTAACAGGCGTTGGGAAAGGCGGCGAGGAAGAGGTGGGTTTTGAGGAGGGATTTGAAGGTGCGGAGGGAGGGGGCAAGGCGGATGTGGGCAGGGAGTACAATATTACAATATACTACTATTTCCTGCAACCCCTCCTGTTGCCCAACCCACCAGAAAAGTAAACAGTTAAATAGCTTTTTACTAGGTGTATCAAAATGCTTGCTTTTCCAACCAATAGACTTTGCCACCTGTTCTTCAGTCCCCAGAAGTAATTCTTCTAACATCACCCCAGGTGTGAGAGTGTTTGTTGTGAACGTGAATGGGTAGATTTATGACAAGCGAGTTGTGAATTTGGGATGGATGTGTGCATGGGGTAAATTTGTGACAAGCGTGTGTTGCAAGCTTTTGGTTATTGTATGGTACGTGTGAGGATGAACACAGGTTGTGAGTTTGCAGTGCGTGTCTGGTGTGTTAGTGTAACATCTTTGTGACAAGCATGTGACATAAGTACCTGAGTTCTGTGAGTATGCATACAGGTTGACTGGCATGCCGTTCTCTATGTGCATGTACTGGGTGTGGTGTGAATGTGACAGGCACTGTGCTTTCTGCTGGCTTGTTTTCCACATGCAGGCAGGCCATGGTGCCTGAGATCTTCAGTGTGCTGCCTGCCCCCATGTGGACTGAGCCGAGCAGCGCACGCTGTTATGAAACCAGCTTGCTCTGTTAGGGTAATTCACGTATCTCTGTGGGCGGGGCAGGAGTGATAAACAACACATGGAGAGAAGGGAGGGCAGTGCGAGTGGCTTTAAAGCATTTCCCAGCATGCTTCAGTGGATTAGTTCAGCATCTCAACCCAGTTTAGCTTTAATTCTTATGCAAGGGGCTTCTGCGGCAGGGACAGCCTGTCCTGGGCAAAGGAACGCCAAGCACAGGGGCACCGATTAACAAATGGCATCTCAACAGTAGCTCCATACAGCACAAGGTGGGACAGGCCAAGACATTATTCCCTGCCATAGCTCAGGAAGATTTCTATTTTGCTTGGCTAAAACTCAGTTTGGATTACTATCTCCAGCAATAGAGACACACACAGGCTTCCCCTAGTTGTGCTCTTGACAGCACCAGGGCAAAGCTTGGATTACTGCAGTTCTCAGTCCTGCAGCCTACACTTAAACCACGTTTACATGTTCAAAAGCTGATAACTATTGATTGTATAGTGCCAGGTGCACTTCTGGTGCTCTATAAATAATAGCAATCATTTAGCAAAGTCAAGGCAATTATTCAGGTTTTCGTAACTCACTTCGATATCATTCAGGCCGCTATTATGCAAGTGGCTGGATGCAGTGCGTTCTTCAACGCGCTTCCTGAAAAGCCCCGCGTGGTGCGTTTAGATGCACCGGAAGTAGCCGTCCGCCACAGGAATCACTGCTCACGCAGTCTTTTTGAAGGTGGATTTGGAAGCCTCGATATCGGGGTTTCCAAAATGCGCCTTGAAAAAGACTGCGTGAGCAGCAATTCCTATGGCGGCTGGCTACTTCCGCTGTGTCTAAACGCACCCCCTGCAGGGTTTTCAGGACACGCGTTGAAGAACGCACTGCATCTGGCTGCTCGTATAAAAGCGACCTCACACTACACTCCTAAACTGATTTAGTACCGCTGCCATCTTCCCTCAGCGGCCATGTCATGAAAGTGCACACAATGACACCTATCCAGATATTACACCTCAAGTGGGGAACCTCAGGCCTGCGGGGGGATCAAATTAGGGTGACCAGATATGCAAAGTTTAGAAGACATTTATGAGAAATACAAGTTTCAAAGCTATGTTGGAGCCAATGCATCCCTGCAACCTGTATTTCTCATAAGTGTATTTGCAACGTGTATTTACAACCTGTATTTGCATATCTGGCCACCCTAGGTCAAATGGGGCCCAGGGCAAGTTTTTAATCTGGCCTCTGGATCCAGTTCCTGCCTCCAACCACTGAAAAATTTAACTCAGGTAAAGAGCAAAGATAAGGGTATGCATATGCATACAAGGATAGGAGACAGATCCATGATCTGGGCCCTCCTTTTCTTGAGTACACCACCATAAGCACTCCACCTTCCAATTTGTAAGTGGCCCTCAGGACTTGTACTAATTGTCAAAGTGGCCCCTGGAATGGAAACGTTTCCCCACCCCTGCTTTACATGCAAAGCATTCTGGGATGAATTCCTTAGAGTTTTCAGCAGGGGAGACACATTGGGTACTTTCAGACATGACGCTAACCACCCTTTAACCACCCTTGGTGGTTATTTATGCATGTTGCAGGGCTGCATAGGGCACCAAATACAGCCCTGCAACATGCATAAACAACCACCAAGGGTGGTTAAAGGGTGGTTAGCGTCATGTCTGAAAGTACCCATTGTGCTGAAGCCTGGGAATAATTTGCATATCATATTTGGCTATTTGCCAACCAAACACAGAACTGGTTCATAGTGTAAGTCCATCTGAGCAAGGAGGGGGTAGCTGACTGGGAGGGGTAACCAATACTCTGGAAGATAGAATTCAAAATAATCTTGATAGGCTGATAAACTGGGATGAAATTAACCAAATGAAATTCAGAAATAAATATAAATCTCTACATTTAGGAAAGAAATATCAAATGCACAAAATGGGGGATAGTTTGGCAGCAGCACATGTGAAAAAGATCTAGGGATTGTAGCTGATCACAAACTAAGCACAAGTCATCAGATTCATCATCAATATGATGTGACTGCAAAAAAGACGAATTCAGTTGAGGACTGCATTAGCAGAAGCATTGTTTCCAAGTCCTGGAAGTAATAATCCTGGTCTGCTCTGCATTGGTGAGACCTCACCTGGAGCGCCGTGTCCAGATTGGGGTATCTCAATTTAAGAAGAACAATGACAAATTGGAGCGGGTTCAGAGGAGGGCAACCAAGATGATGCAAGTCCTTTGATGAAAGGTCGAAGGAATTGGGCATGTTTAGCCTAGAAAAAAAGATTAAGGGGGAGACATGATAGCAGTCTTAATATATCTAAATGCCTGCCACCAAGAAGATAGCAAGGAGCTGTTCTCCATTGTCAGATGGCAAGACTAGAAATAATGGGCTCGAATTACAAGAAGATAGGATATTTTTCCTGATATTTAACCACAATCTAACAGTGACTCTTTTCAAATGGACTGCGGAGGCACCGCAGTCCATGGGGGATAGGTGGAGGCGGGTGTGCCGCATGCGTGCAGGCCGGCACACGGACACGCCCCCATCTCCACCAATCTCTACACACAGAAGCACCTCCATTTTCCCCAATGCCTCCATGCGTGGGGGATCAGTGAAGAACAGGAGCACGCACACACGCACGCCCACCCATCCCCACCGGCGGTCAAGCGAACGCCCCCCCTTGCCCATGCAGTCGCACACATGGGCGAGGGGACGTCCATGTAAAAAGGGTCAGTAAGAGACGTTTGGCAGTGGAACAAGTTGTCTAGAGGGAAGTTGTGGAGTCTCCATTGTTGGAGATTTTCAAAAAGAGGATGGTCAGCCATCTGTTGGGGATGTTGCAGCTGTAGACATTCTGCATCAAAGCAGGAGTTGGACTAGATGACCCCAGAGGTCCCTCTCAACTCTATGGGTGTTCTCAAATGAGATGATAACCCGCTGGACTCTGTGTTTAGTCTGTGCAGTCCTCACACCCTCCCAAATCACATGTTTAGCATGACCAGCCTAATAAATGGGCAGCCCCCTGCCCATATTTCATGTACTTGTAGCAGCTTCTGCCAGTGGCACTAGCAGTCTCCCTCCTTGTGGCTGCCTCTCAGCTGAGAGACATGATAGTGATCTCCCTACCCCCCCCCCCC
>QEPC01011807.1:1720562-1754299 GCA_003113815.1 Sphenodon punctatus | reverse complement strand
CCCCCGCAGTCTCCCTCCCTGCCTCTCAGCTGAGAGATGTGATAGTGATCTCCCTACCCCCCCGCAGTCTTCCTCCTTGCCTTTCAGCTGAGAGACGTGATAGTGATCTCCCTACACACACCCCCGCAGTCTCCCTCCCTGCCTCTCAGCTGAGACATGATAGAGATGTCCCTACCCCCGCAGTCGCCCTCCCTGCCTCTCAGCTGAGAGACGTGATAGTGATCTCCCTACCCCCCGCAGTCTCCCTCCTTGCCTTTCAGCTGAGAGACGTGATAGAGATCTCCCTATCCCCCCACAGTCTCCCTCCCTGCCTCTCAGCTGGCCAGGCGCCCTAGGCAGGACTCTATGTGCTGGCAGAACTGGATGCCGGTGAGGCTGCGGGTGAACCTAATTGCTGAGACGCAGACACGTGGGCATCCATTAGCTCCGATTACACAGTGAGTCCGCAATGTCGCTGGACTCCGCTGTGAGTGGCAGCTCTGTGGTAACCAAGTGGAGGCCACATGGCAGAAGCCTAAATGACGGGTACGCAGGAATGTGCCTGGTGAAGGCTAATGTGGGCTATTGTTTCCTTTGATTCCACCAGTTCAGATTTGATGCACAGATACTGTAGGGAGCATATAGAAATATCTTTAGATGATCTTTAAAGGTCATTCCTTTAATGTAGCTTTTGCTTGGAGGGAGCAGGAGGCTACTCCATAGTCCCTATTTAGGTGGGACAGTCCCTCTTTGGGCACTGTGTCCCTCTTTCAGGGGATCAAAGTCCCTCTTTCAGGAAAGAAAGAGATAAAAAGATCAGTATTCAAGCCATGGGCACCTCTTTCCTGGTTCCGTCCCAGGAAAAGCACTTGGGAGGGCAATGGGGACGATGATGGAATGACAAGAAACTAAGTTGAATGATTAACAGATGTTTCTGTCCTTCTTTATGCATTTGGAATGCTCTGTGTGTGTGTGTGTGTGTGTGTGACTGTAAGTGTATGAGGGGGCAGAGCTTATCAAACAAGTGGGCAGGGCTTATTTCTCTTTGGCCCCTCAAAATGTTCTGAGGTATGCTACTCCGAGGAGGTTAACTGCTTCATTAATATGCATAGGCTGATTATTTCATGGGGGAGGGTTGCACCCATGTAACAGATTGCCCTAAATCTTTACAGAAACAGGCCAAAATTATAAACTGGGGTCAATTTTTGTGGGGGCTTTGAGTTTCTGAGAAAGATCACTAACCCCAGAATGCTTGACTAATTGGCCCCAGCTGGGAGAAGGGGAAGACAGCTGCTGGGTGAAAAGGAAATTTCAGTTTGAATAGTACTAGGGTTACCATACGTCCTCTTTGAAAGAGGGCACCTATGAAAAATACATGTTGCAGGGCTGCACTAGAACAAATGCAACCCTGCACCATGTATTTTTTAATAAGCATCCTCTTTTAAAGGGGAAGTATGGTAACCCTAATAGAGCACAGGCTAGCAGAAGGCTGCATGTTGGAGTTCTGGAGGCAGAAGGCTACAGAGGCAGTCTTTTGGGACTCCTGGGGTGCTGAACCTGGATGGCTTAGTGGTACCTGGCAGTTGGTCCCAGTCATTCCTCTCAACTTCTACATCTGTAAATAAATTGACTCATACCAAATTGTCCTTGACTGTTTCCGCTCATTTCTGGCTGGAAGAACTCAGCGGGTGGTGCTTGGGGATTGTTCTTCATCTCAGGACCTCACGTGTGGAGTCCCGCAGGGTTCTATTTTGTCCCCTCTCCTGTTCAACGTGTACATGCAGCCGCTGGGCGAGGTCGTGAGAAGGTTTGATGCTCGGTGTCCTTGATATGCGGATGACACCCAACTCTACCTCTCATTTTCATCTGACCCAGACCCCGCAGTCTCGGTGCTTACCCGATGCTTAGTGGCTGTGGGGGACTGGATGAGGGTGAGCCGACTGAAGCTGAATCCTGACAAGACAGAGGTGATGCTAGTGGGTAAGGTAATGGGTGTGATGTCCCCTGTTATTGAGGGGGTTCGTCCCCCATTGATTTCCCAGCTTAGCAGTCTGGGAGTGCTCCTCAACACCCGGCTCCGCCTGGATGTCCAGGGGGATGCTGTGGTAAAGAGCACATTCCACCAACTACATCTGGTGCGGGGGCTTCGTCCATATATCTCAGACTCCGACCTGGCTACCATTATCCATGCTTTCATTACCTCGAGATTGGACTATTGTAATGCACTCTATGTGGGGATATCCATGGTGATGGTCCAGAAGCTGCAGCTGGTGCAGAATGTGACAGCCCTTCTCCTTACGGGGACGGGTCGCCATGAGCACATTACACCGGTGCTCCGTTCGCTGCACTGGCTGCCAATAGTTTTTCAGGCCTGATTTAAGGAGTTTGTTTTGACCTATAAAACCCTAAATGGCTTGGGCCCTGCCTACCTGCGGGACCACCTCATTCCCTGGGCCCTGCAGCGGCCCCTGCGGTCAACCAGGGGTGCCTTCTTGGAGGTCTCCCGGGTATCCCGGGGGATGACTCTGGAGAGGGCATTCTCAGTGACTGTACCTAGGCTGTGGAACTCCCTTCCGGCAGAGGCCCAGTTGACTCTGGACCTCCCTTCCTTTCAACGAAGATGCAAGGTCTGGTGGTTCCGCCAGGTGTTTTCTGAGGGAGATGGGTGATGAGTGGGTGGGATGGGTTGGGTTGGTGGGGGCTGATTATTCCCCCCGCAGTTTTAGCTGAATTTTAATTTATTTTTACTAGCGTATTTGTTTTTATTGTTAGCCGCCTCAAGCTACTGGTAGCAGAAAATGCAGGATATAAATATTTTAATTAATAAATAAATACCATACAGTAAGTCTCCAGTTTCTCTCTCCTGCTGAAGGGACATCAACTCAGCAAGGCTGACCCTGGAACTTCCCACCACTCGGGGAAGTGGGGTGAGCAACACTGGTGTCAGGGGTGGCATCATGTGTCCCTCAGAGAGAAAACTGTGAGCCTGTGTTCCAGTTGAACCAGGATGGAGGGAATAGAGACCCTAATTGCAGAGCTCAAGGAGAGCATGGAGGTGTCTCAGCAGCAGACAACCCAGCAGCTCAAGCAGGGCATGGAGACGTCTCAGCAGCAGCTCAAGGAGAGCATGGAGGCGTCTGTCAGAAGGGTCGCTCACACCCCCCCTTGCGGGCCGCCTCCAGCTCGCTGGGGGACACCAGAAGGCCCCCCCGCCCACGCCAGACTCATCACTGCAGTCACCGGCCATGGATACCAGCGCAGCCACATCAGGGGACCAAGGCAACCCTCCCCCAACACGGTAGTTGAAAGCATGCAGCCAGGGTAGTGCAGCGACACAAGGGCGGGGCCTGCGCCTCCGTGCTGCCCTGCACACCTGCAGGCATGGCGGGGTGGTGGTGGAGTCTACACTAGAAAAGCCGGCGCTGCGAGACACACAGTGCTGGTAATCAGAGCATTGAGAGACTGGGCCTTGATGGACTAGTGTGGAAGCTAAGTCTGGTTTCCCTGTTCCTCTTTCCTTGTGTGAACTGGTGTATTTAGTCTGGTAATTAACTGTTGTGCCCCTAGCCCTGAAGTTCCCTGAATTGTAAGTGTACGTGTGAGTGAGAGCTTGAGGGTGAACGAGAGGAGTGCGAGTCCCCTTGCCCCGCCTGGGGGTCATCCCCATTCCCCCTCTCTCCTGGAACGAACGATCCCTTGTCCTTCCCTGTGGCCCTTGGACCCTGCCCCCGTGCCTCACGCACCCTGCACCCTTCTTTCCCTTCCCCCTGTGGACTGGGCAGCACAAGTAGTGAGTGTGTTTGAAGCACGGCCATACCTCCTGTACTGCTCTATGCCCAATGATGATAGAGGCCTAGTTTCCTTGGAACCATTAGGCCACACCCCTATCCTGACGGGCATTTTTCCTCGTGGGACCTTCCCAGAGCTTGTACATACTGGGCCGTGCATGCGTGTTGTGGATCTTGACTCTGCCCCTGGTCTTAGATACCCCCCCTTGGCCTCTCCCTTCCCCCGTCTCCCATGACAGCATCTCAGCAGCAGACAACCCAGCAGCTCAAGCAGGGCATGGAGACGTCTCAGCAGCAGCTCAAGGAGAGCATGGAGGCGACTCAGTGGCAGACAACCCATCAGCTCCAGGGCAGCATAGAGGCATTGCATCAGCAGCTGAGAGAAAGTGTGGAGGCTTTCTGTGGGGAGGTGAGAGCCATTAAGGTGGAACCCCAGCCACAGAGCACCCAGTTGGAATTAGAGGAGAAGGTAACGAGCCCGACACTGGCCTTGGAAACTGAGACACTTCAGCAAGCAGCTGAAACGCAGGAGGCCGTGGCTGCCTCAAAGCTTTCTAGCAGTGGAGAGCAGGAGAAACTGCAGGCTGACTTCAAGGAGTCTGCAAGCTGCGTGACAAAGTTTGCAAGAGGAGATGCCTGAACTGGTAAGGAGTGTTCTGCAGGGAGACCAGGATCAGCATGGGGGACTATGGGTAAGAGAGATCCTTTAAGAGCCCCTTTTACCCTGCATGCACCCCATAGAGGCTTTGCTGGGAGGGATCAGGCACCCCCAGCTGGACTAGTTCTAAGGGCCACTGTGTTTGCGGAAGTTGCCTGGGAAACTGGCTTGGCCCAGTTGGGAATCTTCCATGTAAATGATTGGGGAGATGGACAGAAATGGACATCCCTGGTCACCAGCTTGCATGGATCAGCCCAGATGTTGCTACAAAGAGTACCCCCTGAAAAGAGACAGTGTTGTACAGACTTGGTGTGAGAGCCATGGTGTGACGGGGGTGGGGAACAGGGTAGGGATGACTTCCCATGCCTCCTAAGGCTCTGGGTGCTGATTGGGGAATTAGCAATTTCACCCACATCATGCTTTTACCCTCACACAGGGCTAGTCCTGTCAGGGCGCACACTTTTCCAGGGCCGCCCCAATGTGGGGTCTCTGGTCTTGGCCTCCAAACCACCCCTACAACCAAGCCAAGCCTACACCACCAGGAATACAGTCCAAGTAATCTGAGTGACAGCCCTTTATTAGTATTAGAACCCCTCAGGGTCATGAGAGTTCAAGCAACCTATATACAGCAGGAGAGATACTACCTCTCTTAGTCCTGAGACCCTCTGGGTCAATAGAGTCCCAGGTGACCTTGAGCCAGGCGAATCCCACCTGGTGTACGTGAAGCTCCTGCAGGTTCTCTCCAAAACAGAGCTCTGGTGTCCAGGGGGTTCTCTGAATCAGAGAACAGAGCTCCTTCTCCTACAGCCACACTCCTGACTGAGCTTAGGCCCTTATAAAGAGGCTGAGCATGCTCAGTTCACTACAGCCTCACTGAGCATGTCAGGGGACTAATACTGTGGCAGTCTTACTGGGCTCTACTAAGCATGTTCTTGGACTTATGTTCTTTTTAGATGAGCCTCAAACAACCTCATTTCTTGCAGACTTCAGAGTCTGCAAGAAAAGAATCTCATGCAGGGGGAGTTTAGATGATCCCCCACCCCTACCAGAAGTTGGGTGCCTGCCATTTGAAGCAGTGGCCACAGCAAACTAACACTTGATTGGAGATACTTCCTTGTTAAACCTTGATTATGTGAGTTTTACAAGGCAGCATCACCAATCAAGCTGTTTCAAATGACGGCTGCCCGACTTCTGGAGTCTGCAAGAAATGAGGCCGTGTGAGGCTCGTCTAAAAGCAGCCTTAGACTCAGAAGGGTTTTAGAGACTTAACTGCTCCCACGCTGTATTAGGGTACATAGCTGCCCAAGCAGCACTATAATAGAGCTCCTACAGGCTCGGAGGAGCTGCGCTATTACACATGGGTCTGAAGTTTGGAGCAGTGTGCACTCCCCTGAGCGAGCCAAGGACCTGAGGAGGCGGATGTGCCCCACTTGCCCTGATGCCAGTGAGGAGATGCAGGAGACCCTGACAAAACGCAGTTCATTGATGAAGCATGGAACTTAAAACTCTTGAGTGGAAACTATGCTGAGTGGTCCAAGATGCTACTGGAGACAGTGAAGATTGCCTGTGGACTTTGGGGAGGGATTTGGAAGATCACAGTGTTACACAATGAGGCAAGTGCTTACAGTGTGGAAATAGTTTACTGTGTGGAAATAATGTTTTTGTTTACTGTATTGGGACATAGTGATTGTTGTTAAGAAACTGTACTGATTATTGTTGATGTGTATGGAACCAGCTGGGTCCTGAAGATAAACCAAGGTTTATTTGTAGAGATGACCTAAGAGTGTAATAAATTTGTTTTTGGTAATCCCCGAGATTATATATGCATGAAACCTTGGGTGGTGAGGCTGGGGATGGAGTGGTAGCGTTGGTGTCCATTTAAGCAGGTTGAATTGGACCAACCCGGAATAACTCCCAGGTTCTTAAAGCCTTAGGCAAAGACACCCCCCTCCACCCCAGAGACTGGGGTGGTGAAGAAATTTTTGTGAATTAAAGAGTCCTGTTATTTGAATAACTGGTTTGGAGAGTCTGTTAATTTGAAGGACCTGGACTACTTTGTATGGGGGAAAAGGGCATCTTTTGTAAATATATCAATAGTGACCTAACCACCACCCTTCTCTTCTGACTATGCTTGTATTTTTTAGGAGTTCCTTTCCTTCTCCTGGTAAGAGATGCTTTACCCCAGGTATTTGGGGAGCAGGCATGCCCTGGACAATGGGCTTCATCAGAAGATGAAGGCAGGCAGGGAGAGGGTGGTGTTATGGATCTGGGGAACCTCTGGGAATGTAACTCCCTGTTGGGATTCATCCCCCTGGAATGTAGCTCATTGTATAGGGCCATCAACCACACCTGAGCTCTCCTGCTTGTCTTCTAACAGTGGCTCTGGCCAGGCGGGGCCAAGTACTGGCTGAGTACTGGATGGGACAGTTTTTAGTCTGGCTTCAGAGTGAAGAGCACAACCTAGCAGGAGGTTGCATGCTGGCATTCTGAGTGCAGAAAGCTAGATACAGCCTTCTGGGACCCCTGGGGTGCTGAACCTGGAGGGTTCAGTGGGACCTGGCTGAAGGAGCTGGTAGCTGGTCCCAGCCATTCCTGTCAGCTTGTACATTTGTAAATAAATGGACTCTCACCACACTGCACCTAGTCTCCAGTTTCTCTCTCCTGCCAAAGGGACACCAATGCAGCAAGGCTGCCCCTGGAACTTCCCACTGCTTGGGGAAGTGGGGCGAGCAACAGTATGTGATCTTAAATCTATATTTTCCCCTAACTGCTCCCTCCCAAGTCATTGCCTTATAGACGTGTCCTGCATTTGCTCAGTCTATAGCACTGACTTGTTACATGCCTGAGGAAGAACCCTGTATGGCCTGAAAGTTTGCACACCCTCACAAGAGTGGTTGGTCCAATAAGGGATACTGGGATAGCATCTGAAACCCTGACAGGTGGAAACCTGGTGTAAGCCTTGCTGTTTTAAGTGAAGGGCTTGGTTATTTCAAGAGATAAGGTACTATTTTAATGTCCAGTGTCTCCCAAAGTACTCCAATGCTTCTAGCCAGGATCTCTTCACAAGCTGTAGGACTTTACAATTGCAGTATGCGGATTAGCAGCATGTCTCATTTCCCCTTTCATTTCTCATCTACCTTTCCAATGGTATAAGCAACAGTTTCCAAATGGTGGTCCTTTATGGTTTACCCCCCCATGGCTAGTGGTCTGCAGAATCAGCCATGGCAACAGCAAAGTAAGCTCTGTTCCCTGCCACTGCAGCAGCCATCTCTGAAGGATCAGGGATCGCAGCCCTATATTATGATCATGCAGTTCCAGCTCCACACAGCTGGAATTTGGAAACAGCAGTGGTGCCAGTCAGTGGGTACCAAAGCTGCCTGCCTTGTCCAGTCACAGCCAGCCCAAAATAAGCATGCATCAGGGTACAGTCCTGTCAGGCACCTGGGTCAGTGGCTGAGGGTCAGGTTGTCCAATCAGCAGTGGTCAAGGGTTAGAGCTGGGTTAGAAGCCAGATCTGAGGAAAGAAGCTGGAAACCTAAAGTTGGGTAGCTGAGCCAGGGTCAAAGCCAAATGAATATGCAAAGTTGGTGGCCATTAGCTGGGATCAGGTCTGACTCTAGATAGTCACACAGAAGGGCTAGGGGAAGGACTAGAAGCACAGGTTCCTTCCTCACAAACTCCAGGTAGCCATCGCATTGGAAAGTGCCTCCCAATTCCTGCACACATAGTTTGGGCTGCCAGTAGGGTATCTAATTAGAAACCAAGGCTGTGGGTACGGAGCAATGCTATCCTTGCTGAGTGAAGCTTGGAAGCAGTTCTGCTGGTGGCACAGAGCCAGCTCATCTGCCAGAGGCCTGGGTTTGAGACTCATGGGGGGCTACGAGTCCCCTTTGATGAGTGCATGGTAGTTCATGAAACGTTTTGTGGCCCATTGATCCAAAACATTTGGGAGCCTTTGGTATAAAGTAGAGATAGGGAAACCTCCCTCACTGGGGACTGGATCAGTGCCCCACAGGATCTGTGGGCCAGAGTTCTGCGGCCCAGGGGTGGGAGAGTATGCATGGTCCACCTACATAGGGAATGTGGCTACCAGCCTGGAAGTGCTCCTCAGCCATTCAGCAGCTGGCAGGACAGTGGTGGCCCACAGCATGTAGGGAAGTCTTTGGGGACTGAAGAGCAGGTTGCTGTAGGCTGGAAATCGATCACAGGTTGGAAGTTCCCCACCGTCAGGGTCATAATGCCTGTAAGTATTTGGAGGATCACGTCCAGCTGGAGTAGCTACTGAATTAGAACCAGCGGCAAGTCAGGTGTGCCAGCAAGAACCAAGAGAGTAATCCAAGAGAGTAGTCAAAGACCAGTGGTGTGTGTGTGTGTGTGCGTGCGTGTGTGTGTGTGTGCGTGCGCGCGTGTGTGCTGTGTACAAAATCCAAGGAAGCAAACAAACATCACAAATGCAGGCCTGGAACAGAAGACAGAAGCCCAAACTGAAACCCAGGCCAAGCTCAATACAGGAAGATGTAGGTTCTGAAGGCAGGGCAGATGCAAACACAGGAGCAAGAGCTACCATACAGGGCTGAACAAGACAGGAAGTAACTCATTACTCCACTGAGCTTCCTACAGGAGTTGGGAAGCCTTATAAAGGGGGAAGGAGCCAATCCTGGGTCATGGGGTGTATGGCCATAGCACAGAGTAGAGAACCTGGAAGGGAAAAACAAGGAAAGAGCCAAGGCATCACGGTAGCACTGCAGAGTTCATTATTGTCTCAGTGCTGCCAGGGTTTATTATTTATTTATTTATTTTAAATTGATTTTTACAATTTATATGCCGTCCCCTCCTGCCTCAGGCATCTTGGGGCGGCTCACAATATATTAAAACATTCCAGACATTAAAATATTAAAATAAACCATAATATCAATTAAAACAATATAAAACCCCATTCCCCCACCCTAACCCAACCCACCCACCCCGTCTCCCTCAGGAAAGGCCTGGCAGAACAACCAGGTCTTACACTGTCTGCGGAAAGAGGGGAGATTGGCAGCCAAGCGGATCTCCGATGGCAGGGAGTTCCACAGCTGCGGTGCAGCAATGGAGAAAGCTCTCCTCATAGTAGACACCCGTGAAACCCAGGGAACCCCAAGGAGGGTTCCCCCAGCTGACCACAGGGGCCACTTCAGGACCCGGAGGGTGAGGTGGTCCTGCAGATAGGTGGGGCCCAAGCTGTTTAGGGCTTTAAAGTTCAGCACCAACACCTTGAATTGGGCCCGGAAACCTATCGGCAGCCAGTGCAGAGAGCGAAGCACCAGTGTTATATGCTTGCATCGGCCCCTCCCCGTTAAGAGACGGGCCGCCGCATTCTGCACCAGCAGCAGTTTCCGAACCAATACCAAGGGTAGCCCCACATAGAGCGCATTGCAGTAATCCAGTCTCGAGATAATAAAAGCATGGATGACCGTGGCCAGATCCGAGTCTGGGACATACGGCCTAAGCTGACGCACCAGATGTAACTGGTGAAATACTCATTTCACCACAGCCGCCACCTGGGCATCCACGCAGGGCTGTGGGTCGAGGAGCACCCCTAGACTCTAGACCTGAGAAACCAGGGGGGGGGGCGGACCCCATCAATGGTGGGGGCCACCACCACCCCGGCCTTCCCCACAACCATCACCTCCGTCTTCTCAGGATTTACAAGCATCACCTCCGTCTTGTCAGGATTTAGTCTCAGACGGCTCGCCCTCATCCAATCCCCCACAGCAGACAAACACCGGGTAAGCACCGAGACTGCAGGGCCTGAGTCAGAGGAAAATGAAAGATATAGCTGGGCGTCATCAGCATATTGATGACAACTCACTTCATACTCCCATACAACCTCTCCCAAAGGCATCATGTACACGTTGAGCAGGAGAGGGGATAGAATGGAGCCCTGCGGTACTCCACACGTGAGGCATCGGGGGGAAGATGAAAACTCCCCCAGCACCACACGCTGGGTTCTCCCGGCCAGGAATTAGCGGAACCACTCAAGAACAGTTCCGTCAATCCCTGCCCGATTCCGCAACTGAGTTGCCAACAACTCATGATCAATGGTATCAAATGCAGCCAAGAGATCTACCAAGATCAACAGGGTCGAATGACCCCAGTCTAACTCATGGGAGAGGTCGTTGGCCAAGGCCACAAGCTCAGTCTCTGTGCCATAACCCGGACAAAAGCCCGACTGCGAGGGATCAAGAAAATTAATCCGGTCCAAATGCCCCTGAAGCTGCTGAGCCACCACCCGTTCAATAACCTTCCCTAAAAAGGGAAGATTAGAGACTGGCTGACAACTGGCAAGGACATCGATGTCCAAAGATGGCTTCTTGAGCAGGGGCCACACCACCGCCTCCTAGAGACAGTCTGGTACCCTGCCCTCCCCAAGGGAGACGTTGATTATCCCCGCCAGCAACGGCCCCAGCGTCTCCCGGCTAGCCTTAACTAGCCAGTCACGGGCATGGATCTAATTCAGAATTGGTGGCTCGAACAGTCCCAAGAGCATCCCCTGCATCTGAGGGCGACACCGTCCAAAACTCATCCCACAAAACAGGACCAGACAGGGCTTCCACTGCCTCAGACCAATTCTCTGCTAAAAACGTCGCATCAAAACCGTGGTGAATTTGAGCGATTTTATCCACAAAGAAGTCCACAAACAAATCACAGTGAGCATTTGATGGTTCCACGTCCAGGCGGAGGGAGGCCGGACTGACCAGCCCCCTCACCACCCAGAACAGCTCAGCCGGGCGGGACTTAGCGGATGCAATGTGGGCAGCAAAGAAAACCTTCTTTGCTGTCTGCACTGCTATGGTATAGGAATGTAACCAGACTCTATGTCGCAACCGGTCCACTTCAGTACGCGAGTGACACCACCATCGCTCTAACCCCCGCCCTTCCTGCTTCATCCGCCACAACTCACCCGTATACCATGGGGAGCTGCGTTGTTGGCATTTCAGGAGCAGACGCCTCGGAGCCACACAGTCGATGACCTCTGTCAGCCTGATATTCCACCTAGACACAAGGTCATCGAGCGAGTGGCCATCGAGGTCAGAGGAAACATCCCCATGAGCTATCTGGAATCTTTCAGGTTCCATAAGCCTTTGGGGGCGAACCAACCTAACTGGTTCCACACACCCCGAGGGCTGACATGCGCCAGGATTTCCACCTGGAGGAGCTAATGATCCGTCCATGACAAGGGCACCATTGATACCTCCCCCATCAACGGATTCCCCTGCCTCAAGGCCTGTGCAAAATATCATGTCCGGGATTGTGGGTTCAAGTCCCAGATCCTCACACCTACTACTGGTATAAAGCATCCTGAGGGTTTATGATAGTGCAATACAGAAAGTGAAGTTTAAATGCCCCCATGCTCTACTAGTGTGTGTCTAACCTCATTTGGCAGATTTTCAGAAAACCATCACATAGTCCCTCTGGCAGTCCAGTCTTCTTTGATGCATCCACAAGGCTCCTTACCCAGCCTATATTTAAGTGCCTCTTACAAATTCACCTCTGATAAGCAGCTGATCTCATTGATCTATATATAAACTCTATATAAACTGCCTAGTGCTATTCTTCTTCCTATGGCTTCGCTCTTTAAATTGTGAGTTCCTTGGAGCAGAGACAGTCTAAACGTTTAGAAAGCACAAAGCAAACAGTGGATCCTATTGTAAATGAATAATAAATTAATAATAAATGTGGGTTTAAGCCAAACAGTAATCACAGTGGCAAATGTAAACCCCTGCAGAAAGATAGCCTGCTCACTGCAGCAAAAGAGAGCCTACAAGTCCTTGGAGTGGCCCCCAAGATAACATGGCCTCTGGGGATGGGAAGTGAGGAAACCTATTGATCAATAAGGGGGAGCTCAGGAAATTCTGGGACATGTAGTCCCTTTGCTCTGACAATGGTGGTGGTGTTTTTTTGCAGAGTAAGGGGAACCACAATCTCGGAATACAAGAGGCCTGAGACAAGCAATGGGAGATAGAGAAAAACAGGGTAGCATATTGGGAAGTAGTATGGAGAGAGGGACAGAGACAGAGCTCAAAGAAAGGACTGTGGTTGCTGAGAGGCTGATTGAAAGAGGGGCTGTGTGACCCAACCAAGAGAAATGTGGCCACCCTTACAAGTCACCAAGCAGAAAAATGCCATCACTCACTTAAATGAAGGATTGATGTAGTTTTCCATTGGGGCACTGATACCATGACTGGTGCTGTTTCTACCACTATATTAGTAGTGGAAACTGAGCAGCAAGTGCCTTGGTCTGTAATTATGGTTGCCTCCTTCTCCGTTTGGACTCTCACCTGGAGGGGGCGGAGCCATGTTAGTAGGGGTGGGTCAAAGGGGCAGCCACACCCCTTTCTAATGAAAGCCTGCCTCTTACTGATCACGGTAATGCTCCATCCAGGCGGACCCATGTTGGAAAGAGAAAGTCCCTATGACCCACCCCATTTCTGACTTAGCCGCTGCCTCCGGCCACCTTGGAAGCACCAATTTCTGTAGGTTATTTGGGCAGGGCACTCCTAGCTGACCCAGAGAAATCAGGGCTTCCTCCAGCATCCAGAGACTAGGGCCGTTTTTAGACATGCGCTGGGATCAGACGCGGGAGCAGCGAAACAGCCGCGGCGCTGTTTTACACGAACCGGAAGTGGAAGTTGTGCATGTGATTGGCGGCCGCGCATTCTTTTCCAGCCGCGTATGTCTCCCCAGAGAAATCAGGCCGGTTCGATCGCGGTCAGCAAAGAATGTGTGGCCGTCGATCACGTGCACAACTTCCGCTTCCAGTTTGTGTAAAACAGCGCCGTGGCTGTTTCGCTGCTCCCTTGCCTGATCCCCACTGCACGTCTAAAAACGGCCTAGGAGTCAAAACCTAGAGTCTCCAGGCGAAACTTGGAGAGGTGGCAACCTTATCTGTAATACTTAACTTCCCACTTAACTCTCCCTAGATAACTAAATACAAATACCCATGGAAGTAACTTTGGGCTAATTTTTGTGAGGGGTGCTGACCCACATAAGCTCTGTCCCCATATCTCTAGAATTGCAGAGGGAGGAAATTTTGGGGGGGGGGAGGGGCGCATCCCCCATGATAATTACTCCCATGCAATTACTTGTTTTCCTCCCAACTGCTTAACTGGTCTTGTCATTGCGTTAAACTAGCCAATTGCTAACTGTTTGCCCAACACAGTTAGTGGTCCATATGAGGATTACCAGTTAGTGAAGCTCATCAAGGAAGAGGCCCCACCCTCATCATAAGCCTCCAACCAGAGCTGTAACTAGCCTATGGCTAATGTGGCGGTGGCCACAGGTGAGTTTACATGAAGGGCCCCAACCAACCCTGCCCCAGGGCAGCTGAATCATCAGCTGTGTGTCTGTCGTGCCACGGCTGCCTGCCCCAGAGTTCCTTCACTGCTGCTTCTGCCAGCCAGCGCTAAACAGAAGTACTTAGTCAGAATTAATGAGGGGCTCTCTGCCCCCTGCGGGAAGGCCCCACATCCACCCATTAGTACTGGCTAAGCACTAAGGGAGTCTGGGGCAGGCAACTGCGGTGCGACAAACACACAGCTGATGATTCAGATGTCCTGGGGCAGGGTTGGTTGGCGCCCCCTCATGTAAATGCATCTGTGGCCACCGCCACGTTGGCCATAGGCTAGTTACGACTCTGTATCCAACACATGCAAAGATGGTGCCCAGCTGTCTTGTGGTCACTGCAACCAATAAACTACTGTAGAAGATGGAGGTGGACATTGGACCCTTTCATACACTATAACAGATATGCCAGTTCCTCCTACTCTACCCTAGCCAGAAATGAAAAGGCAACAAAAGGCACCTACAGCCCACAGGAACAGCAGATATTTTAGATGATTGTGGTTATTCTCAGGGATAGTATCTGCTTCCTGCAATGAGAATTATTTTGAATCCTGGATGGACCTGGCAAGATTCCTTCTTCAGGACTGGACAGGACAAGAAAACAAGAAGGTGGCTAAGATCTTAATTTATATTTATTTATTTATATAAAATTTTTATATCCCACCCCTTCCTGCCTTGGCAGCTCGAGGAGGTGAACGTAAAAATATGTAATATATATAATACAAAATATAAAATATAAATATATAAAAAGATAAACATATAAAAAGATAAACAATAATCTTAATACAGGCCAGCAAAAATACCCCCCAACCCAACCCCAGCCTTCCCACTACCCGTCTCCTCCACTGAAAGCCTGGCGGAACAACCAGCTTTAACATTGACGCCTGAAGCAGGGGAGATCCCAAACCTGACATACCTCCACTGGGAGGGAGTTCCACAAACGGGGTGCAGCAACCGAGAATGCCCTCTCCAATGTGGCCCCCCCACAAAACATGGGGGACCTCCAAAAAGGTGCTGCTGGCCGGCCGCAGAGGCCGCTTCAGGATCCGGGGTGTGAGGCAGGGTCTTACCTGAGAGGAACACCCATGACCTATCATAGGCCATTCCCCACTGAGAAACCCTAGGCCACAGCAAATGGCCTCTTGGGAGCTTTAGAAGGGACTTTTGTCCACCTGGGCATGGGGGAGGGTCTTTATTATTATTTTTCTGATGCCTATAAAGAAGATGGAGAAAACTGTCATCTTCCATCTAGCAGATAAAGAAATTTTTATAGTGAGCTATGAAGAGTGATGGTGTGCCAGCTGAACAGACGGGTCTTCCCATCCCCGACTCAAGCAGATCATCTGGGATGCTCAGCTGGACAGTTTTATATTTGTACATTTGCACTTGATGGAGAGGAAAAATGACCCTTCATATTTCAGCCAGCTTGTCAGATCAGAGAGAGGAAAATTGTGAAGACTTGAGGCAATCCTCCTGACATTGACAGGGAGGGTACATAGGCCTTGTGGGGTTCGACCGTGTAGTGACCTTAGCCAAGGATCAGTTATACCAGCTGAATGAAGATGAATGCTGACATTAAGAAGTATGTGAGAGAACGTGTAAAACTGTAGCCAGCTGGTGACCTTATTTACTCTGATGATTAAATTAGTGAATATCACTAGTCATGTACCAATGGAGATCGTGTACGTGGATTTCCTATCTTTAGAGACAAAGTAGAAAAAACCGTGGAAACATAGGCCATTTCACCGAATATTCTCAGGCCTGTGCCACCAAGGACCAGAAAGCCACCATGATTGCTAAAGTACTATGAAAGAAATCCTTTGTTAATGGCAGCATCCCCAACAGAATCCACAGAATTCCCATTGGGTAAGCACCGAGACTGCAGGACCTGGGTCAGATAATAAAGAGAGGTAGAGCTAGGTACCATCAGTGTGCTGTTGACAGCACCTCATTCCAAAACTCCAAATGATCTCACCCAGTGGCCTCAGATACACATTGAACAAGAGGGGAGACAAGATGGAAGGCTGCGGGACACCACAGGGTAGGTCCTGAGAGGACAATGAGCAATCTCCCATCACCACTCGCTGGAACCTCCCTAACAGGAACAAATGGAACCACTCAAGAGCACTCTAGCGCACCCCTTCCATGTCCTGCAGTCATGTCAACAACCCATGGTCAACTGTACCAAAGGCCACTGAAAGATCTAATATCAACAGGGCACAGTTCCCTTTGTCAATCTCAAAGCGTAGATCATTGAACAAGGTCACAAGTGCAGTCTTCATGCTATACCCTGGATGAAAACCTGACTGAAATGGGTCCAGGAATCCAATAGCATCAAGATGAGCCTAAAGCTGCTGGGCAACTACCCATTCAATAACCTTCCCTAAAAAGGGAAGGTTAGAGACAGGGTGATAGTTGGCTGGGGAGTCAGCATCCAAAGATGTTTATTGAGCAGAGGCTGGACCACCACAGTTTTAATGGCATCTGACAACCTACCCTCCTGAAGGGAGGTGTTGACAACCCCAGCCAGAAACAGCCCCAGTGTCTCCTGGCTGGCCTTCACAAGCCAGGATGGGTAAGGATCTAATTCAAAACTGGTTGCCCGCATCACTCTAAGCACATCCTCTGCATCAGTGGGCGACACATTGGCCACTTTCAAACATGCCCCCCTCCCCGTGCATATTTGGACTGTGGGGGGGAATGCGCAGCCTGAATATGCGCGGGGATTGGATGGTCTGAAAGCCCCCCCTCCCCATGCGCAGCTTTGCCGGTAAAGTCATGTGAGGGGAGGCTTTCAGACCGGACGATCCCTGAGCATATTCGGGCTGCGCATTCCCCCCCACAGCCCAAATATGCGTGGGGGGGGGGGGGGACACATGTCTGAAAGTGGTCTAATTGAAACTGATCCAAACAAACAGGACAAGGCTGAGCTTTCGCAACCCTAAATTCTGACTCTGCAGTCAAAGTAGCAGCACCCAAGTTGTGGTGAATACAAGCAATTTTGTCTGTAAGGTAAGTAATAAAAATGTCACAGTGGGTAATAGATGTCTCTAGTTCATGGCAGAGACAGAATGTATTAACCAGACCATTTACCACCCGGAACAGCTCTGCAAGATGAGACTTTGCAGGTGCCATGATAGTGGAGAAGAAAGCTTTCTTGGCTGCCATCACAGTGGTGGCATAGTCCTTCAAAAATTATTTATTCCAGTCGGTCCTCAGTTGGCTTTAGCATGAGTCAAGCGTCACCTGCACTCTAACCGCCTACTGTCCTGCTTCAGCCACTTCAGGTCCTCTGTATACCAGGGGGACCTACGCTGTCACAGTGGTAGAAGCATACACCTGAGTGCAGCTGTGGTCAAGATGTTATTCCACAAGGCAACCAGGTCATCAACAGAGTAGCTGTTAAGGTCAGTAAGTAAATCCCCCAGAGTTCTGGAAACCAATTGGATCCATTAGTCCTCGGGGGTGGACCAACCTTACTGGTCCACCATCCCAGTGAAGGCATATGAGGGCAGGAATCTGGGCCTTCAAAAGGTAATGGTCCGACTATGACAATGGTGTTGTAACAACACCCCAATAATCAGAACTCCTATTTCCAAGCCAGTGCAAAACATCAGATTCAATGTGTGTCCTGCCTCATGTGTCGGGAAGGATATTATTTGGAATAGATCCATGGTTGTCATGGACAGGGCCCTGATTCTCCTGCAGAATTAAAAAAAAAAATTCCACAGGAGTCTGGGAGGTTCAAGGCCCAATTCTGTGCCTCACTGTGTGGGCTCCCCAGCCTCCCAGATGCAGTGCAGGGCTGGCTTCCCCTCCCCCCCCAGGCTGTGTTGGGTGGGAGGGGCTGCCATGACTCTCCTCCCTCGCTCCCCACTTTACAGCCTGGCAAGTAAACACATGCGGCAGCGGTGGCAGCCAGCTTCCCCTTCCCGCAGAGATTGTGTTGGGTGGGAGGGGCTGCCATCCCTCCCCTCCCCCCACTTCACAGCCTGGCATATGAAATAAACAGACCTAGCAGAAGTGGCAGTGGCAGCTCCTCAGCGTTCTTCAGCTGTTCCTTCTGGCTGCTTCCTGGCCCCTCCCAACAGGGCCTCCCAGAGCAATGCAGTCAGGTGATGTCACATGGCTGCGCTGCTCTGGGAGGCCCTGTTGGGAGGAGCCAGAAAGGGGCCAGAAGGAGCAGCTGAAGAGCACTGAAAAAAGCTGTTGCTGCTGCTACTACTAAATATGTTCTTTTGCCAGGCTATGGAGGGTTGGAGGGGAGGCAAGCGCTGAGGATTTCTTCATCCCCCTCCCCCCAAAGAATCTCCTGCCCTGCGTCTCCCCAGCGCAGGCTGGAAATTCTGTGCTGGGAGAAGAGGGGCAGGAGATTCCACGGGGGAAGGGGGATTCAGTGGGAAATCCATGAATCGCAGACCTGCATTTGGCTTGGGGCCCTGGTCATGGAGGCCATGACATAGAGGCCTGCTTTTTCCCCAAAAGGTTAGTCTCAGTGTGTATGTTGAAGTCACCCAAAGACTATAAGTCTGGGTGACCTCAAGACCATCTCTGAGACCAACTCAGCATGCTCAGTCAGGGAGTCTGCCATGCAACAGGTTGGTCAGTTGGCACCATCTGGAACAGTATAGGCCAAGATGCATCATTCAGCCAGGTCTCTGTAATGCATATGAGGTCAGCAGCCTCATCCTGAATAAGATCAAGGATGACTGATGTTTTATTCACCACTGACCTCACATTAAGCAGGTCCTTAATGAGGTCCCTAAGGTCGTGCATTACCTCAAGGTGGCCTCTAACACAAGGTGGACTCACTCTAAATTGAACCAGATACCTTTGATAGCCAGGGGGTCTTTCCATATCACTGCCACTCCACTTCTCCAGACCCCAGTCCTAGGCTGATGCTGCACTGGGTACCCAGCTGGCACCATCTAGGACAATATAGGCCCAGCTGCATCATCCAGCCAGGTCTCTGTAATGCATATGAGGTCAACGGTCTCATCCTGAATAAGATCAAAGATAGTTAATGTTTTATTTGCTACTGACCTCGCACTAAGCAGCATCAGTGGAAGGGATTGGGATTCCTCTTATCGATGGAGTCCGGCCCCCTCTGGTCAATCAGGTTCACAGCCTTGGAGTGCTTCTGGACCCCTTGCTGCACCTGGATTGTCAGGTTGCAGTGGTGGTCAGGAGCGCTTTTCACCAACTCCATCTGGTGAGGAGGCTGCGGCCTTTTTTGTCTGATTCAGATCTGGTCACTGTCATCTTTGCTTTCATCTCCTCGAGGCTAGATTACTGCAATTCTCTCTACGTGGGGCTGTCCTTGGTGACTGTTTGAAAGCTGCAGCTGGTGCAGAATGCGGCAGTTCACCTCCTTTCAGGGATGAAGCACCAAGGATGAAGCACATTACACCAGTGCTCTGTAGTCTAGCACTGTTTCCCTATAGTGTTCTGGGCACAATTCAAGGTGCTGGTTTTGACCTTTAAAGCCCTAAACAGTCTGGGCCCCACATATCTGAGAGACCACCTGTCCTTCCATGCCCCATTGCAGCCCTGCAATCGCCCGGGAGTGCCTCCCGTGGGTACCATCTGTTAGCTTGGTTTATATGATGAGGGCTTGCAGGCAGGTGTTTTTGGTTGCTGCCCCAATACTATGGAACTCCCTTCTCCCAGAGATTCATTTGAGCCTGAGCCTGAGCATCTTCCAGAGGCAGTGCAAGACCTTCTTGTTTGTAAAGGCATTTGGTGGGCGGGGATAGGGGATGGGATGGGTTTGGGGTAGGATTGTGAGGGGCTGTCGGTTGCCGGGAATGGGAAGGTGTTACTGGGTGGGTTTTATTTATTTATTTATTTATTTATACAATTTATATGCCACCCCCTCCTGCCTCAGGCATCTCAGGGCGGCTCACAATATATTAAAACATTTCAAACATTAAAACATTAAAATAAACCATGATAATTTCAGTTAAAACAATGTAAACCCCCCACAACCCATCTCCCTCGAGAAAGGCCTGGCAGAACAGCCAAGTCTTACATTGCTTGCAGAAAGAGGGGAGGTCAGCAGCCAAGCAGATCTCCAATGGGAGGGAGTTCCACAGCCGCGGCGCAGCCATGGATAACGCCCTCCTCATAGTAGACACCCGGGAAACCCAAGGAAGGTGCCCTTGGCTGACCGCAAGGGCCACTCCAGGACCCGGAGGGTGAGGTGGTCCTGCAGATAGGCAGAGCCCAAGCCGTTTAGGGCTTTAAAGGTCAGCACCAACACCTTAAATTGAACCNGGCCTGGCAGAACAGCCAAGTCTTACATTGCTTGCAGAAAGAGGGGAGGTCAGCAGCCAAGCAGATCTCCAATGGGAGGGAGTTCCACAGCCGCGGAGCAGCCATGGATAACGCCCTCCCCAGGACCCGGAGGGTGAGGTGGTCCTGCAGATAGGCAGAGCCCAAGCCGTTTAGGGCTTTAAAGGTCAGCACCAACACCTTAAATTGAACCCGGAAACCTACCAGCAGCCAGTGCAGAGAGCAAAGCACCAGTGTTATATGCTCGCATTGGCCCATCCCCGTTAAGAGACGGGCCGCCGCATTCTGCACCAGCTGCAGTTTCCGAACCAATACCAAGTGTAGCCCCACGTAGAGCGCAGTGCAGTAATCCAGTCTCAAGGTAATAAAAGCATAGATGACCGTGGCCAGATCCGAGTCTGGGACATATGGCCTAAGCTGATGCACCAGTTGTAACTGGCGAAATGCTAATTTCTTCACAGCCGTCACCTGAGCATCCAGGCTGAGCTGTGGGTCCAGGAGCACCCCCAGATTCCGGACCTGAGAAACCAGGGGGCGGCAGATCCTATCAATGATGGGGGCCACCACCACCCCGACCTTCCCCACAACCATCACCTCCGTCTTGTCAGGATTTAGTCTCAGGCGGCTTGCCCTCATCCAATCCCCCACAGCGGACAAACACCAGGTAAGCACTGAGACTGCAGGGCCTGAGTCAGAAGAAAATGAAAGATATAGCTGGGTGTCATTAGCATATTGATGACAACTCACTTCATACTCCCTAACAACCTCTCCCAAAGGCTGCATGTACACGTTGAACAGGAGAGGGGATAGGATGGAACCCTGCGGTACTCCACACGGAAGGCACCGGGGGGAAGATGAAAACTCCCCCAGCACCACACGCTGGGTTCTCCCGGCCAGGAATGAGCGGAACCATTCAAGAACAGTCCCACCAATCCCTGCCCGATTCCACAACCGAGTCACCAACAACTCATGATCAATGGTATCAAATGCAGCCGAGAGATCTAACAAGATCAACAGGGTCAAATGACCCCGGTCTAACTCACGGGAGAGGTCATCTGCTAAGGCCACAAGCGCAGTCTCTGTGCCATAACCCGGACGAAAGCCCGACTGCGAGGGATTGAGAAAATTAATCCGGTCCAAATGCCCGTGAAGCTTCTGAGCCACCACCTGTTCAATAACCTTCCCTAAAAAGGGGTTTTGGTTTGTATCTTAATGTTTTATTCTTTATATGTTTTTATATGTGTTTTATGTGTTTTGTGAGCCACCCTGAGCCTCTTTGAGAGAAGGGCAGGATAGAAATCCTAATAAATAAAGAATAAATATATCAGTGTCAGATTGGGGGCCCCACTGGCCTCAACCCCCAAATATCCTGAGACAGGAGGGAGTAGGACATGGGAACAGACACTAAGTGCCTCTCCCGATATCTCTGATGGTCTTACTCCCCTGCCCCCCCAGCAGACCTCCCTATGCACAACCCAACCCAACTGGCTCTGTACATAGCTGCCCCACCTACCCCTCACCCAGGACTACCTCTCCAGCCCCAGATTTTCCATGCCCAACTCCAGCAGGTGATAACCCTCAAAGGTGATGATGATCAGAAGAGAGGTCCACTTGCTGGTGGATCTGTGCTTTGGTGTCTGTGCTGATGGGACCCACCCGGAGATCTATCTAAAATACAAGAGATAGCTAAAGGAGGATCTGGTGAACACCTAGTTGCCTCTGTGGCAGCAGCAAAACAGATGGCAAAATCAAGACACAATATAAAATCAAAGAATGGGGCACAAGGATCTACAGCAGGGAAAGTCTCAGAAATCCATGTTGTACATGGTAATGGAGATGCTCCTGAATGTCCCTGTGTATCAGCTGAAACCAGAGTGGGGACAAAGGAAGACCTAGCACCAAAATAACCTTCTCCAGTTGATGCCAAACACCATAGGATTTGACCCAGAAATTCTATCTCACTATCTCAGAGGCAAAAGAGAATCACAGGCTGTGTGGACCTGGGGACTGACAGTGCTGAAACTCAAAGTGACAGTGAGGATTACTACAAGCAAAACTAAGTCATAAGGAGGGCACGGCTTGGACACTTAGATCCCAGGGGGCACTGCCTCACAGTTTCGTCAACCAGACTACATTACCTCAAATGCCAGAATGAACTAGATGGCACACTTGGAAGGAACAGCACTTGTTTAAACTCTGATGCTCCAAGGTTCATGTCCTGGCTGTGCCCCACCGCAATGATGCCAGAAACACCGGTGGAACCCAAGGAGACCACATCCATGGGTGATACAGACCTCACCAGGGAGGCTCAGTGAGGGGTAGAGATTGGAGGAGACTTTAGAAGGTTTGATAGAACAAGGAGATCCACATACAGGTCAAGGAGACTCCAGTGACTACACAGTTCAGGTAGCATCATGTAATAGGCATACTGATGATATATTGGTTTTGCTGAAGATGACAAGGGATTTAGGCTGGGGGATTTAGCCCCATAGTAACTGGTAACCCAACACCATACCTAGGGTTATTTACATAGGGATTAAGCAAAGCAATAATCAAACTGACTCACCCTTAAATCAAATGTTTTTCCTTTTAACTTCATTGAGTTCCCCCTGAACATGGAAATAGGAATCATCATCAGCACGGGACTCGGACAGTCCTTAGACTTTTCTGATAAATGGAACAAAAGTGGAAACTCAAACATTATCGTTAACATTTGTTGCTTTTGGGAATCTACTGAAGTTGTTTGTGGTTGGCATTTCCTAACACAGAACAAGAGCTGATGCTGTTTTGTTTATGTGTGAGATTCTGCTGGGCCCGAACTTTGGACCATGCTCCTTGGGACATGCCCCTGCTTAACATTGGCTGCTGAAGACTATAAAGGGAGCACGTCAAGAAGTAGGCACTGTTTGAGCAACCAGAAAGCTTAGCTGGCCTCAGTTCCAGACTTTCTTGTTACCCTGTGCCTTGCCTCCAAGCCCTGCTGTACCCAGACTGACCCTCTGGTCTCAAACATTACTTTGACTCTCTATCTCTGCCAATCTGTTGGTTCTGATGCTGGCCTCGAAGCCTTTGGAATTTGACCAGACAGGACCCCAAACTACACCTCTAGATTATTCCCTGTGCTTGCTGACAGTTCTGGATAGACCTATTGGCTTTTGATCCTGTTTCAGGTTCCTGACTATGGCCCTGAGAAACTCCCTGGCAGCACCTCCTGTTGGCCATCCACATAGTGAGCATTGCACCATATCTCTGAGCCAGTCCCTGACATCATGTGACATTCAAGGTCCTATAACTCACACCTTTTTAAAAAAAGTAACAGATTAGTGCACATAGGACCAGAAAAGTTTTGTAGGATGCAACCCTATTCCTGACTTGACCTCAATTAAATGGGGAATTGACTTCAGTGGTAGCAGGATTGCACCTCAAAGCATTGTTTCTGACCTGTGATCAGACCAGGAGTGCTATTTCAGATTTCATTGGTGGGGGAGGAGGGACAACTTTCAGCAGAGGTCTAGGGACCAGCTCTTCCATTGTAAAGGGCCAGAGATGCAGGAAATCCTGAAACATGAACAACATGTGATATCAAGCATTGGGAGGGAGTGACCCTCACCTTCCCTAAAAAGTACCCCTCTTTTGATCCCTGACCTCAGTCCTGAGCTGAAATACTTCCTGCTGGGCCAGTTCTGGATCCCATATGCAGTACTGTAAATACCCGTTTACTTACATCATCCATGGGTCTTTCAGTCCTGAGCCCCACATACAGCCCTGTCAATGCATCTCTTTCCTGCTTGTGGTCCCTCCACTATGCCAGACCTCTGGGACGCTCCTTCTCCTCCCCTCACCACACACACACTCACACACTTCTGTCAATGCACTCCAGTCCTACCCTGCAGCATTCCCATCTGTTCCATGCAGATGAGGGTGGGAGAATTGCTCAATTTTCATGTGCAATATGCCCTTTGGTCTCTAGGTGGTGCTCTTAAAACATTCAATGAGCCAGGCAGTAAAATCTTAACAATCAAACCTCACGGTTCCTTTTTTCACTACACTCAGGGTGTGATGTCTCCCTGGGATCATTAACTAAGACTGACAGATGTTTGCCCAGAGATGAGTGGAAAGGCAAAGGTCTGAGCGACCAGCATCCGTTACTGACATCGAGTCAATAGTAGAAGCCAAATGGATAATACTCTCCTCCAAGCCCGCTTCCTCTTCTCTTGTACCTTCTGGTTCCCAGCTGTTCACTCATGGCATTTTTAGAAACACCTTTTGTCCCTGAGAGGTCATGCCACAGTTCAGTGGGTCTAGAGTCCCTCAGCCTCTCAGTCACCCTACAGGGAGACAGCAATGCTAGAATAACTAGTTTAGGGAGCAAAGGGGTAGAAAAAGATTGTTATTGATGGAGCAAGGATTTTTCTACACATAGTACAAGGCTACTGTATTCTACTTCTCCAGGGGTAGTGGAAGGGGCAGTAGGAGATTTTTTTGGGGGGGTACTCAATGCCTATTCATGTCATCGCTGCAGGGAGACCTCCCATTCATTGAAGCAGCATCACTGACTGGAGACCACTGGAATCCTGTAACAAAAGTAAAAATAAATGAGACAATAGCCCACATTAGCAGCCACTAAGTGGGTCTTTGCCTGCCTATCTATTAGGTGTTTACCAGTTGTTAGCCCCCCACCCCACAGTCCGCACTCATGGCATCATCCAAGGACATTGCGGGTCAGTGCATATCCACATTGCTGTGTCTTGTTAATTAAGTTTGCCTGCAGCCTCACCCGCATCCAACAGTGTTTTTACACAAGAGCAGCATGGAGGGGGAACGGGGGGAATCTGTGGTCAGTGCATGGGGCAGGTGTGGGGTGTCCACTAGGGGCGGGAAAACCGGTAAATCCGGAATCCGATAATGCCGGTACCGGGCGTACCGGCATTATCGGATTCGACCCGGTAAATCCAGTCCAGTTACCGGATTCCGGGTACCGGATTTTTTTTACATTGCAGCCATTTAAAAATGGCTGCAATGTAAAAACTTAAAGCCCCACCAAAAAAGTTAAAAAAAACAAACCCTCCCCGAGTCCAGGCTGCGCGGGTGGAAGGGGGGACACCCCCCACCCACCCTGCCCAGCCTGGATTTTTGTTTAAAAAAAGACTCAGAGGCGAGCCCACCCCCCAGCACCAGCGGCCGCGGCGTCCCCGCAGCCGCCGGTAAGTATGACCCGATCCCTGGGGGGGGTTTTTAACACCCCCCCAACCCCCCAGGGATCACCCCTACTAAAGTTCAGTGCTTGCTTACCTTGCGGAGCTCCGGCGGCGGCGGCGGGCGGTCCGGCGGCCTCAGCGCCGGCTGTGGCTGCCGGCGTCAGAGACGCTCTAGGCCTTCCGGGGAAACCCGGAAGTTCCCCGGAAGGCCTAGAGCGTCTCTGACGCCGGCAGCCACAGCCGGCGCTGAGGCCGCCGGACCGCCCGCCGCCGCCGCAGCTCCGCAAGGTAAGCGCACTGAACTTTAGTAGGGGTGATCCCTGGGGGGTTGGGGGGGTGTTAAACACCCCCCCCAGGGATCGGGTCATACTTACCGGCGGCTGCGGGGACGCCGCGGCCGCTGGTGCTGGGGGGTGGGCTCGCCTCTGAGTCTTTTTTTAAACAAAAATCCAGGCTGGGCAGGGTGGGTGGGGGGTGTCCCCCCTTCCACCCGCGCAGCCTGGGAGGGGGAGGGGGGAGGAATTAATTTATTTCATTGATTTCAATGGGGACACAGTGCCCCATTGAACTCAATGAAATAAAACCGGTACCGGTATACCGGATTTAATCCGGGAATCCGGTTCTTAGAGAACCGGTAACTGGTAAATCCGGTAGCCGGTAATGGGCCCGGGGTCCCACCTCTAGTGTTCACACAAGGAAGTGTGTGGGGAGCACTGTAGCAGGGAGCAGTCCTGTGGGACTGCTGTCCCTTTAAGAAGGGGACTGAGGGGATCTGCCAGAGGGCTGAGCATGCCCAGGGGCATGGCAGAGACAGCCCCCTAGCTGGGGAACAGCCTATGGGGTAAACAGGCTGAGAAACCCTGGGACAGAGTGGGCAGGTTAGTGGCCCTTTAAGGCTGAGGAAAGGAAGCCTAGCCACACCCACTCTGCCTGTACATAAGGAGAGCAAGGGAGAAAGGAAGAAAGTCTCTGCCTGGGAACTGAAAGGACCACATCTCCTTGAAGAAGCCTGCCTGCTCTATGCTATCCAAGCTGCTGAAGGCTGGAGAACCAGAGGGACCCAGGCAAGTGGGGGAGGCTGTGCCCAGGAGGAAGCCTCTTGCCTGGGGAAGGCTTGGCCAGAGCCTGGGGTTTGGAGGCCTGACTAGATGGACCAGGGGGGGTTGATATTGTGGTGCTCCTGTGCTTGAGAAAGATGGACCTGGGCCTGCAGGGTGGAGGTGACTGAGCTGGCAGCCCCAGGTTCACTGGACACGGGTTGTGTCTAGGGCTGAAATACTGTACCACTGCAGCGACGCTTACCGACGGAAGGTGCTATTTCGCACAAAGCAGCACGATTGGGAAGGGAGGCTATTTTCGCGTCTTGAACTTGTGGCTTTTGCGGTTGCTGCCGCTGTGCTGTCGCAACTGCAGATCTGACGCAGAAGTGTCAGGTTTACCACGAAGTTCAACCTTTCACTGAAGTGTAGCAGCTTTGTATTGTGATCCCTTGCTGCATGTTTCCACTGCTCGGCAGTGGCGTGGGATCCCCCCGCCACCACAACCCACACGGCGGCGACCCCCTGGGCCGGGCCAGGGCCCTGACCAGTCCATGACCGACCCGAGTCTGATTGGCTTCAGAGACAGTACACACACACAGAGCCCTTACCTTTTTGTTTTCATTTAAAATCGGGGCTGCTCCCATTTGATCCCTTTTCTCCCCCTCTCCCCTCCCCCCCGTGAGGACAAAGTTTTACTTGTAGTGTACTTGACCCTCCGGGACGCGAAAAGAGAGATTCTCCTTCTGATCATTCATCTCATAAACTCCAATGAAAAGTTCTTTGTGTAAGTTACTGTGATTACAACATGATACATATCTATTTTGTTTGCCGATGGTGGTTCTTGTTGTTGTTGAGACTGAGAGCTTTGTGTTATTAACTGAAAGATTAATTCCTTTGTCTCCATGCCCTGGCCCCTGCACTGTCAGGAAGTGGGATGGAGGGACTCAGTTTAGTTTTATAATTAGTTATGGTTAGGTATGGATGGAATGGGAAGGAAGGATCCATGCATACAGCATACTGCCTCTCCAAGTCGTCCGGGAACTCCCCACCCCACCCAGGAGAGGGAACGCGCTTCTCCTCTCCCTAGTCCCTCATCCTCGCTATGACTTTGACCCTGGGCCTGGCGGGTGGGAGGGGAGTGAAAGAAGCTGAAGTGGCCGCAGACAGTCTTCCGCTTGTATTATATTATGTTATGGGATGGGACAGGATGGGACCCATGCAAGCGGCTTCTCAGAGTTTGCAACCCCCACCCTCCTGCCAGGGTCAAAGCTAGAAGTCAAAGGGACCCCATGAGCACGTTGCGTGCCGGGGGGCCACTGCGGCCAGGAGGGCATGAGAACTGGGGCAGCAAGATCATGAGGAGGCTTGCTTTGAATTTGATTTCGCACACAGTCAGTCACACACAAAATAATGGGGGCGGGGGCTGCCAGTCCACCTGATAAAATAAACGTATTTGCGCTACCTATGTGTTATGCATATGCCCCGGGCACGCAACGCATCTCATTGAGGCTTTGACGTCTTTGACCATGGTGGGCGGTTAGGGGGGTTGAAAGCTCTGAGGCCGTTTGCATCCATCCCATCCCGTCCCATTCATAATAATAAAACTGGGATGGGAGACCGCGGCAGCTAGTGTGCGGGCGGGTGCCCTCCTGTCCGCTCCGACCGGCATTTGCATCCGATTAACTGAAACTGGAAACAAGGTTGGTTGGTTTCCCTTACCCTCACCCCCTTTGTTCTTCATTGCTGCCTGTTAGGCCAGGGAGGAAGTTGACTGACTAGCAGTGGAAATTTGCAAATCAATGCCTGCCCTGCCCCCACCCTGCCAATCTTTTGAAATGAAAATACCATTGGAGACACCGCCAACCAACTCACGTGGCCTCAGTGACCTGACCACCTTTCTGAATGAGCCAGTCAGCTCAGCCGGGGCGCAATAATCTCTCTACCCTACTGCGACTGTTTGGATGTGTGTGTTTCTGTGTGTACATATACATTAAAGTAATGTATTGATTAACATTAATTTACCATCATTAATACAAATCTACTGCAGTGACATCACTTTTGCTTCCTGCCTCCTCATCGGAGGAGGTGTCCTTTCCATACAGTACGCCGACAGTGGACACTTTTGGGACACACTCAGAGGACACAGACACACCTCTTAGCAGCCTGATAGTAAGGCAAGTTATTTGTGTTCCCTACCATTACAACCCGTTCCTAACTTTTTAAAAGCCACCTAATAAAAAATGTATGTATTTCTGTAAAGGTTCATGTATGTTACTTCACTGCTTACATAATTGTTAGGAAAATCAGGAATATGTTCTGTTATTAATACGTTGGCATACTTGTTTCCTGCTGTCTTGCTGGATTTAAAACATTTTATCAATTTGCAGCCAAATAGTACATTACTGCTTAACTAGGCCATCAAGAGCGATAAGCTGGATGCAAACATGAAAGGGTTTGACTATGGGAATGAGAGGGACAGAGGGGAAAGGGGAGGAGAGGGAGTGGGATTGATTTAGATACAATATTTAATACCCTTCCCCATCCGGCCACCTGCAGCTCTTGGCAGGTTACCTTACTGGTGGTTTCGTAGAATCTGCTCCCTTGCTGTGGTTGAGGGGAGTGTTACAACACTGCTGTCATGTTTGTTTCATTGCCTTCTGAAAGGACAGATCCTAACCCTCCTATGCCCCTGTGGGTGGTGGTGGGGGGCCACCAGTTCTGTTGGTCCAGTCTCGGATGCTAATGGATCAATTTGGTTCATGGCCAGGGTCTACTGCTCCTGAAATTATCATTTAAATATCATTTAAGTTACACGTTTGTCTACATTGTATTACCAACCATACTCTGTGTGTAATTGCAGATTCTGAAGAACATTTCAGCGATGGCTCGTGAGACTTTCAAAAGCCATCGATTTACTGAACCATTGTTCATGAGGCTCTGCAATGGAAAACGAAAAGTACACCAGCAGAGGCAGTGTAACTTACTTAGAGGGTCCAGATCCTCCCCTGCTGCTCACTCACACCAGCCAGAAACACAGAAGCATTAACATGTGGCTGAACAACCACATGTGGAGATGCAACTGGAGCATTTGGTGCCACGGAGTTCTGCTACTGCTTCTTGGCACCGTATCCATCGTTTTCTGTGCACCCAGGAGGCAGTGCACAAATTATTGGGAAAATGCGCACCGTCAGCTGCAGGCAACTCATCAGTGTCAGAATCAGAACATGTGCCAATGCAACATTGGCTGGGGAATGATGAGGAGATAGTGGTTGAAGCTGTAAACACAACAACTGAGACACAACCAGTAGAGAGATGCGATGAGGAGGAGGTAACGTAGCGCAACATCACCACCCCTACTGGCATTGAAGATATGGGGCGTAACGACTGTTATGTGAGCAATGATGACCCTGTAAATTGCATTGATGATACCGATTCAGAATATGCCCCGGCTTCTGTAGCCTCATGCTCCACACCACTGCGCAAAACATCAACAGTTCTGCATCAATTTGATTTCAGTGATGAAGAAATTGATTTGCCTTCACCATCTGGTAGAACAACACCGGAAACCCCTGTGCTAGACAGATATTCTGCATCACAACAAATTAAATCCACCAGCACAGTGCCTAACATTACAACTAGCCTGTGTAGGAGTCAAATTTCACCAGAACGTCATCCTCCTCTCCAGCAACATCACAAGAGACTGCGGTTCTGCCTCAGCATGACACAACCACCGGTTCTGAAAATTCCAGAAGAGGATAAAGATCCGATGTATGGAAATATTTCACTGCTTGTGATCCCCAAAAATTAAAAGTGCGGTGCAACTACTGCCCTAGAGAAATTACGAGAGGAAAAGAAGGTGGGAAGAGCCAACCAGGAACCAGTGGTATGCACAGCCACATGAAGCACCACCACCTGTCAGTTCTGAATGCCACTAAATGCAGCAGTACAAACACAGATCAGTCAACACACTCCGGCTCTGTCAGTACTATGCAAACTACATTGGAGCAATCAGTACTAAATAAAATTAAATGGTCAGCATCACACCCAACTGCACAGTACTACCTCACACTTGCGACAAAGATGCTTGCAGTGGACATGCTTCCTTTTTCTTTTGTGGAGAACGAGGGGTTTCATGAACTGATGGAGGGAATGGCCCCATGATGGAAGGTACCTTCAAGGGTATACTTTGCCACTAAGACAATTCCCACACTGTACCATGAAACATGAAAAGCGGTTAAAATCAGCTATGCGTGCCTGTGAAGGTGCAGTTGTGCATCTAACAACATATGTGGACCAGTGCACAGCACATGGAGTACCTGTCCATTACTGGACACTGGATACATCGTGATGCCAATAATGTACTGCAAAGACAACTGGCTATACTTGCTTTTGAACACTTTCCACAAGTCCACACAGCAGAAAACATAAGTCGCAAATTATTACAGCTGACAAAGCAGTGGTTGCAGCCGCTTGGTCTCTCCGTTGGCTTCATAGTAGCAGAGAACGGGACTAATATCGTTAAAGGGATTCGTGATGCCGATTTTGAGAGCGTTGCTTGCATGGCACATTCACTGCATCTTGTTGTAAAGAGATTTCTGGAAGCTGATAAATTTGTGTTAGAAATAATCGAAAGAGCAAAGAAGTTGGTGGCACACTTTCACCGATTGGCAGCATCTCGTCGTGCGCTCTGGAACATACAGAGGGAGAGAACTTCCACTTCAGTTTTTTCCTATTGATGTCTGCACACATTGGAACTCAACATATAATATGCTCAAGAGATTGCATTCACAACAACTTGCAGTGGACACTTACTTTGTTGTGGCATCCAAGTCAGTTCTAAAAGACGCTGCTGAAATACAGCTGACAGTGACACAGCGGGATACTATTGAAACACTGCTACTTCTGCTGGAGCCGTTTCTCGCAATGACCGAATTTGTCAGCAAGGCAGATGCCACGCTCAGCGAGACCTTGGCCACGCTTGTCTTATTAAAGAGTAAAGTGGAAGACCTTACAGAGAGATTTGCTGCAAAGGATGATCCACAGAGTGCGGCTGCTGCTACAATGGCCCATACCTTGCAAAAGTTGATTTACAAAAGCCCACAGTTTCAGACGATGACTCGCAGTGCACAGTACCGCACTGCAACAGCTCTGGACCCACGATTCAAGAAGGTTAAAAAGATCTTGGGTGGCGATGAATCAGCAGATGCTGCAAGGCAGGACATTGCACAGAAGCTGGTTTGCTCTCTGAGCAAGAACACATGTTGCAGATAATGATCATACTGTCATCCATGCAGAAGACAAGACAAAAGGGCATGTTTCGTCGGTTTGGTCTGATTTTAAGAAATATGGCCTCCTGTCATCAGATTGTGCAATAAGTGGGAAAACATTAAGAGGAATGGATCCTCGGCATTGGCCCACGTCACTCACAGCAGCAGAGGACATTTATGACCAGTACCTCGTGTCTCCAGGGGTGGTGGGCATGAGTACTGATCCACTCATTTACTGTAATGTAAAGAAAGAAACATGGCCGGCACTCTATAATCTTGCAATATCCCATCTTGGTTGCCTGCCCAGCAGTGTGCCATCTGAATGTCTATTCAGTTGTGCTGGTGCAATTGTGGGTGATAAAAGAATGAGTCTCTCCAAATCTAGAACAGCTTGCGTTGATACGCATGAACAGGGCCTACCTTCCAAAAATTAACAAGGACTTTCTGAAAGCCACAGATGAGGAAATTATGCAGCTAACTAAAGAGGCATTGGAACTTCAACGAAAGGGCTATGATCCGAAGGATGACATATGCGAGGGCATACAGGACCATTGTTGAGAAGGTAAGCACTGACTGTGCAAGTGCCACTGCGTGTGTGCATAGAAATTGAAGTTCGATTGCTTAGTTAGGTTGCAGGCAGCATGGCATGGCACTACTGTTGTCCTCTCATCATTTAAATCTGTCTTCTGTTGCTTTCCTTTCTTTTTCCAACCAAACAGCTATTCGTAGCAATGACTTGGATCACTGACTTGGAATAAGGTTTTCTTGTTGCACCTACAAGCATGCACTGACACTGAACAGAACAGAACTCGAACACTTCGGTGAAGGATGACACGGAATGGCCAAGCTTACAGGGTTTGGTGGTTGATGCTGTGCTTGGAGGACATGGAACTCAATAGAAAGCATGAGATGATGAGGATCCTCATCCTGGCGTTCTCTTCAAGACAACAGTGTCGCAACATACGAAGTCGCCCAGGAAAGCTAAGTGTTCTTGTGTACAAAGTGTTCACTGGTGTGTGCCCTTATCCCTCCAGCATTTTTCTGTGTCTGTAAGAATGTTCAGGCTGCCAAACACATTGTATAACTTTCTGGTACATCCGGAAACACTCTTTCCCCCCCCCCCATGTATCCATCTAGAAGTGTGAGGTCAACTGTCCTGTCCTGTGTCTTGTTCCTTCCCCCTCCCTTAATTTTTTTGTTTTGATAAGTTCATCTTCAGGTCAGGGTGGGGTCTTTTCTACCTCCATTTCAGTCAACACGAAAAGGGACCCACTCACTATACGCCCTTTGCACTGCGCGTGTCCTCTGCAATTGGCTTATCTGGCCATCCTCCTATGGCTTGATTGCCACAAACACTTTACCCTGTGAACCATTTCTGTTTGTTGTGCTGCTTAACATAACTGGTCAATGTGTCCCACAATACAATGGGGTTTGCTTCGTATACCTATTTCTCTGTTGCTGTACTATTTCACTGTAAATCATTTATCTTAATCAGCAGTCCAAATAAATCACAGTCATTATGTTGGGGTCCGCTACATGTTGTTGTGGCATTGGATAGTGGCAAGCTTAGAGTGGGCAGGGGGCCTTCAAAGACTGACATACAGTACTGCAGGAATTAGAAACCAACCATGTCATTTGATTGCTGACTCGGATTCTTTCTTTTTATTCAGAACCATACTCCACCACCTTGATCTGCAGATGGACTTGTGGAATGCTTTGGTGCAATAAAAACTGTTATTATTCTTCAGGGATTCATATCTATCTGATTGCCATTTTTACATGGAGTCAGGAAGGAATTTTCCCACCACTTGATCCTTTTTTCCCCAATGTAATATACGGGTTTTTGGAAATTTTAGAGATGGGTTTTGCCTTCCTCTGAAGAATAGATATACTTAATTTTGATTACAAAGTAAACAATTACCAAAAATATGAAGAAATCTATTATTATTATTATTATTATTATTATTAACAAACATTTATATAGCGCCAGCAGTGTACCTGGCACTTTACAAAGTGATAAAATAGACACGGTCCCTGCCCCTAGGGCTTACAATCTGAGAGACAGGAGCTGGGGGAGAGACTTAGGAAGGGGAACAGAGGGAGAGACAAGGGGTCTAACATTCATGAAGATG
>QEPC01011807.1:1686837-1710787 GCA_003113815.1 Sphenodon punctatus | reverse complement strand
GCGCCTGATACTAAATGTAAGGTGAGAGGGACCCCACAATCCCTGGAGGGATGGGAGGGGAAGCAGGGGAGCTCCAAGGCCAAGTGATAAGGTCACAGGCTGCAACATTGCCCGGCTAATGAGTGAGGCGTGGGGTGCAGACCCAGCATGGCTTCTGGCACCGAGCACACATACAGGACATCCTACACAGAGATCAGGACAGCGAGGACAACAGGCAGCCCAAACACAGAGAGGTGGGAGGTGATGACAGCAGAAATGCAGCTGCAGGTCGCACACGCCCAGGCGCAGGCTGGACCATACGCCAGGCCCCGTGCAGGGATCGCAGGTGTGCTCAGGGGGTTGCCCACTGCCTCCCCGCCCCTGTTGCCCTGCAGGAGCTGGCCCAGCCAGCTGGGGGGGGGGGGGCTGAGGTGACCTGGGGCCCCCTGGCCGGTAGGCAGCTCATGAACAGGGGGTGTGGTGACACATGCCCCAGCCTATAACGGGTGCAGCTCCAATCCACCCGGGCCATCGTTCACCATGGAGCTGGGCTGGTTGGGTGCCTGTGGGATGCACCTATCAGTCTGCGCTGAGTGGTACCGCTCGCACATAGTCCTCCTGCACATCCAGACCGCAGAGGAGCATCTGGCCACCTGGCTGCGGGTGAGCATGGCCTGGAGCACTGCTAGTGCCCGGCGAGTCCACCACGCTCGCAGGCACTCCCTGGCCCAGCTCAGGCCCAGCAGGTGTCCGGAACAGCCAGGCAGGCCCTCATCCGCGCCTGGCAGCGGGCTGCAGCATTCTGCGAGGCAGTCAGCTGGCTCCAGTGGTGGAAGGAGACCATGGGCCGCACTGCCCAGCTCACTATGCCCATTGCCAGGTGGCTATGGGTCATGAAGCAGGCACAGGGGTGGTGGGCCAGGGCGCTGGCTCAGTGGGACGAGGCCACCTGGAGAGCATACTTTCGGATGGACAGGTGCACCCTACTGTGACTTGTGGAGCTGTTCACGCCCTGGCTGGAGCAGCAGCACACTCCCATGTGGACCCCCATTCCCATGGTCCAGTGGGTGGCCATTGGGGTCTGGGCACTGGCAACGCCTGACTCCTGCCGGTCCGTCTCGCAACATTTTGGCGTCAGGGTGAGCACCGTCGCTGGTATCCTGCGAGATGTCTGCGAGGCGGTGGAGGGCGTGCTCCTGGACCGAGTGATCCAGCTGGTGGACCAGGAGGCCGTGATGGCCGGCTTCGTGGCTGGAGGGTTCCCCAACTACATGGGTGCCGTGGATGGCACCCACATTGACATACTCCGCCCCTCAGATGGAGAGGCCGCGGAATATGTCAACAGACACTGGTACCACTCCCTGTAGCTGCAGGCGGTCGTGGACCACCGGGGGCAGTTCATAGACATTTTCATGGGCCGCTCTGGGAGCAGTCACAATGCTCGGATCATTACCATCTCTCCCTTCTATGCCTGGATGTACCGCAGGGACCTTGCGGACATGGCGATGACCCAGATTGAGGGGGTGCTGATGCTGCCCTGCATCCTGGGGGACCCAGCCTATCCACTCACCCGGTGGCTGATGAAGTCATACCTGGTCGCCAGGAACCCTGTGGAGGCACTGTACAATACCCGCCTGTGTGCAAGCAGGACCGTGGTTGAGAGACCCTCAAGTAGCACTGGAGTAGCCTCGTGGGCCGCCTGTACTACACAGTGGAGACCTCGGCCCTGGTGACCGGAGCCTGCTGTGTGCTGCACAACGTGTGTGAGACCGATAGGGCTGTCCTTGACTACCCCGTGCCCCGGTGCCCTCCTGGCCCCATGCCTCTATATGAACACAGAGAACCCGCGGGAGTACTGATACGCAAAGCGCATCCATGCAGCCCTGGCCAGGCGGATCAGCCAGGAGGCCAAGGCGTGAGGGCACACACCCCAGTCTCCACCACCCCGGGGCCCCTACCAGCACCCTGGGCATGCCCCTCGATGCCCACCCGCCCACAGCCCCGGGCCCATGAACAGAACCATGGAGACGACTGTGGTGCCTGTACATTTATTGTGTGACCACCACCTACAGGTGCTCCCACCACCACCACCTAGTGCCATGTCCCCCCCTCAGGCCGCCCTATCCCTTCCCCCCATCTCTGGGGCCTCCCCCTCGGCCACCCTGTGGGTGCTGTGGAGCACCCCTCCCCCTGCTGTCCGTGTCCCCAACAGTGTCCTGGGAGGTCTCAGTGTCCTGAGGGGCAGGCGGTGTGAGGGAGGGCGGGCCTGGGGTGGGAGGGCCCCCCCTGGGCGGCTGTTCCCTCCAGAGGCCTACAAGGAGTGGGAGGTGGATGTGTGGGCCCAATGGGCGTGTCGGTGGCTGGGGCGGTGACGGAGGTGGTGGGGACGCCCAGGGGCCCAGCATCGGGGCCAGGGAAGGCAGGTTGCCTGGCGGGGTGGCTGCCATCACATACGCGCTCATGGTCCCTGCGTGCAGGAGCAGCGAGGTGTCAATGTCGTGGGAGCGGTCCATCTTGGCCGAATGCTCCCTCACCATCATGTCGATGACCAGTTCCAGCCGCCCAAATGCCTCCACCTGCCTGCTGTGCTCCCGCGTCCATTTCAGTCGCACCTCCACCTGGAGCCTCCGGTCCCTTGCCTCTGCTTGTTGCACGTCCCTTTCCATGGCCGCCTCCATCCGATCGATGGCCACAATCATCCGCTCGCCCTGCTTGGTGGTTGAGCAGACTATGTCCTCTGCCTGCTCCTCCCTCCAGTACCGTACCCATGCCCAGTGCTCCCTAATCCGTTGTGCCGGTGGCACAGGGCCGGCTTGCTGGGACCATCGCGTAGCCCTGTTAGGGTACACATTAGGGGTTGGTTAGGCGCCCCAGTCTCCCACCCCCTATCCCATGGCACGACTGGGGAGTCCTGGTCCCTCCTCGGGGTGGCGGCTGGTGCCCTCCCCCGATGTTCCCCTGCGACCAGGCCCCCCCTCCCCTGCACCGCATACCCCAGGTCCCCCACCCTGCCTCCCCCAGCACCCTCTTGCCCCCCGCTTGCCGTGTGCCTCACCTGGGATCTCTGGCTGCTCCCAGGGCTGCTCTCTGCCGTCCTCCTCGCCCGCCTGTCGCAGGTGCCGGGGCGTNGCAGCTCATGAACAGGGGGTGTGGTGACACATGCCCCAGCCTATAACGGGTGCAGCTCCAATCCACCCGGGCCATCGTTCACCATGGAGCTGGGCTGGTTGGGTGCCTGTGGGATGCACCTATCAGTCTGCGCTGAGTGGTACCGCTCGCACATAGTCCTCCTGCACATCCAGACCGCAGAGGAGCATCTGGCCACCTGGCTGCGGGTGAGCATGGCCTGGAGCACTGCTAGTGCCCGGCGAGTCCACCACGCTCGCAGGCACTCCCTGGCCCAGCTCAGGCCCAGCAGGTGTCCGGAACAGCCAGGCAGGCCCTCATCCGCGCCTGGCAGCGGGCTGCAGCATTCTGCGAGGCAGTCAGCTGGCTCCAGTGGTGGAAGGAGACCATGGGCCGCACTGCCCAGCTCACTATGCCCATTGCCAGGTGGCTATGGGTCATGAAGCAGGCACAGGGGTGGTGGGCCAGGGCGCTGGCTCAGTGGGACGAGGCCACCTGGAGAGCATACTTTCGGATGGACAGGTGCACCCTACTGTGACTTGTGGAGCTGTTCACGCCCTGGCTGGAGCAGCAGCACACTCCCATGTGGACCCCCATTCCCATGGTCCAGTGGGTGGCCATTGGGGTCTGGGCACTGGCAACGCCTGACTCCTGCCGGTCCGTCTCGCAACATTTTGGCGTCAGGGTGAGCACCGTCGCTGGTATCCTGCGAGATGTCTGCGAGGCGGTGGAGGGCGTGCTCCTGGACCGAGTGATCCAGCTGGTGGACCAGGAGGCCGTGATGGCCGGCTTCGTGGCTGGAGGGTTCCCCAACTACATGGGTGCCGTGGATGGCACCCACATTGACATACTCCGCCCCTCAGATGGAGAGGCCGCGGAATATGTCAACAGACACTGGTACCACTCCCTGTAGCTGCAGGCGGTCGTGGACCACCGGGGGCAGTTCATAGACATTTTCATGGGCCGCTCTGGGAGCAGTCACAATGCTCGGATCATTACCATCTCTCCCTTCTATGCCTGGATGTACCGCAGGGACCTTGCGGACATGGCGATGACCCAGATTGAGGGGGTGCTGATGCTGCCCTGCATCCTGGGGGACCCAGCCTATCCACTCACCCGGTGGCTGATGAAGTCATACCTGGTCGCCAGGAACCCTGTGGAGGCACTGTACAATACCCGCCTGTGTGCAAGCAGGACCGTGGTTGAGAGACCCTCAAGTAGCACTGGAGTAGCCTCGTGGGCCGCCTGTACTACACAGTGGAGACCTCGGCCCTGGTGACCGGAGCCTGCTGTGTGCTGCACAACGTGTGTGAGACCGATAGGGCTGTCCTTGACTACCCCGTGCCCCGGTGCCCTCCTGGCCCCATGCCTCTATATGAACACAGAGAACCCGCGGGAGTACTGATACGCAAAGCGCATCCATGCAGCCCTGGCCAGGCGGATCAGCCAGGAGGCCAAGGCGTGAGGGCACACACCCCAGTCTCCACCACCCCGGGGCCCCTACCAGCACCCTGGGCATGCCCCTCGATGCCCACCCGCCCACAGCCCCGGGCCCATGAACAGAACCATGGAGACGACTGTGGTGCCTGTACATTTATTGTGTGACCACCACCTACAGGTGCTCCCACCACCACCACCTAGTGCCATGTCCCCCCCTCAGGCCGCCCTATCCCTTCCCCCCATCTCTGGGGCCTCCCCCTCGGCCACCCTGTGGGTGCTGTGGAGCACCCCTCCCCCTGCTGTCCGTGTCCCCAACAGTGTCCTGGGAGGTCTCAGTGTCCTGAGGGGCAGGCGGTGTGAGGGAGGGCGGGCCTGGGGTGGGAGGGCCCCCCCTGGGCGGCTGTTCCCTCCAGAGGCCTACAAGGAGTGGGAGGTGGATGTGTGGGCCCAATGGGCGTGTCGGTGGCTGGGGCGGTGACGGAGGTGGTGGGGACGCCCAGGGGCCCAGCATCGGGGCCAGGGAAGGCAGGTTGCCTGGCGGGGTGGCTGCCATCACATACGCGCTCATGGTCCCTGCGTGCAGGAGCAGCGAGGTGTCAATGTCGTGGGAGCGGTCCATCTTGGCCGAATGCTCCCTCACCATCATGTCGATGACCAGTTCCAGCCGCCCAAATGCCTCCACCTGCCTGCTGTGCTCCCGCGTCCATTTCAGTCGCACCTCCACCTGGAGCCTCCGGTCCCTTGCCTCTGCTTGTTGCACGTCCCTTTCCATGGCCGCCTCCATCCGATCGATGGCCACAATCATCCGCTCGCCCTGCTTGGTGGTTGAGCAGACTATGTCCTCTGCCTGCTCCTCCCTCCAGTACCGTACCCATGCCCAGTGCTCCCTAATCCGTTGTGCCGGTGGCACAGGGCCGGCTTGCTGGGACCATCGCGTAGCCCTGTTAGGGTACACATTAGGGGTTGGTTAGGCGCCCCAGTCTCCCACCCCCTATCCCATGGCACGACTGGGGAGTCCTGGTCCCTCCTCGGGGTGGCGGCTGGTGCCCTCCCCCGATGTTCCCCTGCGACCAGGCCCCCCCTCCCCTGCACCGCATACCCCAGGTCCCCCACCCTGCCTCCCCCAGCACCCTCTTGCCCCCCGCTTGCCGTGTGCCTCACCTGGGATCTCTGGCTGCTCCCAGGGCTGCTCTCTGCCGTCCTCCTCGCCCGCCTGTCGCAGGTGCCGGGGCGTACCATCCCCTGTGGGGATATGGGAGCGGTTGGGTGGGGGTGGGCTGAACATGTCCCACGGCAGCCCTCCGGGCCTCCTTCCCATGGTCTGGGGTGCCCAGGGTTGCTGGGGGCAGCCCCGTACCCGGTGTGCCCCCCTACCCCCCTCGGCCCATCCCCCCCAGACCGTCTCCCCTCCCACCCACTTGCTTACCCTCGATGTTGGTCTCAGAGCCTTCCGAGGCTGGTACCTCTGTGTTACTGGGGTCCCCCTGTGTCCACTGACTGAGGGTCACCAGTGTGCCGGCCTTGGAGTCTCCTGGTCCGAACAGGGGCTGAGGGTTCTCGGGGCTGGTGCGCGAGGGGGGCCTTCTGGTCCCCGAGGTCCCAGGGCGTTCCTCCTGGGGGGCAGGGTCCCTGGAGCCGGTGCCTTCTAGGCGGGAGGGGAGGGGGTACCTTGGCCCGTTCACTGCCCTGGACCACAGCACTCCCCACGAGGTGCGGGGCGACAGTGGATCCCTTCATGTGAAGGATGCAGTCCAGGGCATCATAGTAGGGGGCAGTCCAGGCTCCGTGGTCTAGGCCACGTGGTCTGGACCACAGCCCGGAATCGGCAGCTGTAACAGACGTTACCATCCGCCAACTCCGGGCCATGGTTCAATTAACCACGCTTTCTGAGATGGTGCCCAGACCATCCTCGAAAGCATAGTTATTTTGCTCACCGCTGGTGGTTCACCATGGTGAACATCTGGCCACAAGCAACCAGACGTTACGGGACCATCTGCCACCACAGGGGATTGTCCGTGGTTGAGCGTGATCTCGTAACGTCTGAAAATACCCAGAGTCCTGGTAGCAGTGCCACTGTGTTCCATGATCCATCCTAAGACCACATAATCAGCTACTTCTGTAATTATGTGAGGCGGGCCCTCTCTCCTCCTCACCTTAGGATTCTCCACTGGAGAACCCCGGATGGTTCTTGAATGAAGGCTTGCTGTATGGCTTATAGAAGAAGTAGGATCTGTGTGGTTAAAATGGGCTTGCAGTAACATAAATTACTACACTCCTTGATTTTAAATCACAAACAAATCCCTTGTTCAGACATGGCAGTAACCACAGCTCAACCACACTTAATTTAAAGTTTTGTTACGCATGTATTGCTGCCCTATGTGGCAGCACTGCAACAGGGAAACTCAAACCCAGGACAGTGGGCAGCGGGAGGAGTCGGACCTCAAAACAATGGCAAATGGTATATTACTTTTGTTATGCTAATCGCAGGTGATTATTATTTGCCATCCCTCCCCGGCTTGGCTCCACTCAGGCTCAGAGTGGTGGTGACTGGTGCTGCTGAGTGGTGGTGCACAGCACAAGTCACCCGGCTTTATGAGGGAAATCAGACATGCATTTAACTATGATATAGCACCACTTCTGTATTAGTCATGTTGCAGGGTTGTGTTGTTGTCACCCTAAGCAGTCCCGCAAGATGCCTGACCCTTGGTATTAGCGGTGACATCTACATGTACAACATGCCATTAAACAATGGGTGATCTCAGAAGTGACATGGTGAATGTCCACCACAGTCAACCTCAGTCAAATGTGGGGCGTGGTGAAAGCACTGTGCATGTCTGTTTGCTCGCATCCAGATGTTCACTATAGTCAAACGCAGCCTGGGGTGAAGCTAACCACACTTTGTCAGGTCAGGAGGAGGTCCAGAAGTGTGGTGAATGGTCACCACAGCAGGGGTGAATGAAAAGTAACTTCTGAATGGAAACCCGCAGCCGTGGTGGAAGGAATTGACCCCAGCCGTGGTGCATTCTGGGGCTCGAACCGCGGTCCACGTCTCCACTGCATGTCTGTTGTGGTCCCCCGGCCCATGTTCTCTCTGATTGCCCCTGGGCGGTGGTCACAATCCTGTCACTTCTGTTGGGGCCGCACGTGTCACCACAGCCCACGGTGAATCCATTCACACCGGGGTGGGATTCACTGTGGTGAATTGGAACACATCACTTCTGAAATCACCCATTTTTAGAAACAATAAACAAGTTTAATGAAAAATAACCTATCAACATTTTCTTGGTAAAATATATATATAAAATATTTACAGTACCCAAAGTATAAATAATCAACACATATCAAGTTACAAAACAACATCAAACATTTTCATTCCCAGTTCTGCCCCCCTCGAGTCCACTGTCCAGGCCAGTCTCTTGCATTTGCGCTTGTGCAAGTTCTTCCCGGATGGCTTTTATTTCCTCCAGTGCATCTACCAGCTGCTTCTGTATGGCATCATAGTGTTGCTGCGACCTCAGGTTGCTTTCATTAAACTCTCGTTTTGTCAATTAGGGAATATGGAAATTATTTTGCATGCACCACTTAATATTTATGTTGCTGTTTATTAAAACCATATAAATTATGGAATGCAATGTAGACATTGGCTTGGCTGCTTTACCATGACGTTCCATGTTGTGAGATATCTGCTCCAGGGAGTCCGCTGAATCACACACGATCGCCCATATGGTAGATGCCACATCCACCAGTATTTCACCTGCCATAGCATTTTATACATTTTATTAATTTCCAGGAAAACGTTAGCTAAAAAGGAATTATATAAATGGGAATATATATAAAATTACATATATAAATATATTAATACACAGGGACACACTCTTGAGGAATGTATCTAGGCCCTTTTTATATAGTTGAACTAAAAATGACCCTGTGCCTATCATTTACATATATAGGATGGATCATGTAAATAACTCGCTTAGACCACAAAATCAAATTTATGTTTATATTTACTAGGGGTGGGACTTCAGGCAAAAAACTGGATACCGGTTTTACCGGATACCGGTTTCCCAAAAACCGGTTTACTGGATTAGAACCGGTATACCGGTACCGGTATTTTTACATTGATTTCAATGGGGAACTGTCCCCATTGAAATCAATGGGGGGGGGGGAAACAATACCTCCCCCTTCCCCCTCCCAGGCTGTGCGGGTGGAAGGGGGGACACCCCCCACCCACCCTGCCCAGGCTGGATTTAAAAAAAAATTTTTTTTACCCGAAGTTGCTGCTAGTGCGGACTCCGGGCTGCCGCCATGCTGGCGGCGGCGGCGGCCCGGACCCCACACCAGCAGGTACTAGGGTGATCCCTGGGGTGGGGGGTGGTTTCACACACACCCCACCCCAAGGATCACCCTACCCTCCCACCCAGGGATCGCCTACCTTTTGCGCTCCGTGTGGCGGCGGCTGCAACACGGCGGTCTGGCGGCTTCAGCACTGGCTGGCTTCAGCACTTTACTAGGCCTTCCGGGGAACTTCCGCGCAGCCTGGACGGGAGGGAAAATGGTTTTCTTTTTCTTTTCTTTTACGTTGCGGCCATTCATTTCAATGGCTGAAATGTAAAAAAATCTGGCACGGGGAACCGGCACCGGTTCCCCCTATTACTGGATTAATCCGATACTGCCGGTACAGCAAAATACCAGCAGTATCGGATACCGGGGGAACCGAAATTACCACCCCTAATATTTACAAATATATATATTTCTAAATGAAGATATTTACAAATATTAAGAAATATGTGTAATGTAGCTTAAATATATTACATATCTAAAAATATCTGCACAAATATAGAGAAAAATATAGAGAGCGCCATTAAGCCAACTATATAATTGAATATAAATATTAATATATAAGTATATATTTATATTGCAATAGCCATTAATGCATCTTTATAATAATAAATATATAAATATAAATATATCTGGATAGCCATTACTGACCTCTCAAGGACATTATCTTGGCCTTTTTAAATAACCCAGCTATAGTATTGGTCCTGTAATTATCCTTTACATATATAGTTCGTACCAACAAATAATTTTTATTTTATTTTAGAATAAACGTACCAATTCTGATTAGGTCGTCTATGTAGGCCATTACCTAAGTTTGATTTGCGTTTGCAAACACACAGATGAAGCCTCAGGTAGGGCTCCTTCTCCGCTCAGGTGTAGTTCTTCTTAGTTCTTCTCCTATCAATCACAGAGGCTGCAGTGCAGCGCGTTGAGGATGGGTGCATGTGTCCCTCCCACTGTTCCACTCACTCAGTCCTTCCGCTCCCAGACAGTCACCTCCCCAGGCCAGCGGTGGTGCGCGGCAGCCCAGTGTGCGTGCACTGCCACTGATGCGGCAGCACTGCTGCTCTCTTGCATCAGTAACAAATTAAAACAGCACATTTTTATTAAAATAAATTTACTTTTGAAGTTACATTAAACTTTCCAAGTTAAGTACACTTGTGGGGGGAAAACAGACTGAGAGGAGATTTGAACCTTGGTCTCCAGGGCCTGAAGCTGGTAGCATTCACCACTACACCACAGCATCCTAATGGTTTTGTGCTACAACAGTGGGGATGATCTGGTCAGTGTATTGCCACATTTGCGTTCCTTCAGAACTGAACTTGTTCCATTACCACAGTCCAGAGTTGGAAATTACCAGACTGGGGAACAAGTAATAGCAGCCTAATCCATACTACATAATATACATAACTAATATCCCGACCTGTAAAGCATCAGCAGGTATTCTGCTGGTGGTGATGCAACCAATATTAATAAATAATTATTATTTTTAACAAGACACAGATACAATCTATAGTGTGAATTGCAAAGACCCCCACCCCTCCCAACATGCTGCTAGACAGCAGCTAGAGCGTGTTTGGCCAAACGGTCTGAAGCAATTGGCTTTAAGCGCAATCAGTTTCCACATTCGCATTAAGCAAACAACCATATTCTGCTCCTACAGTGTGGCTTATTTACAGCTGTACCACTTTGATTTACAGCTGTAATTTAATTGACGAATAAGGGCTGTGGTGAAAGTAAAGGGGCAAGGTAGGTGAAATAAAAGGGAACAGAAAAATTCCAACCACCCCCAAAAAAATCATAACCTTGGGTCTGGCTTATAATCACTATGCTCCAAGTGATAGAGAATTGGATTGTCAGGTTATTTTGCTCCTGGCATATTCAATATGTATTAATATAAAGGAAAGCTATATAAGCCATCCTAGATGAAAGATACAATTCAAAAGTTTTAGAAAAAAGAAACTTTTATTTTGTCACGGACTCCCTGGCCCCTGCCATGCCTGCTCTGCTTATTGACTTAACTGAGCACCCATCAATTAATTTTTGTAATTGCAAATCGCAGGTGATGTGAGCTGCTGAGGTGGTGGAGCAGTCGCCACATAAACAAAGTCCTGCTGCTAGTGATAGCCAGCCACTGTTCCTAAGACCCCAATGGGCTATTTCTGTAATTCTGTGAGGCGGGCCCTCTCCTCACCTATGATTCTCCCCTGGTGAACCCTGGATGGTTCTTGGATGAAGGCTTGCTGTATGGCTTATATTGATTGATTTATTAACGGCCTCAGCCAAAAACCACATGATTTTTATACAAAAATAAAAATACAGATAACCATTAAAATAAAATTCACAAAAGACAGTTTATACATCTTAAAACGCATCTTGTGTGTGCTTCTAATATCGACATACTAATGCAAAAGTACTGCAGGGATTAGCACCTTTAGACATTGGGCTTAACCTTTACCATGTTCAGTGCCCTTAACCCTCCTCTTCCGTTGCAGCTGCGCTGCATACAGGAATCTGGCCAAGGCCCTTATAGTCTCCCAGCTCTTGTCCTGTAAACACAGCACTGTTTTCCTATGTAGTGTTATTCCCGCTGACGTGGCCTCTAGAGGGTCCAACCACTTCTGCCTCTCTAATACATAATACTGGCATTCCCACAAGACATGGCATACATCTTCTATGCTGCCTGAGTTACATGGGCAAAACCTTTCCTCCAAGGGGACCTGTGCCCATCTACCCTCCTGAATACTCGAGGGCATCTGGGAAAAAAACATTCTAGTCATCGCTTGCCTCCACTGCTGCTGCGGCAACCTCAAATAGCACGCCGGAGATTCCCTCCGGATCCCATAAACATTGCCAGTTAGAAACTTATATTGGCTTACCCTATCGCAATCCTCTTGTCTGGAGCGAAGTATGGCTTATAGAAGAAGCTGTATCTGTGTGGTTAAAATGGGCTTGCAGTAGCATACACTATAAAATTTAAAAATTAAGACTTCCATAATGATCTTCCTTAATTACATGATCTCATGAAAATCTAACAAAGCACCTTCATCTATTGTGTGGCCTATTACTAACCTTTCTGGTGCCTGTATGTTGCAGATGGAAGGGATGATGTTATAGAACTAGTGCTTCTCTCTGTGTGTTTTCTTAAAAAAAATAGGACTCTGCCCTGCTCTGCTTACGTACGAAGCAGAGCCTCAGGGTGATTACAGACGAGACAGGGCGGCATTCTCCTTGTCTCGGAATCACCCTTCTGATTCTCTGCCGGAATCAGCCCGTCATGTCCAACAGACGTGCCGGCTGATCCCGGCAGGGAATCGGGAAGGGGCGGGGCCGCCCGGCGCAACATGCGGCCGCACGGCCCCAGCCCCCATGCTCCCTCGCCGCCCGCCCTCTGGGGAGATGGGTGGGCGCCGCAGCCAATGCGGCCACAGCACCCGCCCGAATTGACCACGGCCCGGAATCCTGCCGGGGATTCCGGGCCGCGGTTGCTGTCCAGACAAGACGGGCCCCTTCACTGCGGTGGGGAATGACGTTCACCATGCGATTGGCACCGGCCCCGCCAATCGCATGGTGAATGTGATTCCCCGCGTGATTGACCGTGGCTAACATCTGGGGGGGAACTTCCGGTTCCCCAACAGATGTTACGAGGCCATTCCCCACCACAGGGTATTGACTGTGGTTGAGCGTGGTCTCGTAATGTCTGAAAATACCCTCAGTCTTGGAAAAAACTGTGTGCTCAAGGAACTCATTCTTCACTCCTTGATTTTAAATCACAAACAAATCCCTTGTCCAGACATGAGAGTAACACCAGCTCAACCACACTCAATTTAAAGTTTTGTTATGCATGTATTGCAGCCCTATGCAGCAGCACTGCAACAGGGAAACTCAAACACGGTGAAGTGGGGGACGGGTGCGAACCGCAAACATGTGACAACAACTACATTAGTTTTGTTATGCAAATCGCAGGTGAGCATTATTTCCCATCCCATCCCCAGCTTGGTGCCACTCAGTCTCGGAGCGCCGGTGCCAAGTGGTGGAGGTGGGGCGTTCATGTACCTGATTCCGGATCCTGATTCCAATACTGACTCCTTAGAGTGGGTCTTTAGAGACACACATTTATTGCCTCATGCATATTTGAAGTAACCTCCAGAATGTTCTGTTTGTCTACATTACTCATCCAGATCTTAAACATCCCTATTCTCGAAGTTCTTCATTAACATCTTCATAACTTAGATATACTATCATTTTCTGGAAGATGTTGCTAATTGCTCTGAGTCTGAGCTAAAACTGTGGTGCACCCGCCGAATATCCCACATCCTGCCCCTCCAATCCCTCCCTGGTCATCGTTGACCAGTGTTACCACAAGTCCACAACATGATTTTTTGGCAGCCTGTATCCTAAGCGGTCAGTGAGAGAAACGGGGCAACAGCATGGGTTTTTTTGGAAGCTTGGATGTTGTTTTTGCCCTACTCTGAAGAACAGATATATTTAATTAGGCTTTCCAGATTCAAACAGTATTAAAAACTGGTTGCTAATATGAGTAAAGTGGTTTGCCTTGCCTACAATAAGTCACTGTCAGCAACCTCAGTTCCATTATATCTGTAAAATGGGAACGTGTGCGTCCCTCCGTTCCTTTCTTTATTTTACATCTTATTGTGAATCTGCAACTGAACTGAAAGCCCTTTGAGGAAGCTGTCACTATAATTTCCAACTTGCTAAGAGCCCCTCAGTCAATGACAAGATTAGAATAAAAAACAGTAATATAACTGTGGAGAACAGACTTGCTGGAAAATGTATCACTTCACGGGATAGTCTCCCAAAAAGGGAAATCATAACTCTGGGTTGCACAATGCTTCAAGTGATAGAAAACTGAATGGTGAGCTTATAACTCTTTTCAGAACAGGGCATGAAAATCTAACAAAGCAGCTACAGCTATTGCGTGGCTTATTGCTATTAGTTCTGGTGCTTGTATCTTGCGGATGGAAGGGATGATGGCATAGAGCTAGTGCTTCTCTCTGTGTGTTTTCTTAAAAAAAGGAGGACTCGCCCTGCTCTGCTTACATCCCTATCCTCGAAGTTCTTTATTACTTCATGAACATCTTCATGACTTAGATAGACTGTCAGTTTCTTGAAGATGTTGCTAATTGCTATGAGATAAAAATGTGGGGCACCCACAGGTTCTCTCTTTAATCCCTACATCATGCCCGTCCAATCCCTGGTCATCGTTGAGCCTGAGTGTTACACAGCATGATGACTATTTTGCAGCCTGCATACCTAAGCGGTCAGTGAGAGAAACGGGGCTACTGCAATGGTTTTTTTGGAAGTTTGGATGTGGGTTTTGCCTTACTCTGAAAAACAGATATATTTAAATTAGGCTTTCAAAATGCACTGGTTTGCCTTGCCTTCGGTAAGTCACTGTCAAATAACCTCAGTTCCATTATATCTGTAAAATGGGAACGTGTGTGTCCCTCCATCACTGTGTTACATCTTCTTGTGAACCCGCTGAAAGCCTCTTGAAGCAGCTGTCTCTCTAATTTCAAACTTGATTAATAGCCTAGAGTCAATGATAAGAATAAAAACCAGTGATACAACTCAGGAGAACACTTGCTGAAAAATGTATCCCTTCAAGTCATAGAAAACTTAATGGTCAGCTTATAAATCTTTTCTGGACAGGGCACATTCAAAGAGGTGTCACTACTACAACATGCATTCATATTAAGGAAAGATATATGACACCCTAGATAAACGTGACTTTGAAAAAACTGCCGTTCTAAAGTTTTATAAACAAGAATTGACAAGTTTTATTAAAAACAACATATAAACATTTTCTGTGTAATTAATATATATATATATAAACAATTTACAGTATGCAAACTATTAACAAGGAATATATAAAAATATTTTAAAAAAATAAGAATTATGAGTTCTCCTGCATAGCTCCTCCGAGTCCAGCTCCTTGCAGTTTCAGGAGTTCTTCCCTGATGGCTTTTAATTCCTCCATGACATCTGCAAGCTGCTTCTGGAGGGCAGCATAATCTTCGTGGCACCTTCGCATATGTTCATGAAGCTCTTGTTCTGTCATGGAAATGATTTCAGATTCACCATTTGATAGTATGGTGCTGTTCAATAAAACCATTTCAGTTATGGAATGCAAAATATGAATCCGGTTGAGCTGCTTACAATGACATTCTATCTTGCCAGATATCTGCTCCATGGACTCTGCCGAAGTCCAGACAGTCGCCCATATGGCAGATGCTACATCCACCAAGACTTCTCCTGCAATAGGATTTTATACATTTTAAAAATTTTCATGCAAAATTATGTATCAATTATATATATAATTGAGAATATATATATATATATATATAGTCACTAATGGACCCACTTTCTAGGAAATTATCCAGGCCCTTTTTAAACCCTTCTATACTACTGGCCCTGAAATTATGATTTAACTCAATAAATAAGAATATATATATATATAACAGATATATATTAATCGCCAGTAATGGACGTTTCAACAACTCTATAGAACTGATACAGGCTCTTTTAAAACCCAGCTGTAATTCTACAACTGGCCCTGTGCTTATCATTTAAATATATCGGATATACCCTTTAAATAACTAGATTAGACCACAAAATTATTTGGTTTCAGTTTATAATAAACTTACCGATTCTGAAAAGAGATTCTATGTAGGCCATAATGATAGTCAAAATACAGGTGAGGTGAGGTGGTGTATAGCTCACTCGTACGGTCACGTCACGTCAAGTTGCTGGAGCGGGGATGGGTGTGTCGCCTCCTACTCCCTCTGTTGCTAGACTCGCGGCAGCGGTGCTACGCCAAACGTGCTGTGCACCTCGCAGCCGCGACAGAGGTGCTCTCATTTTCTTTAAAATAAGTTTTAATTTCGGGTACTTACAGTAACTTAAATTAAAATGTAATAGTTAAATACTGTTGGGGAGAAAAAAGGAGAGGGGATTTGAACAGTGGTCTATCCAGCTCAAAATCACACAGCTAACAGCCAAACCCACTACCCCAGACCGTCCCACTCGCAACCTGTGCTCCACTGAGGAGACTAGGAGAGTAGCAGAGCACTTTGCAAAAAAACCGTGTGTGCAAGAAATCATCCTTCACTCCTAGATTTCAAGTCTAGGTTTTGGTTTGGGTGAGTTTTGCTGTGGGTTTTGCCTCCCTTTGAAGAACAGATATATTAAACGAAGATGTCTTTCAAGGCCACACACTTATACCACACAAACAGCCACTGTCTCAGCAAAAAACAAACGCTGCACCTCTTGGAATATGCACCTGATGTGTTGCTGACTCGGAGAGTCTCTGACCTTTTTGCATGAGTTAGATATTGTCAGTTTCCTGTAAGATCTTGCTATGAGATAAAAATGATGGTCACCACACATTACATCTCTTTAGTCCCCACATCATGTCCCCTGCACTCATGGTCCTCCTTGACCATGACAGTTACACAACATGAGCTTTTTGTAGCCTGTATACCTTTGTTGTTGTTTATTAATTTATTACTTTATATATATATTATTTATTGGATGGTTCTTGAATGAGGACTGGCTGCATGGCTTATATAAGAAGCTGGATATGTGTGGTTAAACTGGGATAACAGTAACATACATTATAAAATACAAAAATAATACTATAATCTCCCTTACATCACATAAAAATCTAACAAAGCAGATCGTGTGGCTGGCTGCTGGACAGTGGTACTTGGCATTATAACTGTTTGAGGCAGGCAGGGAAACTTCCTTTTTAGTGCGCCTCCCCTTACAAGCCTTTTGTGGTGATGATGTTGATGATGATGATGAACACTGAAGTTGAACTTTTACTGCTGCACAGTGCACTGCTGCTCCCTTCTCTGAGTCTCTGAGACTGTGGCAATGATTTGAATGATCTTTTCCCAAGTTCACAGAATCCAGTCCCTCTCTCGCTGTCACGCAGTCTGTCACTATACTAAACAAAGCAGTGAACTCACTCACTGTGGCCTGCCCCTGATGTGTGTGTGTGTGTGTGTGTGTACGCCTTCTTCCTTTGGCCCCCCCAGCCACCGGCGGACGTAGTGAGCTACCATCAGTCCAACTTAAAACAGCACATTTTTCTGAATGAAAAACATTGTAGATTATCTATAAAAGTTATATATAGCTGCAAGAGAAAAAACAACAATTGTACTGTAATATACTGTATATATTAGGGAAGAGAGCAAAAAAGGCAGAGAGATTTGAACCCTGGTCTCTAGATGAAGTCCACTGCAGCAGGCAGGCAGGTTCACCGTTACACCACAGCGAGGTTATGATAACAATGAGATAATACTCCTATAGCACCAGATTGCAGACTACCACACCGACCTGTCTCCATGTGCAGAGTAATCAGACCATTTAGTTACACATTTCCAGCATAGGTGAGGTGTCTGAAGCACCTATTGAACTATATTCCTATCCACACACACACAGCAGCTAGAGCAGACTGCAGAGCAGTCTGACAGCTCTAGCCTAGCAACATATCCACATGTAGTCACAGTGGCCCCCAGCACAGGCAGGGGAAGGGGGAGGATAAAGCAGGTAGTCCGTCATCAACACACACCATTCAATGATCATTCATACGATATCAGCACGACGGAATCACGCTGAAGGTGGAAGGCGGTATAAAACCGTTTGCTGTATTTAGCAATATTTTGCGACTATTCTGCTAACGTAGGCAACATGGAATAAATTTGAAAATTGCAGAAATGACGCATCTGCCACATCTGGCAGCAACAACTGCGGATTTGCGAAAATATCGATGGAAAGTCTGCGGTAAGTCAGATTACGTTCTGCGTTTGCGGAATGGAATCGCGGCGTGGCAAGACCTGCCGCTGCACCATCCCTAATTGTGTCTAATAAAGGACTGTGGACTAATACCCTCTGGACTGTGTGGTGTGTCCTGAGAGGGTACCCCCTTGTGTAAAGAGGGGGATTCAGCCGAGGCTTGAGGCTGAAATGGTGTAGCAGAGGGGTGAGCTAATTCCCCAGAGTGCGACCCCCAGAACCCTGTGTGGCCCTGGGGAGCCCTTCTGCTACAAGCACTTCACATGGGTGGCTCCCTGCATGGCTGCCCCATCCACACACTGGCCACCCAGTCCCCGCACGGGGCACTCCAGATTTTTCAGGAGTACTCCATGCAGGTTCAAACTGCTAGGGTAGAAGGTAGGCATAAGTGTTCTCCTCACGCGTCAAAAGTTTGCTCTTGCCGGATGGGGGAAATTGAATCTGTTGAGCATTTTTTACTTCGCTGCCCATATTATAACAACCTGAGGAAGGTTTGGATACTTCCTCTGTTAGTGGATGGCCTCGCCTTTTTTATGGAGAAGTGCTATGAGTTTCTCCTCTCCTTGCCTGATAAGGAGGCTATGGGGGCTCTTGCGGCTTATACTCTCTTGGCATCAAAAAAGAGGACTAAAATCAGGGATCATTTATAGCATATGGAGGTTACCTAGGGAGGGGATGACTAACTCCTACCATGAGGGAGTTTATTCCCCCTGGCTTTCAGTTGGCTCCATGGGTTATTGGGATTAGATAAGGGTGATCATAATAGGGTTATTTTAATTTTGTTTTATCGGGGATTATGTTTGCCTTGTTATTATTGGGTTGCAATTCCTCCTGGTGCTTGTTGCTTGTTGTTTCTTATTCGCTTCTAACAGTATGTGTTATTTGTAATGTGATATTTGTATATGCATGTTTGTTTGTTGTTGTTTTTTGTTCGGGACAGAGCGGAAGCTAGTGCCCTAAATAAAAATTGAAAAAAATTGAATTGCATCCATCTTCGGGGTAGAAACAGGGGTTCCTTGTGCTTGGAAAATAAATAGAGAGATTTCTGGGTGTTAGTGAGTCTTTAGGCTGTCCCTGCCTGTTTTCATTCACTTCTAATAATTCATTCAACTGCTGTTTAGGGGCATCCCTTTTTCCCTCTCCAGAGCCTTGGGGATATAGTCTCTACAAGAATCAGAGGTTGCTCCTTCTTTTTCTCTTTTAGCCTAAGAGCTCTATGTACTTGTCTGAACATGATCTCTTTATAAGCCAGGGGAAATGCTTGCCCTTGCTCAGTTGTCCCTCCTGCCTAAGCAAGTCTGGGATCTGTCCCTCTTCCAGGGACCCAAAGGAGACCTCGGAGTCTCTATCAGGGGACCCAGGAGGACTGCCTGGGATTCCCTCTGGCACCTAGAATTGGGAGGACACTCTCTAGGGGTCCTTTTCCTCTTTCCTTGCCTCCTTTTGGGTAGGTTGGGCGAGAGAGGCAGAGTCCTCCCCTGAAGAAATAATCTCTTCTTCCCAGCTATTATCGGACCTTTTCTTATAGGAGGGGGCATAGAGGAGTCATTGGTGAATTCCAATAACTCCATAGAGGTTTCCTTTGTTTTCTTGGGGGCTGGTTGTTTCCCCTTGCCTGCACGCTTTCACTTCCCCTTATATTTGGGCTTTTTTTACTTGGGGCCCTCCCTCTGGGTTAGCCTTCCCTAAAGCTCTCTAGGATTTTGCCCAGCACTTCCACGTGTAGTGCTTCTGAAGGGGATAACTGGGGTCTTACTTGGACCTGGTCTCCATCCTAGTCAGGCTGTATAGAGTCTGGCTCTGTGTGGGACTTTCCAGGTGCCATTTTAAGTCTTTGGTGCTCTGCTGCCATCATCAGGGTTTTTCCTCAGGTGGGGTCACTCCTCCCCTTGTCCTTGGGGGTACCAGCCTGATCAGCAGAGCTCAAGGCCTCCAGGACAATGGGCTTACGTTGGGCAGTAGGAGAGCCTGCTGGGCCTCTTCCGCCTGTTCTTCCCTTCTCCTGCACCTAAAGAGATGGGGGGGGGGGGGGCCACTCTTCCCACTGGCGGGCTTCTGGCACAGCTGCAGCTGCTGAAAAGTGCTGTCCCTGGGGGAAGGATTCTGCTGCATACCAGAACACTAGAAGCGGCTTCCTACCAGTACCAAGGCAGAAATCCAACTGGAAAGCTCAGAGGTGAGGATCCCTGCAGAGCATGCTCAGTTACTATTCATTTTGTTTCTGCCTCCTTGTGTTGGCAGGGATCGTCCCCAGAGTCCAGACTGGCCTTCTAATAGAGCTGATGAAAATTTGTGTGTATATATATATATATATGCATATTTATTCAAATGACATCCCTCATTTCAGAGTCAAGGGGTTGAGAGGTATGTCTGCTTGCAGTTGCTCTAGCCCCAGTTTCCTACCACATGCCTTTGTGCATGCATGAAATGCAAGCTATAGGATTTACACATGTGCCAATCCATTCGCTTGCTACAGTGTGAAGGTTTATCTTTGCCCTTATATAAGCAGTAGCCCATGCCTTTTAGTAAGTAGATGGCAGAAGTACTTGCATAGTAGCTGCTGCAGTGTATTACAGCGCTTTCCTACATCACTGCTATCAGGCCTGACAAGAGGAGGAATGGGGTACAATTGTACTGGGCCCTCAAGTTCAGAGAGAAGACTCCCAAAACTAGAAGTACTATCTTTCTTAATATGCATTAAAATTTGATGCATAAAATAATAATTGCAAACAACACATGTGTACATAAAGTACCACTAAGATCTCCAGAGATCAATTGTGAACACAAGTAAAGAGATGATTAATATAAGACTGGCAGAAAGTGGCTTGGCCAGCCAGTAGGCAATGGTGATGCAGGAATAGGAGGGAGGAGAGGGATCGGGCCCCTGGCTACCAGGATTCCAAATTTCTCAAACCTCTGCCCAAATTTCTCTCAACAGGCCTACCTGTCCTTTATTTGTTCAGACTGTAGTCCTGATCTTTACATGTTTGAGGAAGGGTCCTGTGTGGTCTGAAAGCTTGCATAAACTCACTCCAATAAAAGATATTGTCTGAACTTCTTTGTAACCATCTCCTGGATATTCCAATCAGCCTGATGGGTCCAGCTGTTTGAATGTGGAGGTTAGGGGTGTTTGCTTAAATCATGAACAAATTTGAAATCTAAACTGGTTTCTGTTCCTCAAAGTTTAAAATGGACCCATTTCTCAGGGGGTTTACCTTAATTTTCACAAGACATTTTAAATTGTTTGGTTTGTTTTTTTAAATAAAAATGGTATTGACATTTTTCATTGACTGGGTTTTGGATAAATGAAAACTTTCTGTTGCCATTTCAATAAAATGTTCAATTAGCGATACACTCGAGGAAGCTCTGGATCCTAGTAGGATGCTGACAGTCATAAAGAATATATAGGAATTATAAAGAGAAAATGACTGTAAACAGAGATTTATTGATTAGCTGACTGTTTCGGCTTCCGCCCTCATCAGTAGCTCAGTAGATTTTTGAAATAAAGTGTATTGTGAGCACAGCTGACAGTTCTTAGAACTCTGAGGGTGAAGAAAGTTCTAAGGTTATTATTATTATTATTATTAACAAACATTTATATAGCGCCAGCAGTGTACCTGGCACTTTACAAAGTAATAAAATAGACACGGTCCCTGCCCCTAGGGCTTACAATCTGAGAGACAGGAGCTGGGGGAGAGACATAGGAAGGGGAACAGAGGGAGAGACAAGGGGTCTAACATTCATGAAGATGCGAGGTCTCAAGTGCACGTGCTTGGCTTGGTTACAATGAGAATGACAGCAGGCAGGTCCATGTTGCAAGGAAAAGGGTAAACCGATCGTAGGTATAGGAATAGTGGCTCAGCAGGATAAAGAGTCAGACAGAGCAGAGCGAAAGAGGTGAGTTTTAAGGAGAGCTTTGAAGCTATGAAGGGAGGGTGCAAGGCGGATGTGGACAGGGAGGGAGTTCCAGGCATGGGGGGCAGCAAGTGAGAAGGGACGAAGGCGCTTAGGGAAGCAGGGAAGGCGTGGAAGGGTGAGAGAAGGGACAGAGGAGGAGCGAAGTGCACGGGCTGGAGTATGGAGGGTGATAAGTGCAGAGAGGTAGGGGGGAGCAAGGTTGTGAAGAGCTTTATAGGTGAAGGTGAGACAAGGAACGCAGTAGCACGTACAAGAAAAGATAGGAGTTCATGTGTTATCTTCTAAGTTAAGGCCGTTGGATTAACCAGACCCCTCACAATCTGGAACAGCTCCACTGGACAAGGCTACCTAGACGCTATGATAATGGAGAAGAAAGCTTTCTTTGCCGCCATCACAACCACAGCATAGACTTTCAAAAATGATCTGACCCAGTCCAGCACTCCTCATGTTCTTACATGCTGATAGTATATGGTGTCCCCCGCCCCAAACCTTTAATATCAAAATTGGGATTCTCTTACAGGAAATTAAAGGGAAGTTGGTCTACACAGGCTGCCTTCTAACTCAAGCTGAACTTACTACTGAAGGGAGGGCAGAATGATTGCTCATGTTAGTAAAGCTGGAGGGTTTGGTCCCACCTGACTGGTTACGCCTTCACCATGCTGTGATGCTCCTATATGGCTTGAAGGGTTGCCACCTCTCATGGCTTTGATCAAGACACTCCCATAGGCCAAAATGGGAGTATCAGGGTCAAAAACAGAAGAGATGGTTGTGATATACACAGTACTGTCCCTTTAACAAGTTTGGTAGTTCTGCTCTTATCCCAGTCAGAACTCTACTTCCTGTTTTCTTGTGCTTTGCCAGGACAATCAAGTAGCCACCTAAGATGGCTGTGTTGTAACGAGCTCACCTAAGTCCTGCCCCAGCCTCCTCTTCTGTACAAGACCATAAATACACCCGTAACAAGTAGGGGTGTAGCTGTAATAGGTGCAGCCATACCACACACATATAGCATATATATTCACAGTGGAGTGAAGGGGGGCCCATTTCATCTTCTGCAACAGGGCCTATTCTCACCTAGCTATGCCTCTTGGAGGCCTCTTTGTGGAGGGGTCAGGGCCAGGGTGGGAAAGAAGATGTGGCTATGGCAGATGTAAAGGGAAGGCGATTTTTCAAGCACACATGCACTGTCAGCTGGTCCTCATCATCAGCCAGTCTACAGGGCTTACCAAAACCACTAAATAAAAACAAAATTCAACAGGGACTCCAGGGCAAGGCCTGGGAACAACAGACATTGTGAAAGGGTCCGCAGAAGGTCTGCTACCAAAAAAAGCCTAGGTGAACTGCAGAACCCTTCTCAACATGATCCTTAAGCTACTGTCATGTACCACTTCCCTCATTCCTCCCCATCTTAGTGCTGCTGAAGACTGCCTCCCTGCTGATGGGGTTGTAGCTACTGAAGGTCTGAGCATGGAGATAGTAGCAGTAGGTGTGTACTTACCCCCTCAGGATCCTGCTGAAGTCCTGGATATTATTTACCTGGCTCTTAAGGACTCCTGAACATGGGGATAAGAAACAGGCCCAAGAGTCTTATTTTCCTCAAGGCCCAAAATGTCTCTCATGGGGCCTAGGAGAAAGGGACTTTCCTGGGTTTCAAAGAACCCCTACCTAAATGGAGGGTGAAGTGCTTTGAGATTTCCTCATGACCTTTGGTTTCTGTGGAAGTATTAAAAGCTGACCTGCTGAAGCATCTATTTAATGTAAATAGAAGCACATGAGACCCATAGAGGAGGCCTAATGAGTTCTGCAGCATGACCTAAAGTTTCTGGGTATGCCCAGAGGCCAGAGCAAAGACTTGAGTGGGGAGGAGTCAAGAATGCTGGTCTTGTTCAAAACTTCCATCTGAAGCCAAGGCAGCTATCATTGACTTAACTGGAAGGGGTGGGGGTGGAGTACAGAGAGCTGACTCAGCGTTGGACTGGACCATTCTACCTGGTTAGCTGGAGAGCATGACAGAAGACACACCCCACCACAGACTGTAGACTGTAAGATGGCTGTAACTGACTTGCATTGTTCTCTTGTACCCTTACCTGACTTCTCACTGCTACCCCTTCTTTAGTTAAATTAGAGAAACAAAAAACCTACGGTTTTACAAACTTAGTTAAGGCAGATTCATACCAAGCAAACTTTAACAAACCTAGAAATTGTGTGTTAAGGCTCCTGCCTTAACTTCCACATCATGTAAGCAGTAAACATGTTGTATGGCTTCGCATACTGTGCTCGCTTACAACTTAGGCTCCATGCACCCACACTTTGCCTTGGTCTTTCA
>QEPC01011807.1:1656129-1676740 GCA_003113815.1 Sphenodon punctatus | reverse complement strand
CAGATAACAGGTGGGGGATAATCCTGGGTGGGGATGATTAGCAGGAGTTAGGAAGGGTGGAGCGGAAGAGGTGGGTTTTGAGGAGGGACTTGAAGGTGTGGAGGGTGGGGGCAAGGCGGACAAGGGCAGGGAGGGAGTTCCAGGCGTGGGGGGCAGCAAGAGAGAAGGGACAAAGGTGGTTGGGGGAGCAGGGAAGGCGTGGGAATGTGAGGGAGGGGATGGAGGAGGAGCAGAGTGCTCGAACAGGGGTTTGGAGGGAGATCAGGGCAGAGAGGTACCGGGGAGCGAGGTTGTGAAGGGCTTTGTAAGTGAGGACAAGGAGCTTGTGCAGAATACGCTCAGGAAGGGGAAGCCAGTGGAGAGAGGAGAGGAGAGGCTGCACATGGTCAAAGCAACGGGCAAGGTGGATGATTCTGGCAGCAGAGTTTTGAACAGAGATGAGGGAAGAAAGGTGAGAGCGCAGAAATTGAGTCCCTTTCTCCCTAGGTGCTGTAGGAGCAGGCTGGAGCATGCCCCTACACCAGAATGCTGAGATCTGGACAGGGCAGGACTATTGGGATCCATCCATTACACCATCGTGTTTGCACATGTAGAGTCTTGCATTTCTCTCCTCTTTACATACCTGCAAACGTAGGAGCATTAGACACCTCTTCCTGTACATATAAAGAACTTGGACTATATCCCTTGTCATGCATCCTATGTGTATTCGCACACACGTAGCCTTGTGCATATCTTCGGTGCCTTTATTATTCATGCACACAGAACACTGTTCACAGCCCCTATTGCTAATGTTTTCACATATTGGCATTGAATTTGGCACTCCTCTGTATCCGCTTGTCTGCATGTGGAAAGGCTTGTGCACAGGCTGCTTGCGTATGAGCGTCATTAGCTTGCTCCACATCTGCATTTTGGCACACAAAGAGCCTACACGCTGCCTCTGGCTACAGACGCAGCACCATATCTCTGGTGCACAGTGCTACATGGGACACACTTGCATGTCTGTCTGGATTCCCTGGTCTCTGTGTATGAGGACACAGGAATCCAGGACATGCACCCAGAGTCCTTTCTTCTCGGTCCATTAGCTGTTTCCAGGACAGTCACCTAGCGACAGGCGCCGGCCTCTGAAAGCTATATTAAAAGCCTTGTCGATACTGTCCCTTGTTTATGCCCTTGGGGAAAAGACTTCATTAATTAGCAAATGGGAAGAAATGGTGGGGATCAGAGAGGTAGGAGCTGGGGCACAGATGCTCAGCAATTGGTCCATGAGGCTGCATGTCAATCCAGCAGTGGGAAAGTGCATTATCAGGAGCTTGTTTGTCTAGGTAGCTCCTGTGCACGTTTCTCATACATGCAACCTGATAGGAAGTGTAAAGAATAGGTCATTCATGGAGGGAGTAAAGGGTCCTCATCTCTCCTTCCTCCTATTTGACCTTCTTCACTTCTTCCCTCATCATTTTCATTCATGGGGTGGGAACCTCCAGTCTGTCAGCCAAATCTGGCCCACACCTGGTTTTTATTCGGCCCCTTTCCATTGTGTAGATCTCATCTGTCCCATGGACCCAGTCCCTCCCTGCCCTCAAGCACTGAAAGAGTGAGCTCAGAGGAAGGGAGAGGAAACATACTCAAGGATAGGGAATGAATCCATGGCATAGATCCATGAGCTAGACCTTCCCCTTCCTTTCTTCATTCTGAGTACATCCCTTAAGCACTCCACTCCCAATTCCTGGCTGGCCTGTGGAGCTTGTACTCATTTTCAAAGTGGCCTGTGGGAGAGAAAAGATTCCCCATCTTTGGCCTATCCGCTCTCATCATCTTAACCTTCACATCATTCCCTCTGTCTCCTCTACTCTCTCCCTAATCTTTTCGTTTACACCACCTCCCACTACCCCAGTGGTTCCCAAACTCTTCACCTGTGTGACCTCATTTTGAGACATAAATAATAATCTGACAACTCCAGATAGTGACAGTGATATTGGATATCCAACTGAAGAAAGGAAGGGGAAGGTCTAGCTCATGGATCTATGCCATGGATTCATTCCCTATCCTTGAGTATGTTTCCTCTCCCTTCCTCTGAGCTCACTCTTTCAGTGCTTGAGGGCAGGGAGGGACCATAACCCCATCTGCAGATAGAATGACTTCACGTGTGGTCCCAAAGCTGCTCTACTCCCGCCACCTTTTCTTCCCCACCTCTCTTTCTTTTACCTCTCTCAGTATTTACAACAAAGCTCCATCAGAGTATGGATTTTGTCTCCATCTCTTTGTGTGGAGGATGTCTCGGGAAATGATTGAGTTAATATGCCATTTTCCGATGTGACTCAGCAGCCTGGAGCCAAGAGCAACTTTTCTTACAATCTGATCCATTTTCCTCTCTTGGATTTCTAGTTTTGAAGGATTATCCCCAACCCCTGCCTCCCATTTCCAACACTCCTCAGTTCTGCCAGTTTTTCGAACCCATCTTTAAGGAGGACAAGCCAAATCCAGTACAAACAAGGCCATCCCCAGGGGACGACAATCAGGGGGATCGTGCTAGTTACCAAAAGTCTTTCAGGCACCAAGTCTTCTAAACACTGCCAAATGCTCTGGCAGTATCTTCAGATCCTGTTCATGGTTGAGATGCTGCTAAATTTTAACGACATCTGCCAAAATGCTGGTGATGGGGGGAATTTGCCGGATTTCACCGTAGACTGTGTCTTCCCCAGGCCAGCTTTGGGTACACATTTTCCAGATTAGTACATATCTGGATGCTTAATGTCACGAGAGGCCTCCAGTTCTAGTCCCTGATTGAAACCTGGGAGACATCCCCATAAGCCACTAAGTCTGTACTAGGGGTGTGCATTCATACTGTTTTCTTTTATTTAAAAAAACCGAATGAACACCTGCTCGTTTTTGTAAATAAGGATACAAAAACAGATGAATAAGCAAATCATTGTCATTTGCTTTCATTCATTTTCTTTAATAAAATAAAAAATAAAAATAAAATTATAAAAAAAACCCTCAAGGGCTGCCAGGGCCGTTCTGCATATGTGTGCCCTTTTCCAAAATGGTGCCAACAGCATCAGCCCTGGTGGCCATTTTGCTTATGCGCAGTGATTTTTTAAATTTAATTTTTTATTATTATTATTTTTAGTTAAAAAACAAACTAAAAACGAAAATGGTAGAACCCCTGAAAACAAAGTGGTTTTTGTAAACAAAAATGAAAATGAATGGGTTGCCTTCTGCGCACCCCTAGACTGTACTGATGCTATGGACAGCTGCATGGGCACTATGGGTTTAAACCTCATTTGTGAGGTGTGCAAGGGGCTGTGTGCACATCAGTCATGTGCCAAATTGCCCTGCTACACTTTAGTGGATGCAAAATCCTCCTTCACATTAAAAGGCATCATTGTGCAGCATATTATAACCACAGTTGTTGGGCTGCTGTCTGTAATGTTGGAGTATGGAACACACATCTGTCTGTACCAGGAGCATACTTATGCGAGTGATCAAGCGGACTTAAGTTCACAACAGAGGTTCTGTGCTGGGCTCTGGAAGTGGCACTAAGCTAGGAGTTACCAGTGCCACACGAGAAAGGGAACTTCAAGTCACTGTGGACAATACACTGAAATTCTCAGCTCAGTGTGGTGCGGCGGTCAAAAAAGCAAACAGAGTGTTGGGAATTATTAATAAAGGGATAGAGAATAAAACTGAAAATATCATAATACCTCTATATAAATCTATTGTGTGACCACACCTTGAATACTGTGTGCAGTTCTGGTCACGCCATCTCAAAAAAGATATAGTAGAAATAGAAAAGGTTCAGAGAAGGGCAACAAAGATGATAAAGGGTATGGAACAGTTCCCCTATGAAGAGAGGCTAGATAGGTTAGGGCTCTTTATCTTGAAGAAGAGATGACTGAAAGGGGATATATTACTAAGATCATGAGTGGTGTGGAACAAGTTAATAGGGAACGGTTGTTTATCCTCTCAAATAGTACTAGAACTAGGGGACACTCCATGAAACTAACAAATAGTAGATTTAAAACAAATTAAAAAAAGTCTCTTTTTCATTCAATGCACAATTAAGTTGTGGAATTTGTTACCAGAAGATGTGGTCCAGGCCAGTAGTATAGCTGGGTTTAAAAAGGGATTGGACAAGTTTCTGGAGGATAGGTCCATTAGTAGCTATTGGCCAGGTAGGTTTTGGGAAATGTAACCTCTTACTGTCAGGAACTGGGAGTGAACAACAGGGAATAGATTGCCCCATAGTGACCTGTTGGGTACTTCTTCCAAGTGACCGAGGCTGGCCACTGCCAGAGACAGGCGCTGAGTTCGATGGACCATTGGTCTGACCCAGTATGGCACTAATTATGTTCTTAACCAACAACAGAAAATAATAATTACACAGCTTCTTGGCCTTGGGGTGTCTCTTTTCTTCAGATGTCCCCCGGGATAGTATGCTTTATTAAAAATAAAATCATTACAAATTCAGTTTTACAGCTGAGCACAGGGCATGAGGAGGATGAAGAAGGCAGGATGTGTTTGGAGAGGAGGTGCTCCTCCTGACAGGCTGGTGGTACATCATCAAGATGCTGGAAATTCTGCTGGAAATGTGAAATTCTTTTCTCTCACAGGTGTTTCTGCCTTCATTTGGGAGGGTGGGGGTGTCTCTGGGGAGAGGTGGGATTACTTAAAAAAACACTGGAGAAGACTTGGTGTGTGTGTGTGTGTGTGTGTGTGTGTGTGTAAAGCCAACCTGCCTTAGGGAGTCACTGATGCCAAGAGACAGAGAGCAAGCAAGCAAAGTGGGCTACAGGGTCATTGTCCCCTGTCATTGAGTTTTAAGTGGAAGAATGTGATTTTTGGTTTTTGATTGATTTTGACATAACACCCCCCCCCAAAAAAAAATTTTTTTAAAAAGAAAACCATGTGCAACAAGCAATAAACATGCAAAAATTCACCTCACTCCCCAGTTCCACCCAAGCCCAATCTGTAGTTTTCCCAATCTGGATTCCCTGATTCCTTTGCCCATGACAGTCTGGTTGGCAGCTGTAGCCTCTTTGTTCCATGGAAACCAACATGACCTGATTAGTGGACGTTAGTCCTGCTACTGCTACGAGCTTAGCAGAAAGTCTGTCACTATTCCAAGTGGTGGAAGCTATTGCTTTGAGTCCCATAGTTCCAGCCCAAGCAGAGGAGAAGTTTAGAGTTGGAGAGGGAGTCCCTCTAATAGGCTCTCAGTTCAGAGATTCAAAGCACACACACACTCCTTTCTCCTATTGCACTTCACAAAGTGTGATACCCTTTAAGCCTTGGAATGGCAAGCTCATCGGCAGGACGAGCACCACATCTGCACATGCTCAGGATAGGAGATTCAGTCAAAATAGGATCTTGGGAACTTTTCCAGCCAAGCACTGGGGCTAAAGGGAGAAGGAGAAGGTAAGGGTGAGATGGGAAGCTAGGATGGGTTAAATGGCTGACTCTCTGTGGTATGAGATAGTGTCCAGGGGGATGGTAGCCTGCAGCCTTTCCAAATCCATGTGGCTCCCAAACTCCATCATTTGGATAACTCCTACATCGTCCTTAGTGCTTCCTCCTAGTCCCACCCCAACTTCCACCTCATCCTCATCTTCATCTTCCTCCTGGCTGACAAGAGCCAACTCATTCTCATAGCAGAAGGCACTGGGAGGTGGAGGAGAGGGCAGGATAGTGATCTTGCTCTCTTGCAGTTCCCGGGCCGAGCAGTAAGGGGTGCCAGCCACCTCATAAGTCTTGTGGAAGTGTGAATAATCTACTTTATAGTGGCTCTTCTCCTCAAAGATCACAGGCTCAAAACGATGGCCCCAGAGGATTTCACTGGCCAAGTAGGAGCTGCGAGCCTGGGTGGTCATAGCTGTGGCCTCCACCATGCCTTCAAGGATGACAACAATCTCAAAGTCCTCCCTCTCCAATTCCTCCTTGCCCATCCCATACAGTGGGCTGTCCTCATCTATTTCATGGACAATGATCATGGGTGACACCAAGAAGATCCGGTCAAGACCTATGTCGTAGCCTACGTTGAGGTCCCGCTGATCCAGTGGTAGGTACTCGCCTTCCGCTGTCATGTACGGTTTGATCAGCTGAGCCCTGACATGGGCTTCTACAATGTGGCTCCTCCGCAAGTTGCCCACCCGCCACATGAGGCACAGTTTGCCATCCCGCACAGAGATGACAGCGTGGTGGCTGAAAAGGAGGGTCTGGGCCCGTTTCTTGGGCCGTGCCATCTTAGCCATGATGGTGCCGATCATGAAAGAGTCAATGACACAACCCACAATGGACTGCACAACTACTGCCATTATGGCCAGCGGGCACTCCTCAGTCACACAGCGGAAGCCATACCCAATGGTAGTCTGTGTCTCTACTGAGAAGAGAAAGGCCCCCAGGAAGCCATTGACATGCATAATGCAAGGTTTTGTGGTGGTGGGGCCACTACTTGGTGCATCCAGGTCACCATGAAAGAAAGCAATGAACCAGAAAAGAAGTCCGAAAAAGAGCCAGGAAACCAGGAAGGCGGCTGAGAAGATCATGAGCATGTAGCGCCAGCGGGTGTCCACACACGTAGTGAAGATGTCAGCCATGTAGCGCTGGGACTTGTTGCTCAAGTTGGCAAAGTAGACGTTGCACTGGCCATTCTTCTTAACAAAGCGGTTACGGCGTTTCCGCCGGGGAACGTGGCCTTTCCCATTCTGGCTGTGACCATTCATGCTGCCCAGGGCAGAAACTTTATGACCATCCTCCTCAGTTGAGACAATACTGTACCTTCAAGGAAAAAAATCAAAGCATTAATGGAGGAAAAGGGAAAACTGGGCAGTTGGCAAGTCATGGGCTGCTTAGCAGAGGTGACCTGGGGCTTGCGTAGGCCCCAAGCTCATTTTGCTGGGTCCAAGGCAAACTCATAATATGAGCCCCTGCTCCATCCTACACAGAAGGTGAAAGCAGACATGCACCTTAACTCTGCTTTAATATCTTATGCATGTTGCAGGGCTGCATAAGGTGCCAATACAGCCCTGCAACATGCATAAGATATGTTAAAGCAGCGTTATGTGCCTGTCTGTTTTCACCCAGACACACTAATTCCCTAGGATCAGGTCTCAGCCCTTCTAGGTATCCCAGGAGCAGGGGCGTAGCTATAATAGATGCAGCAGGTGCAGCCACATCAGGGTCCACAAGCCGGGGGTGGGGGGGTGGCACACACATGGAGACTGCAGATGCACACTGGAGTAGAATGTCCCAGCAGGGGCCCATTTAATCTTCTCAACCAGGACCCATCTCCACCTAGCTACACCTCTGCCTCGAGAACCAGTTTACTGTTCCTTAAGCCCTTCCAGGCACTGTGGAGGACCAGCTCACTGTGTAGATGATGTTGTTTCTCTTCTAACATTGAATCTCACAAGATCTCACATGGTCTGGATGCCACATACAAACATATTTAGTATGATGTGGTGATGGGCTTGTGGGCTCCTTGGACGGCTAGGCCCTAGTAAATAAAGTATACCCATTTCTATACCTTTTCCTGAGGCCTGGGCCCGTCCCCCCACCATAGCTGCCCCAATAACCACAAACAGCAGATTGGCTGAGAGAGGCCATTCCTCTGCCATGTCTGTGTGGAGCACACAGGAATACCCACCCAGTCCCCTCTCAGCAGCCTGCTGGCTGGGCTGTTAGGATCATGGGCACCCAGGCAGGACTGGCTCAGTGGCACTGCACATTCCTGCTCCTCATGCCTGGCTGCTGGGAGGGAACAAGCTGGACACCCACAAGTGTCCCATGCAGCAGTGACAGGGCTTAATTTGTGCCAGGACTCAGCCCCAGCCAAGTGCCAATCTCTCCTCTGAAATTTAGGCTTGGCAGCAGTTTGTTCCAGTGTGATTTCCCCTTTTCTCTACGGGAAGCCTAGCAAGGTGCATGAGACCCCATCAAATTTAATCCAGCCCTGGATAGGGATAATAATAATTATTATTATTAACAAACATTTATATAGCGCCAGCAGTGTACATGGCACTTTACAAAGTAATAAAATAGACATGGTCCCTGCCCCTAGGGCTTACAATCTGAGAGACAGGAGCTGGGGGAGAGACTTAGGAAGGGGAACAGAGGGAGAGACAAGGGGTCTAACATTCATGGCTGGCAGGGACTCAGTAAAGCAGCATCTCCAGACCATCTGAGAAACATCCCCCCACCCCCACCCCCTGTGCTTTCAGGGGTTGAGGACTGGGTCTTGCAAGCCCTGGCACCTCCTCTTTCTATGACATCACAGCACTGAGCAGTGGGGAAAGTGCGGTGCCACCAGATTAGGGGTGATTCTTCCAGGAGACAGGACGTGTGCCCCCAGTTCACTCCAAATCTCCTCTTAAGACATCTCTGACTGCATCTGTCTGCTTAGGATGAGGATTACACTGCTGGAGTCCACACTAAAGCTGACAGGGCACTGCTTTGAGGAAGCTCACAGTGCTGGAGTCCTACCAAGAAGTGCAGAAAGCTTGGTTGCTGCCTACAAGAAAGAAAGCTCATCCCTCCACCCCTCCGCATGTCCTGACAGGGCATGCCAGCAAACACTGTGACTTCTGACATCCAGAATGTACCTGCTTTGAGGAAGCTCAGCTCCAAAATCTTGAGTAGTCTCTTCTTTAGAGAAACACTCAGTAGCCCACGCTGCACGGATTTGCAGTGAGAATCAAATGCAGCCACGCCAGCAGAGCAGGCTGGGGGCAAGCAACGATGGTTTTGTAACATTTTGGCCCCGCATTATATAAGGCTGGAAGTTTCTATTTTCTCTTCCATTCTCCTCACTGATCTAATTGTGCATCTGTGACAATTGTTTATACACTTCCCCAGTTCAGGACAATTTGGTTGCCAGAGCAACGAGCATGGCTTCCAGCATCCTGCATCCAGAGCCAAAGGTGTAATTTAGAGATCAGCAGCCACTGCGCTGGCAGATTCCCCACAAGAAACTCCCTCTCTCAAAGTGTTCATTGTCCTGCCCCCATACTCCCAGCCTCTCCAAATATCCTAATCTTTCTCCCTGCAAGAAGCAGAGATGCTGTTGTGAGGTCACACAAGGCTCTCTATGACATCACAATTTTCCCTGATAACATCCTCCCAGAAGACACTTATAGAATCATAGAACCAGCGGGAACCCCAAAGGTTATCTAGTCCAGCCCCCTGCCATAGCAGGATACATGGTATCCACGTGGTCCCTGACAGATGCCTGCCTAACCTATTTTTAAAGGTCTCCAGTGACGGGACTTCCACAACCTGCCTTGCAAATTATTCCACTGCCTAACTGGCCTGGTAATTAGAAAATTCTTCCTACTGTTTAACCTAAATCTTCTGTCCTTTAATTTAAGCCCATTCTCTCTAGTCTTGTCCTTAGTAACCAAAGAGAACTCCAGCTGGGTGTCATTTTGCTTATAGCAGCCTTTAACATATTTGAAAACTGTGATCATGTTCCCCTTAATCTCTTTGTTTCTAGGCTAAATATTCCCAATTCTTTCAACCTTCCCTCAAAGGTCTTCCCTCCATCCCCTTTTATCATCCTTGTTTCTCTCTCTGAACCAGCTTGTCAGTATCTTCCTTTAAAGTGAGGTGCCCAAAACTGGGCACAGCACTCAAGGTTCCTGGTTCTTAACTGGGGGTGTGGGAGGTAATCAGGGAGGGGGGGACGAGAAGGACTCCAGCTGGCAAACACCTAACTCGGTCAGAGAGGAGCTCAGTGGAATCTCCAAATTAATGGGGTGGCAAGGGGTAGAGAGAGTCAAAGAACAAGGGGGGAGTTGGAGGAGAAGTAATAGGAGGGGGAGAAGAAGAGAGGGAGCTAGGGGTGTGTGATAGTAGTGGTGGGGCCTCAATTGCCAACAAGCAGAAGGAGGGGGTGCAGATCAAAATAGTATGATGAGAACCATTGCTCTAGGTGAGGCCTGACCAGAGCTAAGTAGGGAGGAACAATCACTCCCCTTGTCTTACAGACAATGCTTCTGTACAATGAAGTACAGAATTAAGAATCACAGTTAAGTATAGACTTGAAGAACATCAGTAAAATTAAGCTGATACATTTTGTGGAGGAGAAGTTCATTACGAGGAGGAACCCTCATTTCCTGGGTTTCAACTCCTTTCGGCTTTAGTCAACCCTATATTGCAGCAATCACCCATGAGGCAAGACTGGGGCACCATCCTGCAGAGCCATAATTAGGGACATTCACCTGTGAACGTGACGGAGGCACAAACCTAGCTCAGAAGTCCCCAACTCAGCCCTGGAAGTTACCCACTGTGCTGGTTTTGTACCTTCACCATAGCAGCTCACTGTCCCATGGCATGCTTGTCCCTGATCCCAGGGCGTCAGAGGATTAACTTCTGAAGTCAAGGGAGCAGGGTTTTCCTGCCCCACTGCAGGAACTTTGTTCCTGAGATTCTTTCATGATTCAGACACCAGAGTTTCTTTTGGGATGACCCACTAATCATCTCCCAAATCATTAAGCTTCTTCCCCTTCAGGAAGGGAAATTGGGGGAAGAAGGGTGTGGACACATATAAGGTGGGATGTTATCGCTATAAAGACTGACTGCCTTTCAGTGCCAGAAAAATCCCTTTTGCTCATGGTGATTATCCTCACTAGCTCTGGTCCTCCCACTATAGTGACTGACCTTGCTGAGAAATGGGAATCTCCTCACACTTATAACCGTGGGCAGAAGCAAAAGGAAAGGGAACTTAAACATGGAGCAGAGAGGAGCACAGGGTGGTGTCTCACAAAAGTTTCTGTCACCAAGAGGAGTGGCAAGGATTTAGAGAGAGACACACACCACTCAGGGGAAGGGAACTAGATGGATACAGAGAGGTTCAGATGGCCCAGAACCCCATGGGCGAAGGACTCACTCACCTGTTAACTCGGATGCTGCCCATGGCTTGCTTTAGCATGAGGAGATCTCCCTTTGTGGGGGGCAATGGGAGTTGTGCGTGGGGGCAGGTCTTGCACAACAGAGCTCCCACAAGACCATGCAGTGGTGGGTCTCAACTTTGGTGGGCAGTGGCAACAGCCATGCCTGTGCTTGGTGCTGGGGTACGCACCCTAGAGACAAACAACAACAAAAAACCTCCCATCAACACAGTAACCAAGAAGACTGGTCCCAGGCTAGCCAAGGAAGAGTGCACAGTTTTGGGTGGTCTAGACTGTGACTGTTCAGAACGGACCTTGGAATCCAGGGGCAAAGCCAAGTGTTGGCCTAAATCCATTAACTAGCTGCAAAACAGGCTGAATGGTCTATTTATTTGAGTGTTTAGTGTCTCTGTCTTTTCCAGGCTAGAAACTCCTTGCAACTGCTCTCATATCCAGCTGAGATCCACGCAGGCAGGCAGGACAGACTTATCACAATTCCTGGGATAAGGACCCATGACTTTGATTGATCAAGCATGTCGTACTGTACACCAGGGAGCAGCCTGAGTGTGCCACAAAAAGGGCTAAAAGAATTTGTGAAAGCACAACAGCCCTCAGACAAGTCATCACCCCAGTATTTCCCAGTGAAAAGGGGGAAACTACAGGCAGGGACTCATGTACAGTGTTATCTCTATTGGCGGTGATGAGGAAAACGCAGTGAGCATGGGTCCGTGACCACAGGGAAGAAAATACTGAAAAGATACAATGAAAAGGAAGTGACACAAGGAGCGGCCATGAGAAAGAGAGGTCTGCTGAACAACATGCCCTAAAAAAAATTTTTTAAAAGCAGCCGAGGGGGGAGTCTGGTTGTCAGTCTGCAGGACAGCGTTTCTATGCTCTGGCCCTAAATGGCTGTTTGCCTGAGTCTAGGGACCAAGAAATTACCTGCCTGGACTGATTATAGCTGCTAGGTGGAGACATGCATCAGGAAGGGATGCTCATAGGTTTGGAACAGGGCTGACTTTCAACATCAGAGATTCATAAACTGTGGCTCAGGACCCAAAATGGGGTCAGGTTCTCTGCAGAGAGGGGCTTTGTGTGTGTTTTGCTGCTGTCTGAGGTGAGGGGTTTTGTTTACATTTTCAAAATGGGGGTCATACAAGCAAGACAATGCTGAGAATTGCTGTTTTATACCTTTTATCCTAAAAGTTTAAAACATAGCCCTTGGGACCAGCAAATTCTTGTCAGCAGCAGATTGTGGAACAACTGACTCTGTCAGTCTCAGCCTTAAGAGCAAGTGAGCAAGCAGATCCTACAGCTGCCTCAGCTTTGTGCTGAAAGGAATGTGCCATTCTGGGTTTACTACAACGATTCAGGCATCCATTTGAACGAATATCCAAATCAGTCTTTGCTAGAGATGTATACTTGGTTATTCGGTCACCCCAAATTGGTATTTCATTTCATTTCCCTTTGTTAATTTGGTGCTTCAGTCACTTGAGTGGTACTAGGTAGTGCTATTGTGCATCACATTGTTGCACCACAGGGCTATTGTGCTAAGAGCAGTAATCCACAGCAGCGTGGGGTGCAATAGCACTAAATAGTACTATTTATTTAGCTGAACATGAGTCAGCAATGTGATGTGGCTGAAAAAAGGCTAATGCAATTTTAGGCTCCATTAGCAGAAACATTGTTTCCAAGTCAGCGGCGTTAACAACTCCACTTTTTCCAGCAATGGTCATACTTTACCTAGAGTATTGTGTCCAGTTTGGGTTGCCTCATTTTGTCAAGGACATTGACATTGACAAATTGGAGCAAGTTCAGAGCAGGGCAACAAAGATGATAAAGAGCCTGGAAACCAAGTCTTAGGAGGAAAGATTGAAGGAACTGGATATTTAGCCTAGTAAAGGGAAGATTAAGGGAAGACATAATAGCAGTCTTCAAATATCTAAAAGGCTGCCACAAAGATGGAAAGCAACTGTTCTTCATTGCCGCAGGAGATAGGACTTGGAATAATGGGCTCAATTTGTAGGAATGTAGATTTCAGTTAAATATGAGGGAAAAACTTCCTAACAGTAAGAGCTGTGCAACAATGGGACAAGCTGCTTAGGGAGCTCATAACATCTCCATCACTGGAAGTTTTCAAAAAGAGGTTGGAGAGGCAGCTGTTGGGGATCTTGTAGCTGCCGTCATCCTGTATCCAAGCAGGCAGTTGGACTAGATGACCCATGAGGTCCCTTCCAACTCTATGATTCTAAGTGAATGAAGTACTAAATAAACAAAGGAACCAAAATCCCAAAGTCAAAACAGCCTAAACAAATATTCAGAACTGTAAATGAAAGGGGAGGCAAATAGCACTTCCTATCCACTTACTGTCCCAAATGTGAAGAGTTCATTGTATTCATTCTGAATATTCATTAAACTCAAAGCAAGCCTGACTGATCAGGAGCAAGTTCCGTAGTGATCAAGCCATGGTATGAAAAAAGCTGGACAAGCACGAAAGGAGACAACTAGGCTAGAAATGACAATACCCATTACCGACTATTTTGGCAATGCAGGGATCCATGCAAGAGAATTGGGTATGAGTCACCACGCCCTGAATAATGGGCACAGACAAACCACCAAAACATTAGCTGGGATCAGCAGCACAGTCCTTCACCCACATTACAGTGTGGGCCAGAGAACAAAGGGGAAATCCATTGGTGGTTGCTTGAGAAGGAGGCCTAGAGCTGTGCCACAATAACATACTGTTTGGCAGGGGTGGGGAACCTCAGGCCTGTGGGCCAAATCTGGCCTGCAGCTCGTTTTTATGCGACCTCTTTCCAGTTCCTGGATCTGGCCCCTGGATCCAGTTCCTGCCCCCAAGCACTGGGAAACTGAGCTGAGGGCAAAAGAGGAGAGATGGGGACATGCACACAAGGATAGGCGACAAATCCATTATGACACAGCTCTATGGACCCTACTCTTCCTAAGCACACCCCTTATGCACCCCCACCCCCAACTTGTATGTGGTCCTCAGGGCTTGTACTAATTTTCAAAGTGGCCCCTAGGAGGGAAAAGGTTCCCCACCCCTGGTGTATGATTTCTTTCAACAGACTTGTGCAGAGGATGAGCAGCAGGGACTGTGTGGAGCCCTACGGCACGCCATGTGGCATCAAGGCAGTGGAAGCTGAAGATGAGCAGGTGCCCCTTCCCAGTCTGTTTGGGCATGTTGACACAACCAGTGAACAATTTACCGCAGCATGATCCTACAGCTCAAGGAGCAGCTCCAGGGCTCGCTCTTCTCCACAGTAAGCATGTTATGTGAAATGACATGAGATTTCAGGTTTGACTCTGCGGGAAAGTCCTCATAGGGAATTCTCTGGAAGTCTCCATGCAGGTGTGTATGCCTTGGTTTGTGTGACTTGTTTGTGTGACCAACCGCTCAGTCCTCTGCTTCAATAGGGGACACAGCCACTGGTGTAAGGAGAAGCAGTAAGGGGACAACTTTGCCTTTCAATGTCCTCAAACTCCTGCCCCATAAATTTAGAGCTACTGTAGCAGCCCCCACCAAATCTCCCAGCAGGAACAGGGGATTATCCCATGACCCAAGCAATGGTGTATCCCCAGTGGGAGCAGAAATAGGAAAAACTCCCAGACTCTGCAGCAGGAATAGGAACAGGGGATTTTCCTCATCTCTATCCCCATTCCTTGGTCGACGATCTCCGCCGGGAGATGGATGCAGGATGTTCTACATTTCTTATCCTGCTAGATCTCTCGGCCGCTTTTGATACCGTGGACCATGGGCTGCTGTTGAGACGGCTGCAAGACCCGGGGGGGTCTGGACGGGACTGTTCTTGAATGGTTCCGCTCATTCCTCTCGGGGAGAAGCCAAAAGGTGGTGCTGGAAGCTGAAACTTCTTGCCCCCGCACCTTGTCCTGTGGCGTTCTGCAGGGTTCCATCTTGTCTCCTTTATTATTTAATGTATATATGCAGCCCTTGGGGGAGATCGTGAGAGGGTTCGGGGTGCGGTGTCACCAATATGCTGATGATACTCAGCTGTACCTCTCTTTTTCAGCTGACCCAGACCCTGCTGTCTCGTTGCTATCCCAGTGATTGGAGGCTGTGGCGGAATGGATGTGGCAGAGCAGACTGAAGCTCAACCCTGATAAGACAGAGGTGATGGTGGTGGGGAGGGCGAGGGAGGTGTCAGCCCCCTGATTGGGGGAGTTCGCCCTCCTATAGCTCAGCAGGTTCGGAGTCTGGGGGTGGTGTTGAACTCGGATCTCCGCCTGGATCGACAGGTGGAGGCGAAGGCCACTTTCTGCCAGTTGTATCTAGTGCGTAGGCTGTGTCCATACATCTCCGGGCCGGATCTGGCCTCCCTCATCCATGCCTTCATTACCTCAAGGCTGGACTACTGCAATGCGCTCTGCGTGGGGCTGCCCTTGTTCCTGATCCGGAGGTTGCAGCTAGTGCAGAATGCGGCGGCCTGTCTCCTTTCGGGGACGGGTTGTCGAGAGCACATAACACCAGTGGTCCGGACTCTGCACTGGTTGCCAATAGCGTGCCGAGCCAGGCTCAAGGTATTGGTATTGATCTATATGGCCCTTCACAGTCTGGGCCCCTCGCACCTCAGGGACCGCCCCGCCCTCTGCGCCCCAGAGCGGCTCCTTCGGTCTGCCAGGGGTGCCTTCTTGGAGGTCCCCCGTGTTAAGTGGGGGGCTACAATAGAGAGGGCATTCTCGGTGGCCGGGCTGCATCTTTGGAATTCCCTCCCAGAGGAAGGTCGCCTGGCCCCAAGCCTTTTGACATTCCAACGGGCTTGTAAAACCTTCGCCCAGGCTTTTGGAGAGCAGGGAGGGGGGCTGGGTTAGGGGGTTGGCTCTCCCCTACGTTTAGTTTTATCTTTTTTGTTTCCCAATCCTGTTTTAAGTTTAAATTTATTGTGCTGTTTTAAAAATGTTTTTATTGATTATTTTTATGAAACTGTAAGTCGGCCCGAAATGCCGTAGGCATGGGGGGTGACTCAGAAATGTTTTAAATGAATAAAGAATAAATTCCTGAGGGAAGCACATGGTGGGGGAGTGTGGGGAGGAAAGCAGACTGGGAGAGGGGCACCACTGAGGATCAGAGGTGGAGGTTCTGGAAGTCTGGCTGTCTCCTCCCGCACCCTGAGCTGGGGGGTGGGGTTTGTTATGCATCTGATTGTCATTCACGCACAGTCCCACCCCATATCCCACCAGGAGCTGCAGAATGATTCGCCTCAACACCACCCACTCCTGGCCAAGAGCACTGAAGACCAGATCAAAGAGCTAGGTAAGGTCCTGCAAATACCGCAGCACGGATTGCAACAGAACTGTCACTGAGAATCTAAGATCAATTTAAAATGCTAGGGATTGAATGATAGGTCCTAGAGAATGAATGTCCATCTCCCCCCTGGAGATGCTCCCTCCAGGTGAAGGGCAAGGCATATTCGTAGCAGGAGAGTGGGAGTTTGTGAAGCTCTCTGACCTGTGTGTTCAGCCTTAGAGGAAATACGTTTGTTTCTGCTTGCTACTCAACTGGGCTCTTCATCAGCAGTAGTAGAGCAGGGATGGGGAACCTCCATCCTAGGGGCCAAATACAGCCTCATCCTCCCTTTAAATCTATCCCACCTTGGCTTCTCCATTGGGGTCTGTGGATGTGACCCACTGCCAGGAATGTGCTGGCTCAGGGCACTGGAACAGTGGGTGGGAAGATCTCAGTGTTACTAGTGTGTAATATCCAGCCCCAACTTCTCAGCTAGGAGGTGGCTGGGGCTGGATTTTGTATGGCAGGCAGTCCCTAGCACACCTTTAGGTGTGTGCATGGCTGTCTAACCAATTTTAAAATCACCATGCAAAAAAGGTTCCCCCTCCATCCCTGCTGTAGAGACTCATGCTTTCAACTTTCAATGTCCCTGACTTCATCGCTGGGTGCTGGCTAGAACGGCAGCCGTCACACTAACATGGCAGCTGCCTGGGCTAATAATGTAAGCACTGCTATACGAATCAGGCCAAGGGTCAGAAGCATTGCCAGCTATTAGAAAGATCTGGGGCCTGGGCCCAAGAAGTGACTGTTCAAAATAATGGAAGCATAATTGCAATGTAGTCTGTATTATAAGTAACATAAGGAAACATATAAGAGAGCATGAATCTATAATTACCCCTTATTTTATTTTTGTTTATCAGTAAGAGAAATCAATCTGAAATTTAGGACTTTTTATTTTTTAAAGTCTCTCACATGGAGAACAGTATTATTTTTTATTATTGATATAGCACAAACAATGTACCTGGTGCTGTGCAATCAATAGTTATAGACAGGTCCCTAACCCAGGGGTTTACAATCTAAGAGAGACATGGGAAGGGGAAACATGGTAGAGGTGAACATCAGGAGAAGCAAGGGCTGTTTTTAGACATGGACCTGGGCGCACATCTGAAGGTGGCGTGGGTGAAGGTGCACTCTCACAACCCATGCACCGCCCCACCCATGCCCCTGCACAGGTTTTTCCCAGTTGCTCTATGCGGAGACACGAATGGACGGCTGCAGTGCGGGCACACACCAACCACACACTCATCTGCTGCCGTGTGAAGACACCCCCGTCCTCCCATGCATCAGAAGTGTGCGGCGGTACACACGGACTCACCCCCGCCCCAGCAGCTTCTCAACCCTCATGAGGTTGAGAAATTGCAGGTGCATGTGCTTAAGATAGTTACAGGGAACTAACTGAGGCTGCTTTTAGATGAGCGGGGCATGCTCGCGTGATGCGCTCACATGACTTTTAAAAGTACTGCGGGCGGCAATTAGATGAGACTTCTTGTGCATTATTGCTGCTCGTGCATTCTTTTAATCCCATGGATTAAATACCTCTACTATCGAGGTATTTAATCTGTGGTATTAAAAGAATGCGCGGGAAGTCTTGTCTAATTGCTGCCTATGGTACTTTAAAAGTTACGTGAGCCATCGAGTGAGTGTGCCCCACTCGTCTAAAAGCAGACGCAGGCCGCTTCTAGACGAGCACACAGTGCACTCGTGCGTGGTTTCCAAAATCCCACGAGACGGGATCAGACGAGACGCTGCTGCGAGTCACACACACGGGACAGGGAAGCGCATGCTTTTCAAGCCGCGAATGACCTACCTCGATCAGACTCCTGGTCAGTTTGCAGCTTGAAAAGAATGCACTTCCCCATCCCGTGCGCGTGACTCACAGCAGCGTCTCGTCTGATCCCGTCTCGCGGGATTTTGGAAACCACGCGCGAGCGCATCGCACACTCGTCTAGAAGTGGCCTGAGTAACTTAGTTATAGAACACAATTTGACTCGTGATGAGCTAGGGAAGGCCTAACGGAAGAGACAGGTTTTCAAGAGGGATTTGAAAGTTGGGAGTGAGTGAGTAGAATGAATGTATCCAGGGAGGGAGTTACAGGCATGGGGAGGGGGAGGGGGGGGGAGAAAGAGAGAAGGGGAGAAGATGTTTAGAGGAGCAAGGGGGTTGTGAGCAAGCGAGGGTGGGGACAGAGAAGGAGCGAAACTCCCGGGCAGGAGTGTGGTGGGATACAAAAGCAGAGAGTGATAGGGAACAAAGCCATGAAGAACCTGCTCCCCCTCCTCTTCCCCATCGCCTCATCCCTTCTGTGATCTGCAGGCTATTGTGCCCCAGAACTTTGCCTCCTCCCTCTCTCCTCTTCTTCCCTCAGTTTTCTCCTCCTCCTCCCCTGACTCTGCCATCTCCGCCTTCAACTGCTCTCTCGCCTCCACCCTCGACTCTCTTGCCCCCCTCTCATCACGCCTGGCTCGCTCCCGTAACCCTTGCCCTTGGCTCCCCCCTACCATTTGCCATCTCCGCTCCTGCACCCGGGCTGCTGAACGCCTCTGGCGCAAATCCCACTACCGCGCTGACTTCCTCCACTTCAAATTCTGCCTCTCATCGCTCAACTCTGCTATCTCTCTCGCTAGACAGCAGTACTATGCCTCACGCATTGCGTCCTGCTCCCTCGCCGCCGCTTTTCCACTTTTGACTCCCTTCTCAAACCCCCCTATCTGTCACCGGGGCGGGGGGAGAACACAAAAGGGCTTCCACACGCACTTCTCATACACTGGGTATCTCTACCGGCGGCTCTCTCAGCGTGGCAACAACGAGGGTATTCTATGCCCGTCAGGATAGTGTGTTGGCCGTTACCTCTAATGAAAGAGAACAGGCCGCTATCATCATAGGGCGCCTGGATTGAGAGAGCCCGCACGATACCCCCACACTCCCTATAGCATACACCCAGGAGACGGAAGGATGGGTTGAAACCAGGTGCGGCGAGAAACCCGTGTGGGAAAAGGGTCCTTACCCAGGCTTGCAAGGGGGGAGACAGGGTCACGCGTACACAGTGCTCCCCAGGGAGGGGGCCTAACCCAGACCCGGGGCGGACGGGAAGGGGGCTCTCGCACACCTCGCACTCACCACTCACCCTGGCACTCGCTTCAGGCACACCGAGGGAATTTCAATGGAGGAGGTTCACGCAATCACAGTTCAGGAGGGCTCTAGCACGCAGTCTCCACAGTTTCCACAATCTCCACACAAGCACAAGGGGGCCGGTCTCCAACAATCACCAGCGTCGCTCTAACTGCGGCGCTGGTGTTTATGCGGCAGGCCCCGCCCCCGTACGTGCCCACAGACGCTCTGAGCGTCGCAGCAACGTCGGGGGCGTGGCCAAGGGCGTGCCCTGTTCTGCAGGGAGAATCCTCTGTTCGGCCTCTGGGGGCGTGGCTACGGCCCCCGCGTCGGCGGCCGGTGCGACGCTCGTGGGGGGCATGTCCTGCAGCCCGTGCTGCATTCCTGCATTCCGGGGGCCCTGCTGGGCTGGGGGACTCCGAGGCAGGCGGCGACGGCTGACACTATCCTCCTCCTCCTCCCTCTTCTCTCTCCGCTCAGGATCTTGCTCTCTTCTTCAACTCTAAGATTGACAAGATCCGCCTGGAAATAGCTTCCAAGTCCTCTCCCCCACCACTCCCCACACCTCTCTCCTGTCCTCCTTCCCTCGAGGAAATCTCCTCCCTGCTCACCTCCTCCAACTCCTCCACGTGCCCTCTGGACCCATTCCTTCCTGCCTCCTGACCTCCATTGCTTCCACTGTCACCCCTCCCCTCCTGCATATCATCAACCTCTCCCTCTCTACTGGCTCCTTCCCCTCTGCCTTTAAACATGCTGCCGTCTCCCACATCCTCAAAAAGTCCACTCTGGATCCCTCTGAAACCTCTAATTACCGTCCTGTCTTGCTCCTCCCTTTTGCTTCCAAACTCCTTGAACGGGTTGCCTACTCCCATTGCCTTGACTTCCTCTCCACCAACTCCTCCCTTGACCCCCTCCAATCTGACTTCCGCCCCCTTTCCTCCACTGAAACCGCTCTTGCTAAGATCACCAACGATCTTCTTGTGGCTAAATCCAACCGCCTCTACTCTATTCTTGTCCTCCTTGATCTCTCTGCTGCCTTTGACACTGTTGACTACTCGTTCCTGCTTGAATCGCTTCACTCCCTGGGATTCCGGGACTCTGTCCTCGACTGGTTCTCCTCCTACCTTTCTGACCGCTCCTTCAATGTTTCTCTTCCTAACTCCTCCCCCTCCTCCTCCCTGCCCCTCTCAGTCGGGGTTCCCCAAGGCTCTGTCCTTGGCCCTCTCCTCTTCTCTATCTACACCCAGTCCCTAGGCAAACTCATTGCTTCCCATGGTTTCCAATACCACCTATA
>QEPC01011807.1:1641616-1653713 GCA_003113815.1 Sphenodon punctatus | reverse complement strand
TTTTTAAAACAAAAAGCCAGGCTGGGCAGGGTGGGTGGGGGGTGTCCCCCCTTCCACCCGTGCAGCCTGGGAGGGGGAGGGAATTAATATTTCATTGGTTTCAATGGGGACACAGCGCCCCATTGAAACCAATGAAATAAAACCGGTACCGGTTACCGGATTTAATCCGGGAATCTGGTTTTCGTAGAACCGGTAACTGGTAAATCCGGTAACCGGTAATGGGCCCGGGGTCCCACCACTAGTGCACACCCTCATCTCTGTTCTCTTCCTCTGAGCTCACTCTTTCGGTGCTTGCTGGAAGGGACTGGATCCACAGGGCAGATACAAGAACTGGAATGTGTGGGAAGGTGTATAAAAAGCAGATGTGGGTTGGATTTGGCCCAGAGGTCAGAGGTTGCCCACCCTGGGCCCTGCTTTAAGGTAAACATGAAGTATACAAAAAAAGTCTATTTGAAAAATCAAACTCCAAGTCATGAGGGCAAAGGGCAGGGCAGCAGGGCCACTTAAGAAAAGGGGTGGGATAGCTCTTTGCCCCACCACACCCATTTCTTATGGAACCTTGCCCCTCCAAAAAAATTTCTAGCAGTGCCCTTGGACATGGTCCTGACAGTACCTAACCGAGGGAAACAGGAACATAAGAACATAACATGAGAAGTACCGTACTGGGTCAGACCCATGGTCCATCAAACCCAGCACTCTGTCTCCGACAGTGGCCAGCTACAGTAACTCAAGAGAAGTACACAAACAGGTCATGCAGGTGTGACCCATCTACTGCTAACTACTCACAACTACCAGTAGCCAAGGCCTTTAGTCCCAACTAGTAACAATTTATGGCTCTATCCTCTAAGAATTTATCTAGTTTTCATTTGAAGCTAGTTCTGGTGCTGGCTTTCACAGTCTCTTTTGGCAATGAGTTCCACCACTGCATTGTCTGCTGAGTGAAAAAGTGCTTCCTTTTGTTTGTTTTAAATCTGCTGCCATTTAACTTCAGAGAGTGTCCCCTTGTTCCCTTATAGTGAGAAAGAGCAAACAACAATTCCCTATTTACTTTCTCCACACAGCTCATGATTTTATAAACTTCTATCATATCCCCCTAGTTGCCTCTTCTCCAAGCTAAACAGCCTAACCTGTTGAGCTTCTCCTCATATGGAAGTCAGTCTGTCCCTTACACTTTTCCTTTTATTTTCTATTCCTTTCACAATAATGCCTAGCATTCGGTTTGCCTTTTTTGACTGCTGCCGCACACTGAGCTGATATCTTCAAGGAGCTTCTCCTGTATTGTGTCATGTGTTAAAACACTGAGACTCTCGGACAAACCCAGAGGGGTGATATCCCTAATACCCAATCCCATTCCCCATCCCTTACTTCTGCAGCAGTAGTAACTACTACTGCCACTATACTCTCCCCAACAGGACTGTGTCTGCAAGCCAGGTGGCATCTGGTATAGGATCTAGACCCACACGACCATTCTGTCTTCACAGGTTCCCCACTGCATCCCTATCAGCTTGCAAAGGGGCAGGGAACTGGGTTGGACCTTTCTGGCCCAGCAAATCCCCTCCCTCCTCTGGGCTCCATGGGACTACTGAGGCTGCTTTCCCACAAGACTCCTTGCGCAGCCTTTGGCGCCGCGGGAGCATGCGCTATTCAAATGTTGCGCAGCTCCCGTCTCATGGGAAAGGAGGAAGTGCAGTTCTCCCGCTGGCAAGCTTGCACATCAGACAGAGTAGTGAAATCCTACCCTGTGCAAGCTTGCCAGTGGGAGAGCCGCACTTCCTCCTTTCCCAGGAGACAGGAGCTGCGCGACGTTTGACTAACGCATGCTCCCGTGTCGCCAAAGGCTGCTTGTGGGAAGGGGGGCTTGCGCTAAAAGGCTGCTCGTGGGGAAGCAGCCTGAGCTGTACAACTCCAGTAGCATACCCTCCTACATTTGACAGATAGAAATAGGTACACGTCATGCCACCTCTAATTTGCATACATTTACATGCCTTTATTTAAAATTGTAATAGCTCACTTTGAGGCTAAACTGGAAAAAAAGGATGTCTGTGTGAGAGATTCTGTGTACACATGTTTGTGTGTGCAGGAGTGACGGTTCAAGTTACAACTCAGCCTGTTCAAAAGTCAAAATTCTTGAATGTGTGCATTGACTTTTAGTTCTAAAGTCACTCAGAGGATCACAGGTGGAAGCAGTGAGTCCCTTTCAGCATGTTAAAGAATCATCTCTTACAAACAAATTAACATCCATCCTACCTTGTTTTGGATGTTTTATTCTTGCTCCCAGGCATACAGCTCCCCCTGCCTGGGTGTTACCTTTCTTTGTTCTTTGGTAACAGTGCTTATCCCAAGCTGGTTGAAATGATTCGGTGCTCCACCACCCCTGCCCCTGAGCAATAAACAAACACTAACAGGAGCCAGGGCAGTGACCTAAGTCAGCTATCTTTTTCTCCTGCTGGATTAGATGTTAATGACTTCCATTGTTTGCTGAATCTGGTACAAACCTTGCATTGCTGGGAGCCACTACAAGATAACAAAACCCATCAGTGTACCAGGTAAAAAGGTACTGTTGGAAGGTATGCAGTAGTTGCTTGCAAAAGCTTTCTTGCAGAGCTGGTGGGAGGAAGCCAGTGGCCGCTTTTAGACGAGTGGCGCTCCGTTTCGCGTCGGCGGCGCACATATTTTGAAACCTCCGCCTGGTCTAATTAGACGAGACGGAAGTGACTTAATATGCGCATATTACGGCGGTGGCGCATTTTTTAAGTGCGCGAATTAAATACCTCACAATCGAGATATTTAATTTGCGGTCTGCAAACAATGTGCGACCGCCTTCAACGTGCGTGATCCTGGACTTCTGTCTCGTCTAATCCTGCCTCGCGGGATTTTGAAATATCGCGCGAGCGAGTTGCGCGACAGCAACCTACTCGTGTGAAAGCATCCTACGTTACCAACAATCTTAGCTGATACAGCTATTGGTGGACCTGACCTCCATAAACATATTCGACCAGTGCTGTTTAGAATCCATTTATACGACTGGCCTTCACAGTTCCCAAGGCAATGTGATCCACAGGTTAAGCTATGGGAACCCTCACAAAGATTGTGAAATTCAGAGTTAAACTCACACACCCACACCCCCCCCAGCATACACACAGCTCTAACAGCATGAGATGGATCATAAAGGGCCAGGCATGGTTCATTCCTACCTTGTGACAGCACAAGTGCCGGGAAAGGATAGCGAATTGCAGAACTTTCCTTTTCTGCCCACGGGGAGATACTAATGGAAACCAAGCTATTTGAAGGCAGATTCAAGAAGCATTTAAAATGGCAGTGGGAAGAAAGGATGAGCATCTAGGCTCACCTTGGGGTAAGTAATCCAGTCTCTGGGCACTTTTAGACAAGATGCTGTTTCTCACCTATGGATTGCCGAGTCCAGGAGAAACAAATCCGCGTCCCCCTATGAGTCGCCTATGGTACCTGGGAGCCTGAAGGAGTGCTGAGTGGACGGGCAGTCTCCCCAAAGCAGAACACTCAAATGAGACTGCTGGGCCATGCTTCCATGCCCCAGTGTGCCTCTTTCAGGTAAGCCCTGCCCCGCTGCTCCAGTGAACCCCATTCCCCTGACGACACCCCAACCCCCCATGGGATGGAGGGGCATTTCACCTTCTGCACCAGGACTCATTCCAACCAAGCTACATCCATGACTGGGCAAGAACGCTAGTTCCTTGCACCCCCTGAACTCAAAGAGAGTGGGAACAAACAAGGTGTTTGCTGGGCTGCGTCTCCAGCTTCTGCACAACTGAGCTGTTATACAGCCCCTTCGGGTACATACTCCCATAAAGGAATTGTGGCTGGGCCAAACAGAATGGCTACAGGGGGCAGAGGTACACCCCTTCCCAATGTAGACTGTGGCTTGTAGACCAAATTCTGTAAAACTAGTAGACGCAGCACCTCTGAGGAGCACAGGAGGACAGCCTGCAACCTTTTAGATGATACTGCTGAAACAGAGCATCAGAGGCTGTGACTCCATTGGTCCATGAAATTAATATTCCATTATAATAAATTGTACTTCTGGGGAGTGGAAGGGTTGCCTATTTGAAGCCATACAATGTCTCCACATATGAGTCAACATTTTAAGTCTTGATTGTGCTAAGGGGAAGAGTGTGATGAGTCCTCTAAGCCTGTTCTTGTATTTCCTTTTCCTTCTCAACTTCGGAAATTTTGTCTATGGATTTAAGGAGCTCAGCCACCAGATTCAGTGTTTCTGCACCAAAGACCAGCTGATGGATTGAAGAGTGGGCACCAGTTATAACCCTACGGAGATTCTGCAAGGCAACATCTACATTTTGTTTCACTGCCCCCATGTCAGTAGACTGGCCAGCTCGCAGGTTTTCGTTCTCCATCTTGTAGCTCTCCAGTTCTGCCTGGAGAATGGACATTCCCTCTTTCATCCTCTCAACATTACTTTCTGCCTTCAGAGCTCTTTGGGTCATTAAGTGGAGATTCTGTTCCACCTGCTGTACCATTGTTTCCAAATCCTGAGCCTCTTTCTCTTCTTTAATGGCACTGGCTTTCAGTTTCCGCTCAAGGTTTTTCACCACTTGCATCTGACTTTCTGAGAAGTTCTGGATTCTTCGGATCTTCCTTCTGAGCATGGAGTTTTCCTCCTTAAGTTCTTTGTAGCTCAGCTGCAGAGATGGGTACTCCATGTCTCCCACAGGTTCCTCCTGCAGAACAAAATTTTCAGCTGCTTTGGTATGAGTGGCACATGCAATATATGTGTCACTGTCACTAAGTGGCCATGGAGAGAAGAAGGTCTCCATGCCTGGCAGGTTGTCTGAGTTGTAGATGTATGGGCTACGGGGCGCCATGCTGGCAATCCTGGACAGATGGTTTTTTTCATGGTTGGAGGTCTGATAGCTTCCCCTCCATTCATCTTCTTCATCATCCGACAAGTTGTCAGTGATTGTTGCATCTTTGTACAACGGATCTTGAAACTCCAAGGTCAAGCCCAGAGGTTCTGGAGATAAGGGCTCCTCTTCAAGGATCCGGCTATGTCTGGGCAGTTTCTTGCCATAGCTTCTACTTTTCTTCTCATGATCTTTTGCTGTGCTGATGCGGCTCTTGTTCTTGACATACCCCTTTAAGGAATACTGAGTTACTTCATTGGCATCTTTCAGCTGATTATCCCCTGGGCTGATGAGACTTTTAGTTCGGGCTGAGGGGGGTGGTGGGGGGTGGGAGTAACAAGGCAGGATTTCCTCTTCTTCCTCATCCAGGCTTCGGGAATGTAGGCAGCTCCTCTCTGATGCTCCAGAAGGGAGAAGTGGCCGTGGCATTTCTAGAAAGAGGCTGGTTTCTAGAGAAGTAGCATTCCCCAGAAGTAGTGCTAGCCCATTAGCTCCCACACCCTCTGTGACAGTGCTACCTGCACTGGCAACTGGCCTGCTAGTTCCCTCTACCTCAGCACCATTTGAAGTGTAGCAACGGACTACAGGAACATCTGAATGTAAACGATGTGTGTGGTGGTGAGTGGACCTCTGTATCTTTAATAATGGAGGGAGCAGAAGTCACTTAGGCCTGTGATGTCACCAGATGACTGCATTTCATTTTGTGACCTCACAGGCAGGGCTGGGAGAAATAGGCAGAATAACTTTCACAGCATTTAAGCCATTGAGGATGAAATATACAAATGGTAAGTACCACATTTAGTTTTGATATCGCAATCCCATCTCAGGGCCCCACAGGCTGTGGGCTCATTACAGCCCTGGATGCACAAATTTGCTTAGAGCAAGCAAGCAAGCTGAAATGCCTTTTGCTGTGTTTGTGAATTCATTATATAAAACTATCCAGGTTGGTCACAACAGGCATTGAATGCCATGGCAGGAGAGCTCACTACCAAGCGACGTCACTCATCAGAAAGATCAGGGCTAACGTGATCGTTGCAGAGAGTCAGGGGCACAGGGTGAGGGGAAGTGGGATACTTCAGAGTAGGGGGCTTTAGCAGAGGGATTGGAGGACATGGGGATTAGGAATGGTGGAGCTCATGGCAAGGGGAAAAGAGCTCAGAGTGGGAAATTCAAGGCCACTCTAGCCACAACTAGCCACTGGAGCACATAACATTGCTTCATTTGTTTCAGGGCTCAGCCCAGTACCTCTTCCAGCCCTTGTCACCGCTGCTACCCTGCAAAACCCCACCCACAGCTGGATGAAGCACCAGCCCTTAGCCCTGTCTCTCCTCTGACAGGGTGGGAGTTTATTGGTGGTGCCAAACAGCTGATCAGTGGCAGCAGCATCCCCTAGTCTAGCTTAGCCCATCCCCAATAAAGGAATGGCAAAATGGGCAGGAACAAGAGGTTTTGGAGTCATGGGAAGCTCTACTGGCCTTTCTGAGTCCTCCCCATGATTCTGAGGTTAAAGGGTGGGACTTATGGGTCAGGCTTTTTTCCTTTTTACAAATTAAGCACTGCTGCTGCATCTTCATCGGTGGCAGCAATGTATATACAAAATAAATGAATTAAAGATTGTGTGTTCTAAGTCTGCGTACACTGGTATTTCCGCTCCTCTTACAGCTACACCACAGGTGGTGAACTATGGTTCATGAAACTGGCTTGTCATGTTGCGGCGAGACCTGGGGCCTTTGAGAGTTTCACCATGACAGCAGGGTTAGAACCTGGGGGCCGGACTCCCCCTTACTATCACTGTTGCAATGACAGCATTGCTTGGAAAGTTCAGCCAGTTTGGAGTCCCCATTGTGCAGGACATACAGACAGACCCAAATATGAAGAACATATAGTTGGGTAAGAAAAGCAGCATGTGTGCAGGGTATGGAGCAGAATCAATCCAATATGCCTTTTTAAACATAATTATAAATAGACCAGTATATGCCAACAATTCCCATCTGTCCTCCCTCCTCCAAGCCACCATTCACTTCCTGATTTCTTTCAGTGATTTCTCTCTGGTTCCCAGGCAGGGGTTTTACTGACCCGTCTTCACCTGGTTTATATTTAGGGGGTAAGAGGAGGGGATCCTTGTTTCTCTTTGCTTCCCCCGAGCTGGGGATGAGGGAAGACAAAAATGAAACTAGCCAGAGAAAGGGTTTGAAGTGAAACCATCTCAGTGTGTGACTCAGAGCTATTCATAGCTCTATGAAACCAGCTGCAGCATCAGAGCCAGAAGGGTTCAGCCCGTATTATTATTTCAATTACCATCTGAATTAAAAGTTTGAGACGTGATCAGCCCACATAGTGAAGGGAGAGGGAGGGCGAAGGAAAGAAACCACAGATAAGCAAGGATGCACACAAAGAGCCACTAGATGACAAAGTCGGAGTGACAGTTACAAAAAGGTTAAGACATCTTAGCCACCTCCGACTTCTGCCTGCCCCACACCCCCGGAATGGCACAGGCAACCCAGGTACTGTTTGTGTGTGTCATACATAATCACCAAATCCAGTGTCCCCTGTCTCTAGGAGAAGGGGAGAGCCCCAGCAGACCATGTTTGAAAGAGAGCAGGCGGCAGGAATTGGGGCAGATGTTAACATTCTTAACTTCTGAGATCTACAGGCTGGAAATAGTAGAATGATGGGGAAAAGAAAAAGATGGGGAGGCAGAGAGTAATGGAGAAAGGGAAGTCGAGGTACAGGGAGAAAGAGAGAGAAAGCTATGGAGGAGGACAGGGTGAAAAGTCACAGGGACCAAATTTCTCATGAGGGGGGGCACTGATCCAGTATTTATTAAAGCCCATTGATTTTCCTGACCCGCAGCAGACACTTCACTAGAAGTTACATTCAGACCTTTGCAGAAGAATGCACTGAGAGACATTCTACCCAATGCTTCCCACTTGGTGGTGGAGGCAGGGGATGAGGACACAAGAGAACATTTTGTTCTATGACACCAGTATATACGGCCCAGTGTATGGTGTCCATCACGCAGTCAGTTTTTAGTGAGCATAAAATTGAATAGTTTTGGTGGAAGAGAACGTGAGCAGGGCTTTTAAGAAAGGAGACGTGGTTGATACTATCAGCAAATGTTTATCTAAAGCAGTACCTACCTAAATATGGTTGCATTAAAACCATTCAAGAGAGCTTTAACCTTCTCTGCTCTGCTTGCATGGGACCTCAGGAGGAGGAGTGTGGTGGTGGAGGTCACTGGTTGTTGAGAGATTCTGAGTACCAGTGGTAAAGGGAGACTGTTTGGTGATATGGTGTAGCCTAATGGATCAGTTATGGACTTAGGTGACTGGAGTTCAAATCCCACCCTAGGCAAGTCTATCCCTCAATCCCAGTTCTTCATTTGTAAAATGGGAATAGTAATGACAGGGTTATTGGGAAAGCAAATTGGGCCACTTTTACACGGACGCCACCCACCCAATAACACCCAGAAACACCCATCGGATGGGTGGGAGAGCGTCCATGTAAAAGTCCACGAGTGGGTGGGTGCGCGTGCCCGACCCACCCGCCAACACCCACGGAGCAGCCAGGAGGGAGCCGGCACCCTCCATGGGTGGAGATGAGTGTTAAACACCCGAGCGTCCATGTAAAAGCAAAAACACCCACACCCACGCGGACCGGACTGGCGGAGCCGCACTGTGCCGGTGCCACGGGTCACGCACGTGCCTCCATGCAGACACACTCACGGGGGGGGGGGGGGACGTCGGACATCCGGGCGAGATCCCGTAAAGGAGGGCAGAACCATGGCACATGCATGTGGGTTCCCACAATGGTGTCCAGGAAGGCAAATGGCAAGACCAAGGGAGCCGATGCCACCCCATGCACAGGAAGGGACAGGGTAAGCACGGGGACCAAGGAGCACCCGGGGGGGGAAGCCCCGCCCAGGCAGTGCAGGGGTGTGTGCCCCGGGCAGAAGGCACATGGGGGGGTCCCGGGCCGCTGGTACGGGGGAGGCCTGGACGGGAGGTACGGGGGGGGTAACATGCCGGGGGGGGAGTGCGCCAAGCCTTAACACAGCACATGTTTCCCGGCACAGGGCCTAGGGCCCGCAGTGACTCACACACCGACCATGGACCCCCAGCCCAGCGCATCCCAAGGGCACAGCCAGAGGAACAGCAGCAATAGTGAGGTGAGTGTGAGGGAACCCCCCCAACCCGGGACGGAAGGGCAGCGCCCCAGCCCCAACACTGCGGCCCAGGGAACACAGGGCAGGCGGCTGCCGCATAACCCATTCCCCGTCCCACCAGGACAGCACCCAGACAACGGAGCACCGCACCACTGGGACGATGACTGAGGAGGGCCAGTCAGGTGAGCTGAAGGGCACCCCAGGGGGGAGGGGGGGCAGGCCCCATGGGGGCACTGAGGGGGGCAGCAGGACCCTGTGTAACCCCAAATGCACTACCCCCAACATGATATAACCATCTCCACGGCTACCACAGCCATAGGGCAGGCCCCATGCCGCCAAACCAGTTGGCCCCCCACATGCGGGTCCAAAAAGGGGGAGCCCTGGTCCAGGCAGGAGATCAGGGACTTCATACGCGTGTGTGGGTCCAAACGGGTCCAGAATGACCTGGTGTGCAGCTACAAGACCAGACAGGTCTACGAAGCCATCGCCCAGGAGATGCAGCGGCTGGGGTACAATAGGGATGTCACCCAGTGCATGCAGCAGTCAAAGGACTTGAGGTCCGGATATAAACATATCAAGGACAACAATCTCAAGTCCGGCTAGGCCATGCGCACAGCCAAGTTCCAGGAGGAGCTGGACAAGTTCCTCTGCATGGACGGGGTCATTGTGGCCTCCTGCACACATGGCAGCACCTTCACCAGGGGCAGACGGAGGGCCAACACACAACCGCCCCTGACTGACCAAACAGACTGCGCGGGGGGGAGATGCCCCTGGCGAGGCCAGCCAGGAAGCAGGAGGTGACAGCCCCATCCCAGAGGGGGAGGAGGCGCCCCGGGGATCTGAGCACAGAACCACCACACTCCGCGTGCACCCACAAAACCCACAGACCTACCGGCCACATGGATGGGGGGCACACGTGGAGCAAGCAGAGACCCGGGACAGCCCCCAGGAAGCAGAGGAACAGGATCCAGGTACAATCGGCCCAGTGGGGCCGGGGGGCGGGGGGAAGGCCCGAACAGAGGTGCAGTGGCCGGGGCCTGGGTGCCAGTAAACACTAATGGCCCCCCTATCCCATTGCAGCACAAGGCAACCTAGAGGCACACGAGGTGGAGGTTGTGGAGGAGGAGGTGGATGAGACGGGGCCGGCGGCACCCCCGCTACCAGGTAAGGGGCGCTTCCACAGCAGGACACACCGGCCAAGGGGCCACAGGGGATTAGGGTGCAGTGGTAGGTGGAGGTACAGGGTAGGGAGGGGGCCCCAGGGGGGACCCCAACCAGCAGTGCCCAACAGAGGTCGGGGTGGTGGGGGCAGGTGGGAGAGGCTGGTAGACCCACAGCGGCCCCCACGGAACACATGACGGACACGGGCCCCACCTGCAGTGATCCACGGCCAGGGGGGCGATCCCACAAGAGGGCAGGGCAGGGGGGTCCCAAAGGGGAGGGCAGAGGGGAGCTGCCACAATATGGGGGCCACCCCACCAGGCACCCCAGGACATGTGGTAGCGGGCAGCAGAGCACACTGGCCGGAAGCACTAACGTGGTGTGCAACCTCTCATTCACAGACCAGGCACCCGCTTGCACAAGGGGTGCGGCTGCTGGCAGCATGGAGTGGAACTGGGAGATGCGGGCCAGGAACCGGCGTTGGAGGGAGGACCTCGGCAGGGAGCTGCTGGAGGAATCGCAATGGTTAGCCGTGGTGCACTCCCGGGAGCTAGTGCTCACCAGGGAACTTATCAGAGGGGAGGGGGATTGGGACTGGGAGATCCTGTCTGCCATGATGGCCCGGTCCTGCACCGAGCACCTCTGGGACAGGCGCCAGCCTGCCGCCCTCCAACACGAGCAGCGGCGCACCTGTGACGAGCTGGAGGGTCAGGCCGCACGGCTCATGGACCTCATGGGGGAGGCAATGGAGGCCCTGTGGCGTGACCCCCAGCGCGACAGGCCCTGCCATGCCACGGAAGGAGGGTTGGCAGCTGACCAACGCCATGGCGGCCACCCACTGGTGCAGGTGCCCCCCCCTGCACTACAGCCACCCGTGGTTCCCCCAGCAGCAGCTCTACCCGGGCCTGGTCCACAGGGTCCCCTTCCCCCACATAGGGCAACAGGACCTGCCGGCAGGGTCGCCCTTCCAGTCCGCCCCCCACCTGGTCCCACCCCCGTTGCAACTCCGACCCCTCCACCGGGAAGCGACGTCCCCACCCCAGGACCTGGCACCCCAGGACAACCAACCGCCCATGGGCTCTGCCCCACCCCCTCCAGTAAGGCTGCAGCACCCCAGGGCCCTGTGAGGTGGGGGTGGGGCGCAACACTGGGGGGCAGACTGGGAAGATGGGGAACCGCGCAAGGCATGACCCCGGTAGGGAACACAGTATAGAACCTACACTGAGCACACGCACCACATGGGATGTGGAGCAATGGCTATTGCCGAGGCACGTGTACCAGCTCTGTGAAGCTGTACTGGAACGTGCATAGTTCATAATCCATGGATGGGTCTGTACAAGGCCCCGGCATGTGAAAGAGATACATGCTCAAGAGGATCGCTTACCCCATTCTTGTTTCTCCACGCAGGGACCGTCAGCGGAGGCCAGGGTGGAGCGGCCAGTGGATGACAGGGAGGCTGGGCCGTCTGGTCGGTGATCGCTGCGATTGGCTGCAGCTAGGGCTCGCCAGCCTGCGAGCCCCGGTGGTGCGGCCAAGAGGGGGCAAGGCACCCCAGACGTTAACCCCCCGTCCCATTGTACAGTTCCCCAGTAAATATGTTGCACATATACCTCGCTGTCTCTTCCTCTGTCCCGGGACAGGTGGGGGGGGGAGGCTTCCAGGGGGGCCTCCGGCAGGGTGAGGGCACTGTACAGCTGATGGGGCTGGGGGCCAGCCCAGTGAGGCTGCAGACAGTTGTGGTGGCTGAAATAGGTGTACACAGACCCTGCACAGGCGGGCTGGCAAGTGGCGGCAGGCAGGACAATGCGTGGCCCGAGCACCCCGCGGCAGGCAGCGAGGGGAGTGCTCACACAAACGGGGGGGGGGGGGGGGG
>QEPC01011807.1:1623162-1637195 GCA_003113815.1 Sphenodon punctatus | reverse complement strand
CCCCCCCAGGCCCCACAAGCCAGGCCCCACAAGCCCCCTTCCCCTGGCCCAAAAGAGGCCCAAACCGCCCCCCCAGCCACCCCCTGGCCCTCCCCAGGCAGGTCCCACCTGCTGGTTCGCTTTGCCTCTTCCACATGCTCTGCTGCTGCCGCTGCTCTGCTATGCTCTCCAGAGGCTGGAGCCATCTCGAAGAACCTTCTTGACAAGGTAGCAACCTTTTGATCAGCACGTGGGAGGAGCTGTGTTTGTAAACAAACTGCCTTATCTCCCAGCCCTGCTGTTGCAGCTGCTGCTCCTAGGGGGTGGGGGCCCTCCCGACCCAACCCAAAAGGGGTCGGGACCAACAATTAAAAATTTAAAAAAAAAAAAAAAAAAAGACAGCGGAACTGACCCTCCAGCCGGCCCAGCCCACCGGGAATCCTCCCAGTGGGTTCAATGGCCAATCCGCCCCTGATGTATACGTTGAACAGGAGGGGGGACAACACCGAATCCTGCGGGACACCACATGTGAGGTCTAGGTATGATGAAAAACACTCCCCGAGCACCACTCGTTGGGTTCTTCCAGTCAGGAATGAGTGGAACCATTCAAGAACAGTCCTGTCCACCCCTGCAGGTGCGCCACCAACATCTTGTGATCAACTGTATCAAAGGCAGCAGACAGATCTAACTGAACCAACAGGGTCGAACAACCCCGGTTCATTTCCCAGGGCAGATCATCTACCAAGGCCGCAAGCGCAGTCTCCGTGCCATAACCCAGACGAAATCCCGACTGAAAGAGATCAAGAAAACTGATGCGGTCAAGATGCCCCTGTAACTGCTGAGTCATCACCCGCTCAATAACCTTCCCTAAAAAGGGAAGGTTAGAGACAGGTCAGTAGCTGGCAAGGGACTCAACATCAAGTGATGGTTTCTTGAGCAGAGGCTGCACCACCACCTCCTTGAGACAGCCTGTTACTCTGTCCTCCCAAAGGGAGGCATTGACCACCCCCACCAGCAACGACCCCATTGTTTCCTTGCAAGATTTAATTAGCCAAGACAGGCACGGATCTAATTCACAAAAGGTGGCCCTAACAGCCCCAAGGGTCCCGACCGCATCAGCGGGTGTCACCAACTGAAATTGATCCCATAAAACCAGACAAGGCGTGGCTTCCATAACCTCTGGCTCCCCTAGTGTAATAAGTGCAGCATCGAAATTGTGGTGAATACGAGCTATTTTATCCACAAAATAGTCCACAAACCTATCACAGTGTGCTATAGATGACCCTACTCCAGGACTGACCAGCCCCCGCACCACCCAGAAAAGCTCTGCTGGGCAGATTTTGTAGATACTATGAGAGCAGCAAAAAAAACTTCTGTGACTTGTTCAAGGCCACCCAGTGAATTCATGGCTAGAATAGGATTTTAACCATGGTCTCCTAGGGTCAAGCCTGGCATTTTATCCACCAGGTTTCATTGGCTCTCAAATCCTGTAGGAAATGGATAATGTGTGTTGGTGTTGCATAATATCTTTTAGATAACTATCTGGGAGTGGCTCTTTCTCTTTGACACAGCCCTGAGTGGAGCGAGTGCACTGATCCAGTGGTGCTAGCGCTGGCTCAGCCCAGCACAGCCCCGTGGACCCAGGTTTGAGGTGCTTTCTCCTTTTGGCAGCATGACAGTCCTACCTTCTTCTCCTCCAGCTGCTGTTGCCTTGCTTCTCTTACCCCACTGTCAGGCCAGCCACCATGGAGAAGATCAAGATGATTCAGAAAATCAAGCTGGCTGAGCACTATGATGCTATGGCCACCTGCATGAAGGCTGTGACTGAACAGGGGGCTGAGCTATCCAATGCAGAGTGTAACCCGCTCTCTGTGGCTTACAAGAATGTGGGGGGGGGGGGGGGACGGCGCTCTGCACTGAGCAGAAAACCAACAGCTCTGACAAGAAGATGCTGCTGGTCAAGGACTATCAGGAGAAGGTGGGATCTGAGCTCAGTCCGTCTGCACCACGGTACTGGAGCTGCTGGACAAATATTTAAGAGCTACTGCAACTAATCCAGAGAGCAAGGTTTTCTCCCTGAAGGTGAAGGGAGAACACTTCCGATATCTTGCAGAAGTTGCAAGCGGAGATGACAAACAAACATTAGAAAATTCACAGGCAGCTTATCAGGAGGCATCTGACATCAGCAAGAAAGAGATGCAACTAATGTGTCCAGTTTTTTTACGCCTAGCTTTTTTCTGTATTTTCTTATGAGAACCTCAACAACCCTGAGCTGGCCTGCACACTGGCTAAGACAGCTTTCAATTAAGCTATCACAGAATTCGATACACTGAACAAAGACAGTACTTTCATCATGCATTTGCTTAGAGACAACCTAACATTATGGCCATCAGTGCAAGAGAAGAAGGTCCAGAAAAAACGTGTGGTGTTGCTCCCTTTCCTCAGGAAACATTTCTACAAGTCCCCATTCCTTATAGCTCCACTTGGATTTCCTATAGCAAAGAGAACCCATCCATGTGTAGGAAATCAGTTTATAGTCTTTTTCACACTGCAGCTTTGGGAAAACTCCATTCCTTGATTTGTGTGTATCCTGGCCTTCCTGGTGTGCTGTTACTACTATAGAAAAGTATTAATAGCTTCATTTCATATAAACATAACTAACTTCCAAACACTTACAAAGTGGACTAAAGTGTATCTGGTATTTAAAACAGAAATTGAACCGGTTCCTGCAAGTAACTGTATTTTGTATTACAGTAACAATATGAAATTGCAACTAAAAGAGTGTTCAGCATAGCTTTTTAATTCTCCACATTTCCCTCTTATACTGCAGGGTTTCCTTTCAGCAATTAACACCACATGCTACTGTGTATATTTTTTTCAGTAGGAATCTGGGAGTATTGGGCCAAATCCAAAGCTTGGTAAATTCTTGCTTCCTGTAATAGTGCAGTTGCTACTATGTTTCTATTTGAATACAGGGACTGTTCAGTTTGAGTTGGTGTTGACTGTTGAGACATCCAGGCGGAGGTATCGGAGAGACAGTTGGTGAGATGAGCTTGAACGGAAGGGGAGAGGGAAGGAGTGGAGAGTTCGAGTTGAGTGTCGTCAGCATATAGGTGGTATTGGAAAATATGGGAGGCAATGAGTTTGCCTAGGGATTGAGTGTAGATAGAGAAGAGGAGAGGGCCAAGGATGGAGCCTTGGGGAACCCTGACCAAGAGGGATAGGGAGGAGGAGGGGGAGGAGTTAGGAAGAGAAACATTGAAGGAGCAGTCAGAAGGGTAGGAGGAGAACCAGTCAAAGACAGAGTCCCGGAATCCAAGGGAGTGTAGCGATTCAAGCAGGAGTGAGTGGTCAACAGTGTCAAAGGCAGCAGAGAGATCAAGGAGGACAAGAATAGAGTAAAGGTGGTTGGATTTAGCCACAAGAAGATTGTTGGTGATCTTAGCAAGAGCAGTTTCAGTGTAGTGAAGGGGGTGGAAGCCAGATTGGAGGGGGTCAAGGGAGGAGTTGACGGAGAGGAGGTCAAGGCAACGGGAGTAGACAACCTGTTCAAGGAGCTTGGAAGCAAAAGGGAAGAGCTAGACAGAATGGTAATTAAAGGGTTCAGAGGGATCCAGAGTGGCCTTTTTGAGGATGGGGGAGACAGTGGCGTGTTTAAAGGCAGAGGGGATGGAGCCGGTAGAGAGGGAGAGGTTGATGATGTTCAGGAGGGGCAACGGTGGAGGCAATGGAAGTGAGGAGACGGGAGGGGAGGGGGCCCAGGGGGCAAGTGGAGGGGTTGGAGGAGGAGACCAGGGAGGAGATTTCCTCAAGGGAGGCAGGAGGGGACAGGAGAGAGGTGGGGTGCAGCTCAACAAAGGATTGAGCTGCGCCTAAAGCTTTTGCTGCACTCAAGACACTTATAGGGCTTCCCCTCCTGTGTGTAGCATGCAATGACTACTAAGGGCTGAACTGTGCCTAAAGCTTTCCCCACAGTCAGGGTATTGATAGGGCTTCTCTCCTGTGTGCACTCTTCGATGGTAATTAAGTGCCGAGCTGTGCCTAAAGCTTTCCCCACAATCAGGGCATTTATATGGCTTCTTTCCTGCGTGCACTCTCTGATGGTATTTAAGGATTGAGCTTTGCCTAAAGCTCTTCTCACAGTCAGGGCATTTATAAGGCTTCTCTCCTGTGTGTAGTCTTTTATGATTTTTTAAGGACTGAGCGCTGATTAAAGCTTTTTCCACACTCAAGACATTTATAGGGCCTTTCTCCTGTGTGGACTCTCTGATGCACATTAAGATCTGAATTGAGCATTTGGTGACAAGTGCAGCCATGTGATGGAATTTGATCTTCCTTGGGCATTTGCATGTGATTTAACTTGGGTACCTGATGGTATTTGAGTTCACTTGGACATTTCATGGCACATGGTGGGATCTGATTTCAGGGTATTCAGTCTCAGGACAGGAACCAAGTAGTGCTGCTTGGAGGGATGTAGTTGGCAGCTCCTGGGATGGGAATTTTGGGAGGGGCAGCTAAAATGACTTTGCCTGGGCCAGACAGCCTTGTCTTGCTGGTTTAAAACCCCCCCCCCCCCAAAAAAAAACGGATACCTTATTTTCATGTTGAATGTATCCAGTTCCAATTTCCAGCTACTGGATCATCTTATTATGCCTTTGCCTGTTAGAATAAAAAGGCCAGTCACCCCTTTTAAATAGGCTCAAGCAATATGTGCACATGATGTCATCCTAATCTGTTTGTCAGAGCTAGATGATGGTAGGAATATTTTTATCGTACATAAAAAAATCAGTATTGGCAGTAGGCTGGAAAGCTGCACATTTATGAATAAGGGATTGATTACCAAGATGCAAGCAGCTCTTTCCTGGTGATCACAGGCAGACTGCTCTGTTTGATTAAACAAATACAACTAACTAATGTCACAACAACAGCAAGGAGTTGGAACTTACTGAGGGCAGGCTGCTATTAACTAGTCTAGAACTTGTATCTATTGGGAAACAATGTGCTATTTGATATAACTCAGTGCAAGGGAGTGGGCAGGAGATAGCAACACAACTTCAATTTCTGTGTCATCTTCTGTTTTCTGATAGTCTCTCTGAAATGAAGATTCCACCAGGACAATGCAGCTGGTTCTGGGGTGGAATGCAGCAAGCACTCCGTATATGAAGGGCTATGCATCAGAATCAGAGGAGGGAGAAAGGAGTAATTTCTCCATGCAAAAAGACAGGAGCTATTTCCAGTGTCTTATTTACAATGGAACGGTATAGAGGGAACTGGTAATAATGCACAGGGATTCTTTTCTACTCAGACTCTAACCATTTAGTAACCTGTTTAGAAACCATGACAAAATATTCAGCTTGGAAAACTTACGTTAACTTTTATTTTGACATACTGTTGCTTGTATAAGTCAAACTTACATATTTTCCAGGGGAATCATATCCCCCCAGCCTCTATGAAGTTTATATCTATGCTGTCAAACCTAATTTTACAGAGGGTACAAATAAACTTGTGGCCAGCACAGTGGTGATTTGACCTGGGCTGTGTCAGGAAGCCGTGGCGGACATAATCTGGATTGGGTTGGGCACCCAACACACGTCTGAGGCCAGGGAGGGTGGGGAGCACACTCAATGTGCAGCCAGCTGGCCCCATACTATGCCCAGCACCCCACGCCCCTCCCCCATGATGGGCAGCCCTGGAGGCCAATGAGGCCAACCATGACAGCCAGCCAGCCATGATGAACCCAGCCCAGGCGATGTCTTCTGGCCCACAAACAGACATGATAGCCTGCTGTGACCTGATTTGGTCCAGTTGGGTGGGCCTTAGCCCAGACTGTGACTTGGGACATTTACTGAGGTCAGAGCCTGGGCTAGCCGTCGACACAACCTGGGACAATAACTGGACCAACATCTGGTGGCACCTGCACATACGTACATGTACGGTCTGGGCCAAATTATGATGAAGCAGGCCACAGCAGGCCACTGTCATGTCTGTTTTTATCCAGAGTTGTAGGGTGAGGAAGGACTGAGGTACATTGGTGAATGCAGGACGGGGAGCTTTCATCATGCTGGGAACCCCTTGTTCTCCGCACCCCACACATTTGAAAGAAGAATGTTTACATTCAAAAAAGAATTGGTTTTCCTTGCAGATTAACTTCCAATACTGTAATGTGCTGGGATTTGTTGCTTGTGCCAGTCTTGGAAGAGAAACAACAGATTGCACATGATAATTCTGGCATTGAAAAGGGAGAAGAGTGTTGGGGAAAGAGAGAGTGTCAGAGTCAGGAAAGGGGGAATGGAGAGGGAGCGAGAGCTTCACTTCTCTCCATTTCCTTCCTTTTCCTCTTGTCCTCTCTCCTTCCCTTCTTCAACTTCTATCCTCCACAGGATCACTCTCTAAAGTATTTGTTCTCTTCTGTATTGTTATTACCATTGTCAGCAGATTACATGTTTTGATGAGTCATCCCGTGTGGAGGCATCATTTCCAACAGAGGGAAAACCTTTCTACTCCATCTCTGACACCTAAAGCCTGCATGAGAGAACCAGTTCCACTGGATTTCCAGGTGGCAGATCATGCTACTGCTTCAAAGTACGTTTATTTCCACAATCTCTACAAATAACCAAACCAATTATTTCTTTCCCTGACTGCTAGCTACAAGTCAACATTTCTCTCGACCATCACAGAATTGAGGAAATATTCTGCTCTATCCATGGAAACTTTCCACTGATGGTTGAAAGCGGTCTAGAGTTATGACAGGCTAATAAGAAATATGTTGTAGAAATACATTCAGGGATGTAGCTGAACATTTCTTGGGTTGTGGTGGTTAAGAAATGTGTACTGAGTAGCAGGGGTGTGCAATTCATATAATTTTAATTAGTTACAAAAATTAAAGGAGTCCCACTTGTTTTTGTAACTAAGGTAACGAAATGAATGAATAAGCAAACAACATTTGCTTGATTTCATTTATTTTTAATTCATTTATTAAAAATAATAAAAATAAAAATATTCCCTGTGCATGTAAAAAATGGCTGCCAAGGCCATTCTGTGCCATGTGTGGCCCTTTTCCAAAATGGCATAGATGCTGCTGGCATCATTTTGGAAAAGGGTGTGCATGTGCAGTGATTTTTAATTTCACTGCGCATGTGCAAATGGCCACTGGACCATTCTACGCATGTATGCCTTTTTCCAAAATGGCACTGATGCTGCTGGTGCCATTTTGAAAAAGAACCATGCATGCGCAGAATGCCCCTGGTGCGCAGGCAGTGATTTATTTATTTTTAAAAATAAAACCAAAAAAATGTAAACAAACAGGTAGTTTACAAAAAACGCCTTCATTTTCATGGGTTTTTGTAAGTGAAAACTAAAGCTAAAATGAAAACGAATGATGTGCCTTCTGCACACCCCTACTGAGTAGTAGCAGAGTATATTCTAATATTAAAACTGCAGTTGTCCGGCCCCTTTTTAAGAAGCCATCTTTGGACGCCGGCTCCCTGGCCAGCTATTGGTCTGTCTCTAATCTTTTCTTTTTAGGAAAGGTTATTGAACAGGTGGTTTCCTAACAGCTCCAGACTCATCTTGATGCTGTCAGATTCTTGGACCCATTTCAGTTCGGCTTCGGTCCCTCTGGGTATGGTACACAGACTGCGCTTATGGTCTTGGTCAATGACCTGTGCCTGGAAATTGATAAGGGGAATTCTACCCTGTTGATCCTGTTAGCTCTTTTGGCGGCCTTTAATACAGTTGATCATGCAATGTCTTTGACATGACTGCGGGACCTGGCAGGGGTGCATGGGGCCGCTCTTGAGTGGTTCTGCTCCTTTCTGTTGGGGAGGTCCCAGAGAGCGGTGATGGGTGATTGCTCTCTGTCCTCTCAGGACCTCCCCTGTGGGGTCCTACAGGGTTCTATTTGGTCTCCTCTCTTGTTCAATGTGTATATGAAGTTGCTGGGTGAGGTTATTCGGAGGTTTGTGGGGGAGGTGCCATCAGTACGCTGATGATACTCAGCTCTACCTCTCTTTTTCATCTGACCCAGGTTCTGCAGTCTTGGTACTCACCCAATGCCTGGCTGCTGTCAAGGACTGGATGAGGATGAGCCGATTGAGGCTGAATGCAGAAAAGGCTGAGGTGATGATGGTTGGCTGGCCTTGTGATCTGGAGGGAATTGGGACTCCTGTTATTGTCAGGGTCTGGCTCCCTCTTGTCAGTCAGGTTCGCAGCCTTGGAGTCCTCCGGACCCCTTGTTGTGCCTGGATTGTCAGGTTGCGGCAGTGGCCAGGAGTGCTTTTCACCAGCTCCATCTGGTGAGTAGGCTGTGGCCCTTTCTTTCTGACTCTGATCCGGCCACTATCATCCATGCTTTCATCACCTCGAGGCTGGACTACTGTAATGCGCTCTACGTGGAGCTGCCCTTGGTGACTGTTTGGAAGCTGCAACTGGTGCAGAATGCAGTGGCTCACTTCCTTTTGGGGGTGAGGCACTGGGAGCAGATTACACCAGTGCTCCAAAGTCTGCACTGGCTACCCATAGCTTTCCGGGCAGAATTCAAGGTGCTAGTTTGACCTTTAAAGCCCTAAATAGTCTGGGCCCCACATATCTGAAAGACCGCCTGTCCTTCTATGCCATACTGTGGTCCCTGCAATCGGCCAGGAGCACCTCCCTGTGGGTACCATCTGTTGGTCTTGTTCGTACGGTGAGGGCTCACAGGGAGATGTTCTCAGTTGCTGCCCCAATGCTATGCAACTCCCTTCCCCTAGAGGTTTGTTTGAGTCTGAGTCTGGGCATCTTCCAGAGGCAGTGCAAGACCTTTCTATTTTTCAGGACATTTGGCAGGCAGGGATAGGGAATGGAGAGGTTGGTGTTTGAGGTAGAAGTGTGATGGGTGGTTGGGGAGGGGAGTGAGGAAAGATTGGGGGTCTGGGATGGGGTTGCCACAAAACAGTTCAAAAGTCAAAGTCCATTCCAAACCATGTGGCCCATCAGGCTGGTGTGGTTAAGCCACACCAGTTTCTGTGGCCTATAGTGCACAAGGGAGTGATGTGGCCAGCACCACATCCAACCAACTTTGACTTCCCCAACCAAATGAACCAGGTACCCATTCATAGCTGGGTGGACTGGAGGTGGCCATCCAGTGTGTGTCCAAGCAGGACTTGAACCTGCAACCTTCAGGGATGTAGTTGAAAGCCTGAGTCAGCTGGAGAACAGTTATTCTCCAGTAACACAGAAGACAGGACAAGAGGCAATTGGCCTGAATTGAAACAAAGTAGATTTCAGTTAAATATCAGGGAAAACTTCCTAACCATAAGAACAGCACAATGACACAGGTTGGTTAGGAAGGTTGTGGAGTCTGTTTCCTTTGATGTTTTTAAAAGCCACTGGACAAGCATCTCTCTGTGATGCTGTAGGAAGAGGGAATCTTGGCTTGGGGCAAGGGGTTGGACTAGATGATCCTTGAGGTCCCTTCCAACAGGTTTATGAACATATGGGGTGATAGTGGGGGAGAGAAGCCACTGGCTGGGTTATTTGAAGGGACTTTGGAAACATTAACTGTATATACTAGACAGGGTTTGGCTCAAGGGGTTGTGAACAGTGTAGCAAGCAACCTTCATTCATGATGAACACGCATATGTATAGCTACGGCCTCTGTTTGCATATAAGGTCCTCCTTGTACCTTCTTAAGCGCACCCATTCTGCCCTCTTGCTACCCATCCCATCATTGTGAAGGAGGTGGCTGGTATGCAGGAGTCTAGGTTTGGGCTTAGCTGAGTGTAGAAGATAAATGCTTATGGCCTAGGCATGCTCAGTGTGTGTGTTGCATTGGCTCACCATTGTGTTCAAGTTCAGCAGCCTTTCTGGGCATTGGGCAAGCACTTGAAGGATCGAGGCCATTGATGATTGCCTTTCCACATGCAAACATATTGGCATGCCAACAGCACAGGTCTCTCTCTACCTTATGCCATTTGTGCCCCAAAAGTATAAGAACCAAAATAGTCTTGTGCAGGGTCAGATGGCAGGCCCCAAACTGGACGGTGAAGCAGAGAGAACAGAACCCGCCCATAGATACATGCAAATACCATACAGGAATCCAGAGCTCACTGTCTCTCTAAACACGGTGTCCCAGCAGCCTTCTTTCACGTTCACTAGCCTCTGGACCACTTCTCCTAATAGGCAGCCAGTTCTCAGGGGATGCAATATTCAAACGCTATAGCCACAATCCACAAGTTTCTTACTGTGGAGCTGCTCCATTGAAACAGCTCCAGAGTAAGGCATTTATAGGTTGTGTGCCATGTGAACACATACAACCCCAGAAGCTTCCTATCTCATTTTTCTAATGGTACACAATGAACAAATGTACATGGGAGTCACTTTCTTTCACCATGTTGATGTTGCGGAGATCCACATCAAGATACCCAACTGTATCCTGGGTATTAGCACATTACCCTCACGGTACTGTGTGCCATGGATTAGCCTTACTTGTAGATGGTCACCAACCCAAATACACTTATGGTCAAATCCCTCTCTACCCACATAGTTGACTACCATATAACCATTGCGGTCCTACTTAAGTCATTGAGACTAATCAGGTAAGATGAGCAGAATCTGACCTAGATGCTGTTAGGATAATTAATGTCAAAACTTCCCTGTGTGTGAGAAATTCATACATACACCAGATAGACAGATAGATATTCAGATGCATATATACATAGAGAGTGCAATCCTCACTCCAGTGAAATCAGTGGTTAACACCCATTGATTTAAGTAGAGTCAGGATTATGCACACCAGATCATCAGGGCATGGCTATCAGTTTCTACCAGCATCAAAGATTGTAGGAAGGTCTGAGTTCTGGAGATGGCATGCCCCAGCTGCCCTGAAGAGGGACATTTTGACATTTGCCCAGTAGTAAGGAGGACTAGGCCTGAAGCATCAAATTCCCGTGACAGCTGTTTCCACTGGAAACTGGTCTTCCACAGCGAGCAGCATGGTTTGACAACCCTGTTCATTCCACTTTCCACACAAAGTGGTGTGCCCTCGGGATCTGTATTGGGACCGGTGCTATATTTAATGTATTCATTCATGATCTGGAAAAGGAATCAAATCTGCAGATGACACCAAGTTATTAAAGGCAGTTAAAACACGAGCAGACTGTGAAGAACTGCAACAGGATCTTAAGAGACTGGGTGCCTGGGCATCTAAATGGCAGATGAGATTTAACGTGGACAAGTGCAAAGTGATGCATGTAGGGAAAAATAATCCAAACTATGAGTACACAATGCTGGGTACTAAACTAGGAGTTTCCACTCAGGAAAAGGATCTGGGAGTGATTATGGACAATATACTAAAATCCTCAGCCCAATGTGCAGCAGCAGTCAAAAAAGCAAACAGAATGTTAGGAGTTATTTACAAAGGGATAGAGAATAAAACTGAGGATGTCATAATGCCTCTATACAAATCAATGATGTGACCGCACCTGGAATATTGTGTGCAGTTCTGGTTGCCCCACCTCAACAAATACATAGCTGAACTAGAAAAGGCACAGAGAAGGGCAACGAGAATGATAAAGGGTATGGAACGGCTTCGGCTTGACAAGCTGGGTCTCTTCAGCTTAGAGAAGAGAAGACTGAGAGGGGACATGATAGAGGTTTATAAAATCTTGAGTGTTTTGGAATGAGTAGATAAGGAACGGTTATTTACCCTCTCAAATAGTACTAGAACTAGGGGACACTCCATGAAACTAGCTGCCGGCAGATTTAAAAGAAATAAAAGGAAGTACTTTTTCACTCAACGCATAATTAACTTATGGAATTTGTTACCATAGGACGTTGTCAAGGCCAATAGTATAGCTGGGTTTAAAAAAGGACTGGATACGTTATTGGAGAGTAGGTCCATAATGGCTATTAACCAAGTAGCTTACGGTATGAACCTTTTACTGTTGGGAGCTGGGAGTGAACAATGGGGAATGGATTGCCCATTGTGACTGTTGGTTCTTCTCCCATGCAGTTGAGATTGGCCACTGTTGGAGGACAGGATGCTGGGCTTGATGGACCATTGGTTTGATTCAGTATGGCACTACCTATGTTCTTACTTTTGTTTGCAGCTTTCTGACATTGCCGCAGTTACTTTCCGCCATTTTCATTACTGCTAATTTGGCACAAAAGTAGCATCTGCCTGTTCCTCCCTGCATTCCCTGACAACATCCTATGGTGGAGGAGTACACACTAGAAGCAGAGGAACAGATTCTGTGGAACAAACACTTCCCTGGCATTTTGCTCACTGGTTCCTGAGCCCTCCACAAAAATACAAGAGTTTGAAACCACTTTCTAGGTAAGATGCATATTTGTGGGCACAGACACAACCACCTTCCTAAGGGAGGAACCTGTCTCCCACAAGTTTCTCAGGCACCCTTTACATCCCTTCGAAAACTGCCACCAGTTTGATTTGTAAAAATCTATACTCCACATACAACCCGCCCCACCCCACCCCCAACATTATAGCTGTGGTTGTTTCCAAACAGACAAGCGGTGACCTAGAAGGGATTGAAGAGAGGCGTGAGGGGTATTGATTGACTTTGCAGAGAGAGAGGGAGGCCCGGCCCATTTGCTTCAACCCTGAAGAGGACTCTGGTGTTCCCGCATTTTTTTAGAACCAGCACAGGTTTTTCACCCCTTCAGAATTTGGGAATTTTGTGAGGAAAATGAGCTTGCGAGCCATGCAAAAGAAGTGCACAGAGCCTGCTCTCAGGGCAGAGGAGAAGTGAAGGGAAAACAAGAACTGGCATCCTAAAGGGGAGCAGCCAAAACATAAGCTAAATCCTCAAAAATAAAACGTTTCCCCAAAGTTACAAAGGCCAATGTGCCAGGGCAAAAAGAAGCAGAGTTCTGCCCGCCCGCCCTTGTGCCCAGAGCCCTGGCTGGGAGTCCTGCCCCCCACAGCAGCAGCTGACCTCCTGCTCCAATCCCCACAGGTGAGGAGAGCCCCACCCCCTCGGATGGACAGACAAAGCTTCCAGCCGCCCCTGCAGGCGGCAGCCCTTGGGCGGCGATGACAAAAGGGTGCTGGCTGTTGTGTGGCTGATGCGAGGACAGTGAGGAGCCACGCCCTGACAACGCCCACACCACACAGCTGTCTCTGACCATCGTTGCCGTCACCGCCGGCCATCGTGCACTCGCTCCCGTGACACCCTCAAGCCTGGTTTTCCTCTGCTGCTTGGACTGTTACCACCTATGATGCCTCCCCATACCTCGATTCCCCCCCCCCTCCTTCTCATGGCTCCCCTCCTTCTCCCTCTCCCTCCTCCAGTGGCCTTTCTCCAACCTACCCACCCCTTATTCACACCCATGCCCATTCCCCCTCCCCACCCTCATCCCCCCTTACCCATTCCCTGTAAGCCTACACCCACCCACCCCCGCCTCCCCTCACCCAGACCTTCCACACCCAGATACTCCACAGCCCATTGTGGCTGGTGGGAGGCCAGAGCGAGACCCAAACCCTGCAAACCCAGCCGCTCCATATCCCCCAATCTCATCAGCATCCCATGTCTTCCCCAAAACCAATTACCTTTCTCCTGCTCCCTCTGGAACTGCCGCTCATCCATGGCTAAAGCCCCCTTCATCCATGACCTCTTCCTCTCTCACCCCTTTCAACTCCTTGCTCTTACAGAAACCTGAATCTCATCCTCCAACTCTGTTACCCCGGCCGCTCTATGCTCCGGGGGCCTGTCGTTCTCCTACCGACCCCGCCCTGAGGGCCAGGGGGGTGGCGTGGGTTTCCTCTTTGCCAAGCCCTGTCAATTCCAAACCCTTTCCCCTCCTCCCTCCCTCTCCTTCCCTTCCTTTGAGGCCCACTATGTGCGTTTATACTCCCCCTTACATCTTCGTGTTGCTGTCATCTACCGCCCCCCAGGTTCCCTCTCTTCTTTCCTCCCAGACTTTGAATCCTGGCTCACCTTCTTCCTCTCTGATGACACCCCCACCCTCATTCTTGGTGATTTCAACATTCACGTCGACACACCTTCCATACCCTCTATCTCCCGCTTACTCTCCCTGACCTCCTCCTTTGATCTCCA
>QEPC01011807.1:1592603-1621167 GCA_003113815.1 Sphenodon punctatus | reverse complement strand
CCTTGTTCATGCCATGGTTATCTCTCGCCTCGATTACTGCAACCTCCTCCTTGCTGGCCTCCCTCGCTCTCACCTGTCCCCCCTTATCGCAATCCAAAACTCTGCTGCCAAGGTCATTCACTCTGCCCATCACTTTGACCACGTGCAGCCTCTCCTCTTCTCTCTTCACTGGCTCCCCCTTCCTTTTTTTTTTTTTTTAAATTATCTTTATTGTTTTTTTCCCCAGTTATATTATTCACATCCTTTACATTGTTATCGGGGACCTAAGGTTACAGCATCGGTCCCCTTTAAATCAACGTTATCCTATTACAACTGGTATTAAATTTTTGTTAGACATAGCGATATTCTTGTTTCGTTTGGGTCAAGATCAGCTTGGATCATTTCCCATATACTGGCTCCCCCTTCCTGAATGTATCCTGTTTAAACTCCTGGTTTTCACGTTCAAATTGCTTCACAACCAAGCTTCCCCTTACCTCTCGGACCTAATCTCCCTACGCACTCTGCATGCGCTCTCCGCTCTTCCTCTGTCTCCTCTCTAACTCTCCCTTGTTTCTCCTGCTCACCTAATCGCCTTTGACCCTTCTCCCTTGCTGCCCCCCATGCCTGGAATTCCCTCCCTGCCCACATCCGCCTTGCCCCCTCCCTCCGCTCCTTCAAATCCCTCCTCAAGACCCACCTTTTCCTCGCCGCCTTTCCCAATGCCTGGTAGACGGTCCCATATACCTACTGTCTGCCCTCCTCTGCAGACTGCTGCTACCAACCTGATTGTAACCAAGTCAAGCACACGCACCTGGGTCTTTGCATCCGCTTGAATGTTTGTCTGTCTTCTCCCCTGTCTCTCCCACTGTCCCCTCTCCCTGTCTCCCCCTCCTTGTCTTTTAGATTGTAAGCCACAGGCAGGGACCACGTCTGTTCTGTACAGCACCAGATCACACTACTGGCGCTATATAAATGTTTATAATAATAATAATAATTCAAAAAGAGTGAGTATATCTCTGTGTGTGCACACATGTATGTATGCATACACAAATACACATCTCCACTCACACACACATTTGTCTGTGCACATGCATACTTATGCATAAAAAATACACATGCATTACATTACATCTCAAGGCATGAACATGAAAAATAATGATGAATAATCTCTTACCTGGTCTGTGTATAGTTATTCCCTGTTTGATTCCTGGAAATCCAATAATCAAAGGAAAAGAAAAGAAGGAGATTCCTTCATCCCGCCAAGAATTATCCCAGCTGGGCTGGATTGAAGAAACATGAGGTTTCTCTCCTTATCTTCTGTCCCCTCTCTTCTCTGTTTTTCAAGTAGAGACTTCCCTCTGAGAATTTTGTCTGGCTTGCTCTTTTCCTAACTTTCCTTCACTGGGTTTCTCTCTCTGACTGTTTCCTGCTTTTTCTCTGGACCTCCCTGTTTTTAGCATTTTTTGCTCTCAGGAGTTTCCAACCATCAAGGGCTTTCATTCATATTTGCAACTGAACCATGAGTTCTTGGACCGCTATCTCCCTCCTATCTTCTCCGGTCTCTGTTCTCTACTTGCTGTCTCTTCTTTCCCCCCCTCTCTCTGTCTGCTTCTCTCATACACTCCTGTCTGCTCTTGCTATCCCTCTTTTTCTCTCCAGTCTCCCTCCCTCCTTCCTCTCACTTTATTTTTCTCCTTCTCCCTGGTTGCTGTGCAGTCTGTAGCTAAGAAGTCGGTAACTCTGATAGAATCCAACAGCTTTCCAATACTTTAGCCCATCCTCGCATGTGATCTCAGAGTCATGGATACACCCTGCAGAGGCAGCAATGAGAAGAGACAAAAGTGCAACCAAAAGCAGTGGAAACAGTAGCAGGAGTAGCTGACGCTCCAGCAGCCCAGGCATCTTTGCATGGAGCACTGTGGCCTGCAGAGGCTGGTTACAAAATCCATTCCAGGAGACATGTGCATATCCAGTTCCAGTTTTTCTTCTCTTACCAGGTGCTGCATCCAGAGTTTCTTCCAGAGAGGTACAGAAGATTCGGTCTAATTCCGCTCCTCTTCCAGAACCTTCTGCACAGGTGCCTCATTGTGACATCATTCTCTGGCTTTCTTTGGGACTGAGATCGAAGCAGTTCTCAGCTACCGAGTGAACCTACTCCAAGCGGTGCCATTCCCAGGTGTCACCAACGGGCCTCCGCAAAATTGGCTCAAAGTTATTTTAGGGCTTGCTGAGATGCTGTGTCATTGCCCTGGTGTGAGATTCAGCCTGGAAAACACTTTCCAGGTCTCAACTCTGTGCACAGTCAGCTATTTTTAATAGGTCTATTCCTCTGACAGTAACAGGAGGGAAGAGTGTGAAGTAGTGTCTGCTCTTGCTTGGAACCTAAATAAAGGAGTTAAGTAACTATAAAGGGCACCCCCCGGGGCCGCCGCCTTTACCTTCAACAACAGTGGCAGCAGAAGCTCCCAGGACACACTTCGAGGCCCCCACCCCCAGCAACGCAGTCGGCCACGATACAGAGCCCTCGGGTTGCCATGGCAACCCCACAAACACAGGACACTACAGCACTGCCCCTGGTAGCGCCGCATAACGCGGGGTTGAGGCCAGCGCTGTTGCACCGCTCCAAGCGTCTGCAGGCACGCCATGGAGGCGGGGCTAGCGCTATAAACACCGGCGCTGGGAAGCACACAGCGCTGGTGATCTGTGCAAAAATTGGCCCCTGCCCATGATAGCCTTCGCTTGCTTGAACTTGTGTGCCATATTGCTCTCCCCTTCCCCCTCCTCCTTCGTTGTGCCTGGAAGAGTCCTCATTGCATGCCTGGTGAGATTGTTAAGGGTGAGTGTTACTTTCTGTATTTCCCGAGAGACTGTGTGTGCGAGTGCGTGAGTGAGTGCGAGAGTGCGTGAGGTTCTCCTCCCCCCTTAACCCCCCCCCCCGGTGAACCCTGTGAGAGAGCCTCCTCCTCCCGCACCTCCTCTAAGGACCTGAACACCCTGGCCTTCACCTCTGTCACTGACCTCCCCCTTCCCTGTAGTGTGAGTTTGTGTGAAAGACAGATTAGCAGGTACTGAGGTTCCTCCGGTGTGCATAGCTCGGTGCCCTATGATGATAGAGGCCGCTACCATACTTTGGGTATTGGGCCACACTTCTATCCTGACGGGCATTCCTCCCCACTTCGCCGGTGCCTGTGCCCCGTGAGGGTTGCCTCACACCCTGTTAGCGGTTGCCTCCCTTCCCGTGTGCGAGGTGGTCTGTGCTCCCTTCCTAGTGTTCCCAGCCCCCTCCCCGTGACAGTAACAGCCTCTGCTTGCAACTACTTTGGGTGTAAACAGACAGCCCTGGTTCTGCTCTCCCTCACCCCGTGGGCAGACAGGGGAGTGCACCCCTCGAACAGCTCCAGGGGTGGCCAGTCCCACATCCAGATAAAGACACCCTTTGTGTCTTGGGGGTTCAGGGCCAGTTCTGGGCAGGTTAGGATCTCACTGAGTTTTCATCAGTCAGAAGTTCTTAAACATTTTCATTGTATGAGCTACATCTTCATCAAGGGTTGGAATTAGGAACACCTCCCCTCCTATTCATGAACCTACTTCCCACCAACTGATGATCAAGTAACAACATCCTTGTGCTCACAGGTGTAAACCAAAGATGGACAAAGAGGGGAGACTGAGGGTGAAAACAGACATGACGCTAACCACCCTTTAACCACCCTTGGTGGTTATTTATGCATGTTGCAGGGCTGCATAGGGCACCAGTACAGCCCTGCAACATGCATAAATAACCACCAAGGGTGGTTAAAGGGTGGTTAGCGTCATGTCTGTTTTCACCCTGAATTGAGGGCACAGGGGTCTGGTCCTGCCCCCTAATTTCAGTCCCCTGTGACTCCCTTTGCTGTCTCCATGGGGGTCGACAGGGCACTGAAATTAAGTCACTGCCCCCCTATTCTGTTCCCACCCACATTTTAATTACCCAGAAACTGGGAGCAACCACTGTCATTTTGGGGGCTAAGAGGGTGGGGTTCTGGGAAGTCAGGGAGGAAAAGCAATCCAATTCCCCCTACTTCTGCCACTCCACTGCTTGAGACACTCAGAAACACTCAGAGCAAGTGCTTATGTAGGGAACTATATTGGTATGGATGGCACAAGCAATCCACTTGATCCAGGTATCAGCCTCAGGTGATCTACCAGGATTCCTCCCCATTGGCTCCAGTGCTCCAGGATGGGACCCCTCCCACTGGCTCCCAGATCTAGGACACCTTAGTAGGCTGGCCTCAGGAATGGAGAGGAGCACTCCCCTTTAAAGAGAGCCTTCCCCACTGCACTGGAGGAGCTTCCTTAGCCTGTCTCCTCTGTAGAGACACTGCTTGGGATGCCAGTCCCACTGTTTTCCCAGAGACAATCTCTGAGGGGCTGGTTACCCTCCCCATTTTGGGAGCTACCTCTTGCCTCCTTGAGAACATCAAACTGTGAGAAGATAATCCTTCAAATGAGATGTTCTGTAAAGCCATGGCCCTGGCTGTTTGTGGCCAAAGTGCAACTATTGGTGGCTGTAAAGATGTGATCGTCATTCCATTGAAGTCAATGGAAGTCTTGCTATTGACTATTTCAGTGGAGCCAGAATTGCACCCATTATCTCTGTGTAAGAGTCAGAAGTTTCTGCAGAGAAACCAAACAATTCTCGGTAAAAGTTGGGGCCCATCAAGGTTTTGCTGTAACCCCCTTCTTTGTGTTGATACTTGATGCTTCTACAGAGAAAACATTCCAAGAGAGGTACCCCACTGAATGCTGAGCAGGCAATGTAGTGCTGCTGGGAGAGAGCAAGAAGAAGGGGAAAGAAGATTTAGAGACATGGAGGTTAATAGTTTAAGAATTAGCAGAAACAAAGCAGAGTATGTGGTCTGTAGTTTCAATGGTAACTTGCAGGGAGATGACAGACTTGTAGAATTGTGGAGAAAGAAAACTACCACAAGTAAAGGAATTGAAGTACCTCATCTCAATAGTACAGGAAAATAGCAAATACTAAAATGAACTTACAAGTAGGAGAGCAACCAAGTGGAAAAATTGGAAAGGGGCAAATGGAGCAATCTGCAACCGGGGGAATGCCTATCAAACTGAACAGCTAGATTTACAAAACAATATTTAGGCCTGTATTCTTGTGTGACTGAAAGCTCAGTACTGAGGATGAGACAGGAACAGACTCTGAACACAGCACAAAGGAAAATGTTGAGATGGATGCTTATTGTCTCAAAGGCGAATGAGCAGATTATGGGGAGTTTGAAAGTGGCACCAGTTATGGAAAAGTCTTGGGAATCTCCATTCAGCTGGTTTGGGCACATACAGAAAAATTCTAAAGGATACACAGACAGAGAAGGTTGCCTGCCTGGCCTTTAAACTAGGGATTAGGTAAATGTTGGAAGATCTGAAACCAGGTGGATGGAGCTAATCTCCCTACGCATTCCTGCACGCGCTCTCCGCTCTTCCTCTGTCCCCTCTCTCACTCTCCCTTGTTTCTCCTGCTCACCTAACTGCCTTTGACCCTTCTCCCTCGCTGTCCCCCATGCCTGGAACTCCCTCCCTGCCCACATCCGCCTTGCCCCCTCCCTCCGCTCTTTCAAATCCCTCCTCAAGACCCACTTTTTCCTCGCTTCCTTTCTTAATGCCTGCTAGTCGTTCCCCATATACTTACTGTCTGCCCTCCTCTGCAGACTGCTGCAACCAACCTGATTGTAACCAAGCCAAGCACACGCACCTGAGACTTCGCATCCGCCTGAATGTTTGTTTGTCTTCTCCCTTGTCTTTCCCACTGTTCCCTCTCCTTGTCTCCCCCTCCTTGTCTTTTAGATTGTAAGCCACAGGCAGGGACCGCGTCTATTTCTATGTTCTGTACAGCGCCAGGCACATGACTGGTGCTATATAAATGTTTATAATCATCATCATCATCATCATCATCATCATGCAAATGGATATGGGCAATGACAGAGCCTCTGAAAAATGAGTTCATTACTGACTGGAATGGAGAAGAATGACTCCATGAGCCAAGCCCGTATAGAGGGGACCATGGCTAGGGTGGCCAGATATGCACATTTTAGAGGACACATGAGAAATACAGGTTGCAGGGACTCAGTGACTCCAATGCAGCCCTGCAACCTGTATTTTTCATAAGTGTCCTCTAACATTTGCATAGCTGGCCACCCTAACCATGGACAGAAGAAGAAGATATTATCCCTGCTGTAGTTTCAGCTGTAGCTGGTCATCATCTCTCTTCCCCTCCTGCAAACTCTTGTATGATTCACTGTGTTGTGAAACAGCTGCTGCCTTCCTTCTGAGAGGGAATGATCCTAAGGTACAGACAGACTGCAAAATGCTTTTGGTTCCTTCAGGAGAGAAATAGGAGGTGGGGGTGATAATTTTGATGATATGGGCTTGTTCTCCTGCTTTCCTCACATCCCAAGTTAACACTTACAGCCAGGAGGAATGGTCTTGTGATAAGGGCACTGGACTGGAGCTCAGAAAATCCAGATCCCTTTCCTGTGACAGATTCCCATCTCTCCATGCCTCAATTCTTCATCTGTAAAATGTGGATAGTGTTGCTGTTTTTGTGAGAGGCTAAATCATTAATTATCTTTGAGGTACAGAGCTGTGATGGTGGCAGTATAAATAATACCCATTAGAATGAGAGGAGAGGGTTATTTTTTGGTTGCTGGAGCAGATAAGTCCTTTAGAATCTCCTACTTCTCACCTCTCTGAAATCCTCCCCTTAGTCTGACCATTCCTTTTGGTCAAGTAGGACTTGGACATGGCTCCCCTGACGAAGATCCTGTCACTACCAATATGACTTAACCACAAACTGAAACTATGCTAGATGTGAAGTGTCAACTCTTTCCCCCCTCATCTCTCCAACCCTGGGGTTGGAGATGCCACCTATGTACCACAAACACCATTTTCAGTGGCAGGACAGAGACTTTCACCAGCAGGGGGACAGTATGTGCTTTTTATGAAGGACTTCATGGAACTACAGACCCAAACCATCTCAGTTTAGACAGACTTGCTTGCCTCTCCTCATCCTTCTCTAGTCAGGTCCAACAAGGGTCAGCTGTGCCCCATTGGCAGCTGCTGTGAGCCACTGGGCAAGACAGCCAGCTGGCTAACCCCCATCCCCACCACCTCCTTGTTCCACTAGCTGCTTTCTTTATTAAGAAGCATAGAATATTTTAGCACCTATGGATAAACCACCACAGACGGTGGTGGCAGCCGTTGCCAGGGAGACGCTCCCAAAAATAGCCCCACTCTGCCAACCTTTCCTGCTGTTGCGATAGGGGAAGCAGAGGAAGGGGGGGAGAACCAGGAGCTCTCTGGAATGTGCACAAACATGTCCCTCTGCCCCCAAGATGAAGTTAACAAACATGGTCCCAGAAGTTGCATCTTATTTTGCATGCCCAAACTCAAGACTGACTTTCATAGCCCTGCTGGTTACTGAGTTGGGTCAATGGAAAATGTTAATTATGAGATGTCCCCACACATTGCCAAAGCCTTTGAAATAGGAGCCAGCAGTTCTGTCTCAAAGTCACCTTTACTTTCTGGGACGGAGTCAAGACAAGTGACACTAACAAGAATCTCCATTTAATACTCACTTACTGATATCCAAGCTGGCTAAATGATCAGACTGAGGATCTGACAAGATCTCAGAGTGCAAATTCTCTACCATTAAAATCAATGAACAAACTTCAACCAGATTAGCCACAGATTCACCATCAGCACAGCTGGAAGGCTTGTGGGCATGTGCCAAAGGAGCAGTTTGAGGAAGTGCAATCATGCACACAGTCAGTGGTTCCACTGAAATGTTCAGGAGCTGACCCATCCATGTCTTACTCCAGTTCCAGTTTGGAAGAAGGACACATTCTCAGTTAGTTGCCCAGGTGGTATGGCTGTTTTCTACAAATTCCCACTAGCCTAGCTGTCTGGGTTACAGTCAGTTTTGGAACTTGAATGGTCAAATGGGAAAAGCCACATGGCCAACTGAAGGCGTGATGATTGGAGGGTGTCAATGAGAACCTCACCCACGTTAGAATCTCTCCTTAGAGAACGTAGTAACTCTGGTGCAATTCAGACCATCCAAAGGCATATAACAGACTTCTATGCCGCTAATTCAGAGACAGCAGGTGCTTTAACTAACTAAACTGGAGACACCTATGGTCCCGATTATGAAGGGTATTTGTCACTCTTTGTTTCCAATTTAAGTTAGTGGGAGTCAGTTTGCGCTCAGCATCTTTGAAAAAACAGGTCCTGTGTGTCTTGATGAGCATCAAAAATACTGGCCTAACCTATCACTTAAAAAATATTAATTTATGAATATTATTATTTATATAGTGTCAGCAGTGTGCCAGGATTAGAAACAGGTCTCTGCCCCAAGGGGCTTACAATCTAGGGTGGACAAAGGAGGGGAGACAAGGAGGAGGGGAACATAGAGGGGGGGGGATATATTCATGACATTGAGAAGTTGCAGGTGCATGTGCTCATTAGCTTAATTACATGGGGAGGAGGGGATTCATAAAGGATGAGACAGTATAAGGAGAAGTATCAGTGGGCAGTTGGTGGGGGTGAGGAGCTAGGAAAAACCTGACAGAAGAGGTAGGAACAGAGGCATCTTAGCTTTCCCTCGCTTTGGATAAGGTTCAGCCACAGGTGTTTTTTTCTTACACATATCAAGGCCACTCCAGCAATAGGATATGGTTGCAGTGTATCATTTAGAGGTGGGGATGGCAGCTCAGACTGAGCAAGAGAGTTGGAGGGAAACGGAATACACCATCAAGGTAGAACGGATGCTGTTCGTGTCCTCAGAGCACAATTTATCCCAGTTAAGCTCTCTCCTCTAGATGGGATGGTCCCCTTTGCCAAATGACAACTAGTGCCGGTTCTCTGTCACCGTAGCTACACCAACCTCACAATAGTCCCTGTTAGGAGGCACAGTCCCTTTTTGGGTGCTGAATCCCACTGTCCCTCTTTCAGGGGGTCAAATTCCCACTTTTAGGAGAGAGTGACAAAAAGATCAGTATCCAGACCTCAGGCACCTCTGTCCTAGTTGCCTCCCACGAAAAGCACTTGAAAAGACAATGGGAAGATGATGGAATGACAGGGAACTAAGGCTGTTTTCACACAGGTACCCCCCCCCCCCTTGCACACGTGTGCAGGGGGGAAGCCCGTGCGAATGCTGTGGTGGGTGTGGGTGGGATGGATGGATGGGCGACCATAGGAACACTGCAGGTGGTGGGTGGGGGTGCATGCTCCTTGCTCCACCCATCTCCACCCACCACCCATGCACGGAGCAACAGGCGCCAATGTGTGGAGGTGGGTGTGTGCCCGTGGGAACAGCCACACACCCACCTCCACCTGCTCTGGCGCACACCCATCCCCCCACCCAGCGCAGCCTAAGTGAAAAGGGCCTAAGTGAGATGATAAGCAGGAGGGGCATCTGTTCCTCTATGCACTAGGAAGGTTGGGAGGTGTGAGTGTGTGCACACGCATGTGTGTGTGAGGGGGCAGAGCTTATTGGCTGAGAAGGCGGGGCTGGTCCTTCTGGCTGCTCAAAATGTTGAGAAGTATGCAGTTAAGATGCCTGAAGCATGTAACTGTCACACTCTCTGACATTGTCTTACTCTCTCCGCTCAGACCAATTGGAAGGCAGACTAGCTTCACCCATTCTATTGCAAGTGCATTTACACAGGTGCCAAGTCAAACCTGCTAATCACCAAGCCCTATGGGTTTCAACAAGGCTACTCCAGAGCAAGTACTTGGTGGACCTCACAGGCTAGGTGTCTGAACTACACAGTAGCTGTGGGAAGGGCACTGTGCAAGTCCTTGGGGGAACCTGGCAGCTCTTGATGATGGATGTAAACTCCACGTGTGTGGCCTGCATTTTCATCCATTAACAGCACATCTGTCAACCAACAGCTGAAGTGATTGAGCATTACCCAAAGGCAGCTTGTAAGGCTAAAACCAAGAGACTGGACTGGTGTGGTCTGACTCAAGATTGGCATTGGCTATACATATTTGAAGTTTCTTCTTACCATCTAGTATTCCCTCTAGCGGTAACACTGAGAACCACTGCAGCACCCACCCACCACTGTAGCACAGCGGTTCTCAACCAGAGGGTCCTAGGAAGGACCCAGGGTGACATGGGGGATCCACAAGCCCTAGTATAGCTGAGTCGCATCGTCTGCCATTTCTCCTCCTCTTGCTTATTCTAGCCACCTGTGAGGGCCAGGGGAGAGGTGTATCTTCCTGCAGCTTCTCTGACTCTCTTACGTCCACCTCCTGCTGCTTCCAGCTGCCTCAAGCCTGCTTATATCTCTCTCTCCAGGGTGGCTTACAAAAAACCATGAAATACAATTTAAAAACATTTAAAATACAAGCCCCCCCCCCCCCAATCCAATCCACTCCAACCCTTCAGCAACCCCCCACCTAATCTCTCTCCTTATCCCTGCCTGACAAATGCTTTAACAAAAAGAAAAGTTTTACACTGCCTCCGAAAGATGCTCAGGACCGCACTCAGACAGACCTCCAGGGGGAGGGAGTTCCACAACATTAGTACAGCAACCGAGAATGCCCTCCTGTGCGCCCCAGCCAACTGCCGGGGTCACGATGGAGAATCGTAGGAAAGGTGCTCTTTCAGATACAAGGGTCCCAGGCCATTTGCTGCCACTGCTAGGATCAACCTCATTCCTAGCTGCTGCTGCCACTGCCGACATTGTCCCCCATCCACTACTGCTGCTACCCAACCACTCCTGGTCCTGGATTCTTTTAAGATGGGTTGCAAATTTTAAAAAATGTTTTTGTGGGTCTTTCTCCCAAAAGGTTAAGCCCCTGACCCACTGCTGTAGAGGAACTGTCCACTTGGTATGCCTTGGACTGCGATGGTGGCTGGGAAATAGAACATGTCTTTTATACATGGATATAAACAGGGACCCAAATTCACTGCACCAAAAAATCTTAACTTCTGCAACCAGTGAAGCCAAATTCTGCAAATTCACCGTGAGCATTAATATTTGCATAATTAACTTGATTTGCATAACTATGCATGCTGGGAAGCAAATTTGCAACAGGTTTGACATAGAATCACAACTTTGCTAATCAAGCACAACTCAAATCCTCTGGAATTTCAGCACCCCAGAATTCTCACCTCATATTAAAACCCCAGACCTCCCTCACCCAAACATAAGGCCTTCAGACCCCACCCACCCACAATTCATCTCCCAGGGGCCTATTTACCCTTGGGTCATGGTCACACCTCCCGGACAGACGGCAGCTGCAGCAGCAGTTTTAGTTTGGGGTCAGGTGACAAGTTTATATGCCTGAGCCAGGATTTAAAGATCCTGCAGACAGCCCCCACTGCAGTGTCACTGCAATTTCAGCATGGCACTGCAAGGATTGGCTGATTCTGCAAAAATCACTGCATATTGCAGCAACGCAGTCAACTTGGGTCCCTGGATATAAACAGAGCTCCCGTCCATTGCCCTTAAAAAGTTCCTTCTTTCCTTGAGCTCGTCCTTGTAGGCATCAGGTAATGATGATAACCTGGTGTGTACGGTCTTGTTCCATGTGGGACTGAATTCAGACAAATGGAAACCATTTAGCACTTTCCTCTTCAGGAGTCAGAATGACAATGGACGTCTTTAGACACAATGGCGATTGGGTGGTTAAGACGTTTGCCACGTGGCTGGGCGTTAAGCACCGTCACTATTTTTGGCCACTTGTCTGCACCTTTAGCCTCCCGCTAACTCCTTGATGGTTGCCACTGGGGTGCCGCAGTTGAGTGTTTTCCCTTTCCCCATAGCTAACATTGTGTCTAAAGACATTGGGTGGTGTGTTCACAACCATTTCCGGGCTGTATGCCCCGATTCAGTCCCTGAATCTCCCACTCCATGCTACTGCCAAATAGCTTGTTCCTTGCTGCACATTGTATTTGTGAAGCTGGGCAGCTGCCTAGCTAGGACTGGCTGCATGCCACACGTGAGCAAGTACCGGTCATTGTTGGCCTAGCTAGGATAGCCATAAAACCCCCATTCTTGTGAAGAATGAGCTGTTTAGCTGCTACATGGAGCAGAGGATTTGAGGCAGACCTGACCACTCTCCTGCATGGACTACAACTCCCATAATTTCATGGCAGTGCTTCTGCAAGGATAGCTTCCGGCGTGAATGGCAGGCAGGGCGCCAGTTAGTCCCTGGACATGGAAAGGCAGCCATTGCATCTAAGTACTGCAACATAATAAACATTGGGAAATGCGTGGCTATACAATGTTGTCAACACACCTTCAACCACTGTCATGGGGACATGGGGGCAACACACCCATTTGGGGGGAGATGACACACATTTTGGGGATACATGTAATGTAATATAAAGGGTTAACGGATTGTAAGCTCAGTTGGAGCAATATACGGAAACCAGTTGCCAGAGTGGAGGGAGAGATTCCCTTTGTTATAACAAGTGGGCAGTTTATTGTCAAGCAATGGCCAGGTCCGCCCTATCACCTTGTTACAATGACAATAGCAGCAGGACACAGGAAGTCACCGAAGCCCCTGCGAAGGGGAGAAGAAGAGACAGGATCTCTATAGACTTGAAGGACACTTCCATCTTGGACTTGAAGGAGAGGACAGCTCAGCAGAAGAGCTACTACAAACATGAACTAAAAAAATTCATATTATCTAAAAGACTTGAGCCCGGCTTGGACATCAAAACCGCGAGATACGCTGATGAACTTGAACTGAACCATAGGGTAAGGGGACAGTTAGGGATCTCAGTATATCTTAGAATGCGTGTACTTTATGTTTGATTTATTGACTTGCATTATCTGATCAACAGCCTTGTACTTGTATGTACTCAATATACGTTTTATAACCAAGCCTAGCGTGCTTGTGTGTTTATTCGGCCTTGGGGGGTTCATTAGAGGGGCACTCTATCTAGGTGAGAAAATAGACAAACCTTTTTCATATACGATAACCCCACTGCGAAGTCTTCCAAGATACAGGTGGCCAGAGAAGGTTCTCTGCGTTACGGCTGGGCTGGAAGATCAAGGGGAGACATTTCTGGGAGGTGCAGATCTCCGAAAACTCCCTGATTGCAGTGAAGGTTTTCTGATCACGTGGGAACCCACGTGGGCACAGGCAACTGGGTTGCGGCTGGCCTGGTGGGCATACGGGGGACAGCCTCTAAAGGGAGTGAGGGCCCCAACCTCGTGACAACCACCCCTTTCTGTTGCATCTAAAGGCACTGTGGGTGTACAGCCCAAGGGCAGGGGAGGGAATGGGCAAGGGGGACAGGGCAGCACAGAGTGTGAGCTGATTTCATTAGGGGATGAGTACGGAATAGCACTCAATCCTGGCAGCAGAGATCAGGAGGGAGATGGAAGGCCCTTATTTCTTCTTGTCCCTGGCATGGAGGTTTAAAGGACTTTCCCCCTCCTGTCAGTCCTCAAGAGCTCTGGGGATGGTTGGCTGAGGAGAACTCAGCATAGCTGTGACACCTTGGCGAGGGTGTGGGGAGGTGTTGTCTGGGGGCAGTAAGGGTCACAGGATCAGGTATCATTCAGTCCACAGCAAGGGTCGGGAGAAGGATGAGGAAGGGAGAATCAAAGGGACAGCTATTCACTTGTGAAGATACAAAAGGGCTGATTGTCAAAGCTGCAAACAGGGCAGTTACACACTCAACTGCAACTGAAAGCCAATGGGAGTTGGAGAGCTGGCCCCATTTGTGCTTTTGGAAACCTCCCCCAATAGTTGTGTCCTGTATTATCTAGCCCTCTCCTCCTACCATTATTGCAGCAAAGCCCAGCTGAGATGGGGAAAGGGCCTGTGCGGTAAAATGATTTTACAGCAATAAATTACTGCATCTCCCTCGGGGGTTGATAGGACAAACAAGTCCTGGAACTAACACACGAGACAAAAATCTCTCCTAATTTTTATTACCAACCCCCATCTCCCTCTCCTCCTTGTCACCCTGATGACATTTCTTGCAGTCACCATGGAAACCCAAGCCATGGGAAGAGAGCATCACCAAGAGAGAGACAGTGTCAGTGTCTTGGATTATTTTGGGAGACAGGGAGACACCTGGTGTGAGGCTTTTCAAGCTTGTTTTGTGGCAGGGAAGGAGGTGGGGGGATGAGAAGGTTTATTTTTAATTGTTCCCACTTCGTGTGCCAATTTTCTTTTTCAGATGTTCCAAATTTGGATACCTCTTCCCCCTCCTTCAGGCCTTTCCTCACCCACCTCCTCCTTCATCCATCCTGATGGCACTAGGATCTCACAGGCAAAGGGTGAGCTTCTGTTGCTCTGTCCCCAGCTTGCTCTCTTTAGCAGCAACTGGTGCTCAAAGTAATTGGTGGGACTGCAGATAGTGGGACTGCAGATAGCAAGACAATCCCCACAGCCATTTTCTGCCCTTTCCCTCTGGTAGGTTGTTTCTCATCCCTTCTACCTCGCACCCACCTCACATGACTCAGAAATTATCTCTGCTCCTGAGACAGTTTCTCCAGCTCAAGATGTCGAGTGACAGCTGCTGGAAGCTGGTGACTGGAGGAAAAGGGGGAAGAGGAGAGTGAGGAGCCACTTCTGGTCTGTCTTGGTGTTTCCTCTTACCCATCTGCAGCACCAGCTTCACGTATGCGGTTGCCATTTCCCTTCATACTGCTTCCCCACACTCCCTGCTCAGTATAAATCTGCTGCTCCAGGAGCATCGCAGACAGGAGACCGTAGTGCAGGTGCAGAGACTTCAGGCAGCAGGAGAGCCTCCCTTCACCGCATAGCTCCGTTAGGATGCACAATGCCTGGCTTAGAATAGCCCCATGCTGCGCTGCTCCTGGCATTGGCAGCACAGTCGCCTGTGCAAGTTTGAAGTTCTGTACAGACAGCTGAGCCCTCCCCCACCCCCCTCAGTCTGCTGTGTGGGGCTTGTATTGGGGCTAATCTAAGGGTGTTAACAAACAAGATGATAGCCCCCTGGAGTCTGGGTTTGGTCCATGCAGCCCACACTCACATCTTTAGCGTGTAGACCCTAATACATGGGCTACCTGCCGGTATCCTCTCACTGTCATCAGGGCACTCTGGGAGGTATCTCCATCCACCCATGGATTTATACCTGGCAGCACTTGGCGAGGAAAAGTAACCTTTTGCTATGCAAAGAATGCTGTTTTATTGTGCAAATTGCATACTTTATTGAGAACCTATACTGAAAATTGAAAGTGAACGTAAAAATAAAAAATGAAAGCAATCAGTCTTTTCATGAGCAATCTATCTCAGCCTGGTTTCTCACATCCATGGCTCACTGCAGTGTATGGTCAGGTAGCCACACACAGTTTTATTGAGGTCCCACCTGCTGTGGAGTTTGAAATCCCTCCCAGTTCATGTAAACCCCCCAGTCAAACATGCACCTCTTGTACCCTCTTTTTAGCATCTTCTGCATTACCGTACAGTGGGGGTAGAAAACCCACTCGCCAGGGCGCTTTGCACTTCTCCACTTGTCCAAAACTTGTACAGGGCAAGAAACTCTCCATCAGTGGATTCGCATTCCCTGTACCCTGAGCCACTTGTTCCCCTCCCTGCTGGTATCCTCTCACTGTCATCAGGGCAGCGATTAGGGAAAATGGCAGGGAAAGTCCAGCCTCTGTTAGTGACTTCCTTACTTCTGACAGTGCACAAATGTCTAGTAAAGTGGCTGTGTTGATCTCATCCCACTCTCTCAACTCATCCAGGGTTCGCACTTTTCCATGCTGCTGAACTTGGAACTGAAGCAAGGTTGCGCAGTGTTAGCTCTCTGTCACGGTGGGGCTGTGGCTCAGGTGGTAGAGCCCTTGCTTTGCACGTATAAGGTCCCAAGTTCAATCCTTGGCATTTCCGATTCAGGATCTCTGGTAGCATGCCTGGGTGAGGCCTCTGTCTGGGATCCTGGAAGGTCTCGGGTAGCACATCTGGGTGAGGTCTCTCCTGGAGAGCTGGATTTGAAGCTCTGCTGCCATGTTAGGGTGTGACAATACTGACCCTTCTTGCCAAAGCAATGGTTACCAGAAAGGCAGTTTTAAACGAAAGTTTAAGCCTGAATCTCCTTAAACAAAAGTAAATCTATAGGGGCTGAGTCCATAGGCTCAAAAGGCTCTTTCTTAAGAGCTTGTAACACAACATTTAATTCCCAGCTGGGGCATATTACCTTGGAAGTTGGGAAAGGATCTAATTGTCCCCTTCAGAAATCAGGTAAATAGAGGTTACTTACCAGTAACTCTGTTCTTCGAGAGAGTTCCGCAAATTCTCACTAATGGGATTCACTTCCTGCTCTGCAGGTACCGGAAAACCTCGTCAGCAGTCTCCAGGCAGAAGATGTCCTGGAAAGAACTAGAATAAGGTGAGGGTTCCGTCCCTCCCTCCCCCCGCCCACCCGCCCAGAAGCACGGGCTCCAGGTTGCGCGAGAGCGGGAGGCTATAAAAGGGGGCGGAGCCCTTGCCGCCTCAGTTCCTTCCAACCCCATCTCAGGAAGACCTACGGGTACCTCCGGGACAGAGGGGAAGGCCGGGCGGGTCGTGAGAATTCGCGGAGCTCTCTCGAAGAACAGAGTTACTAGTAAGTAACCTCTATTTCTTCTTTGAGGATCTCTGCGATTCTCACTAATGGGAGAGTGAGTAGCAGAGAAAGACATACCTTTGGTGGAGGGAGTCAAGGAGGTCAGTGAAGTATGGATTGCAATACTGCTGTGCCCAGGCTGGAATCTGTCATTGTGGTCAAATCCAGCGAGTAGTGCTTGGTAAACGTATGTAAAGACGCCCATGTGGCAGCCTTACAAATGTCCTGAATAGGGACTCCATGGAAGTTGGCGATAGAAGAGGTCACGGCTCTGGTAAAGTGAGCACGAAGGTGGGAAGGAGGACACCTGTCCGCTCGCTCATAACACCTACGTATACAGAGTAAAATCCACTTTGAAGGTCTCTGGGACGTAACTTTAACTCCAATACGTTGGCCACCATAAGAAATGAAGAGGACATCAGAGGCTCTGAAGGGACGAGTGCGAGAGAGGTAGTAGGATAGAGCCTGCTTGACATCCAGAGAGTGGAAAGCTCGTTCCGTAGGAGAGGAATGTAGTTTTGGAAAAAAAATGGGCAAGGAGATGGTCTGGTTCAGATGAAAAGGGGAAACCACCTTAGGAACGAAGGAGGGATCTGTTCGGAGGTCTACCTTGTCTAGGTGGAAGACAGTGTAAGGTGGAGAGGCCCGAAGGGCGGAGAGCTCCGAAACTCTCCTGGCAGACGTGATGGCTAATAAGAAAGCCGTTTTGATAGACAGGTTCTCCAGTGAAGACGATGCCAAGGGTTCAAAGGGCGGTCCCATCAGTTTAGTGAGGACTAGATTGAGATCCCATGGTTGTGTAGGTCGGGAGGAGGGAGGGAAGGAATTGACTAGTCCCCTCCAGAAGGTTTTCATAAGGGAATGCGAGAAGAGAGTGTCTGTGCCAGGTGGATGAAGGCGAGAGGAGAGAGCCACGAGGTGAACTTTGAGGGAAGAGATAGATAGGCCCAGTTTATGGAGATGTAACAGGTAACGAAAGACATGGTTCATAGACAAATTGTTTAAGTCGCAGGGTTGGGCTGCACACCAGGTCATGAAGCGTTTCCATTTTGCGGCGTAGCAAGCTCGAGTGGATGGGCGGCAGGAGTTAAGTAGAATCGCCACCACCTCAGGGGAGGCATCGTGTATCAGAGCCTGATCAGCCAGGCGGAGAGATGGAGTGACTGCAGGTCGTGGTGGAGGACCAACCCTTGGTCCTTCGATAGAAGGTCAGGAAGGAGAGGTAGATCGACTATGTCGATGGAAATGGCTCGGAGGGTTTGATACCAGGGCTGTCAGGGCCAAGCTGGAGCTATTAAGATGACTTGAGCGCGGTCTGACTGGATCTTGTGCAGGACTCTGTACAACAGAGGAATGGGAGGAAAGGCATATAGCAAGGGCCCCTTCCAGGAAATGGCGAAGGCGTCGGAGATCGAGGGCGCTTTTATACGATCCCGCTCACAAGCGGGATCGTCAAGTGCCGGCATATCCCCCCCGCCTTCCTCTGTACGCCGTGTCTGATTATCAGAAGAGCATCAGACACGGCGTTCAGTCTTTGTGTGCATGCGCACTGGGCCAAAGAACCCGGAAATACGGCATAAAGCTGGCACTTCGGGGATCCGCGTCGGAGGGGGCAGGATCGCCTGCCCAGTCTGACGTGGGGGAAGATCCAGCTGCAGTGTTTAAACGAGCGCCAAGAAATGTGCTGATCAAAGGATCAGCTGCGTTTCTTGTCTCGTTTAAAAGCGCCCCGAGTGCTGTGCGAGGCCCGCTCTGCTGCAAAATCTGGGGAGTTCTGCATTCTTTCGAGAGGCGAACAGATCTATGGTGGGGGTGTCCCATAGTTGGAAGATATCCACTAGGACAGAGTCGTTGAGGGTCCATTCGTGTTGGTCGGTGGCTTTGCGGCTGAGCTGATCTGCTAGGGAGTTGTCTTGTCCTGCTAGATGGACTGCCTGCAGATGTATGTTGTGCTGAATATGGTTTATTCAGCACAACATACATCTGCAGGCAGTCCATCTAGCAGGACAAGACAACTCCCTAGCAGATCAGCTCAGCCGCAAAGCCACCGAGGGAGAGGCGGGTAGATCTCGCTCCTCCTTGCTTGTTTATATACCACATAGCCGTGGTGTTGTCTGTAAGGATTAGAACATTGCGCCTTGTTATGAGATTGAGACGGGCCGCGAGCGCCCACCAGATAGCATGAAGCTCCAAAAGGTTGATATGCATGCAACGTTACTGCGGAGACCACAGGCCATGAACAGTGACTTGGTCGATGTGGGCGCCCCATCCTGTGAGCGATGCATCTGTGGTGAGGGAGACCTGCACCGGAGGGGGGTCGAAAGGCATGCCCATGAGTACGTGTCGGGGGCTGGTCCACCATATGAGGTCCTGGAAGACTTCCTGCGGGATGGTTACGTGCATAGAGAGAGGATGACGAGTGGGGTCGTAGACCCGAGCGAGCCATTGCTGGAGTGTTCGGAAATGGAGCCGAGCGTAAGGGGTTACTGATGTGATTGCTGCCATCACGCCCTGTAGGCGCAGGAAGAAATGCACTGGTCTTCTGGCCTTTGTTTGAAGTTGTAAGATGGTTGTAAGCAAGTTGTGAAATCTGTCATTGGGTAGGAAGGCCTTCGTTAGCGTGGTGTCGAGAACAGCCCCTATAAATTGAAGTCGTTGCATCGGATGGAGGTGAGACTTTTTGTAATTGATTATAAGCCCCAGGTCCTGTAGGGTTTGTAGAGCCAGGGAGAGATGGTTTGTCAACGTGAGGGGGGATGGTGCCGCAAACAGCCAGTCTTCCAAATACGGGAAGACCCGTATGCCTAAAGTCCTGAGGTAGGTGGCGACTACTGCGACACACTTTGTGAATACCCTTGGGGCGTAGACAGGCCAAAGGGGAGAACGGCATACTGGAAGTGTCGAGTGCTTACGAGAAAACGTAAGTAGCGCCTACGAGGGACTTTAACAGAAATATGAAAATAAGCGTCCTTAAGGTCAAGGGAGGCCATCCAGTCTCCTTTTTGAAGGCCCAGATAGATAATGGGGAGGGAGGTCATGCGAAATTTAAACTTCCGAATATACTTGTTGAGATGGTGAAGGTCAAGTATAGGTCGGAAGCCCTCGTTCTTTTTAGGGACAAGAAAGTAGTTGGAATAAAACCCAGCATTTTGCTGAGCATGGGGAACTTCCTCGATAGCCCCCTTGGCCAGAAGTTTCTGCACCTCAAGTAGTATTTGAGGTTTTGGGGAGGGCCCGAAGGGGTGAGGGTGGGGAGTCAGGAGGGAGAGTGTGGAACTGAATGGAGTATCCACATGCGATAATCTCCTTAACCCATCGGTCTGAGGTAAGGGAGGCCCACCGGTGGTAAAAGGGCCGGAGACAGTTACGGAAAAGGGGGGAGTACAGGGAAACTCCCTTGACCTGGGTAGCCTCAAGAACGCTGTTTGGGGAGGGGTCCCGTAGACGAGGTGGAAGAGGATTTGCCCCTGCCCCTGTTTTGAGAAGCGTCGTCGGGACTGGGAGGAGGATGGCTGTTGCTGTTGGAAAGGGGGTGTAAACCTTCTATTACTCTGAAATGAGGGTAGGTAGCGATGTCTAGACTGGTAAGGATGGTAAGAAGAGGAGGGATAGAAGGGCCTTTTTTGAATGGAGCAAATCACACCCATAGACCTGGCCGTTTGGCACATCTCCTTAACCTTTTTCAGAGTTTCGTCGGTGGAAGCTGCAAAGAGACCATCCCCATCGAAGGGGAGGTCCTCGATGCGGGCCTTGTTTTCGGGAGCTAGGGCGGTGGATTGCAGCCAAGCATGGCGTCTGAGGGTAATAGCAGAGGCCATACCTCTGATATTGGCATCAGCGATATGCATGTTGGCCGTGAGTTGGAACCTGGCCATCTGCATGCCCTCCTGTTGAAGGGCTAAGATTTAGGCTGGGTCGGAAGCCCTACTTAACTGAGCCCAAAGCCAGTGCTGGTATCCACAGAGGGCAGAGCCGTAGTTGGCAGCTCGGAGGGAAAGAGATTCAGAGGAAAACACCTTCCACCCTAAAACATCTAGACGCCTACCCTCCTTATCTGCAGGGGAAGTCTGGAGCCCGCCTGCCCTGGACTTTAAAGAGGCAGATGCTATCACTAGGGAGTTAGGGACCGGATGTCTAAAGAACATTTCAGCTTCCTCCCTGGGTATGGAATACAGCGAGTCCGCCAACTTGTTGGTGGGTGGGGTGGATGCGGGTTTAGCCCACACTGATTTCGAAGGCTCCAATAATTGATCTAAAATGGGTAGCATGATCTGCCCTGAATCCCCGGATCCAAGGATTCCAAAAACCGGACCAGATTGTGATTTTTTTTCAATCTTGGTGGGTAGGTTGGGAAGAGCAGAGGTAAGCCTTTTAAGCATGGCCTGAAAGGCCTTGGTGTCCTCGGTGGAGAGGGAAGATGAGGGGTCCGATATGACATCGGGGGCGGAGGATAGTTTCATCTTCGTCCTGCAACGACGAGGAGGAAGATCCAGTCCGTACCCTCAGAGGATATGTCCTGCTCCTGCTCCAAGTGTGTCGAGACAGGAGGGGGCACTACCGTGACTGGAGCTAGCAGCGAGTCCAAAAGAGATGGTCCTCTCATTGGCTCTAACCTGGATTGTAGGTAGGTAGATGCCGGGGGAGCTACTGGAGCCTGTTGCGTCACTGGAGGTGGAGGCAGTACCGGTGGTACTGGCGGTACCGAAGGCCGCTGTGCACTTCGCTGACGCGAGGTGAGAGGAGGAGTAGCTGTACGTTCCGGAGAGTTGGGAGGGGGCCTGGAGAGCGTGGCCATCAGAGGTGTCCTAGGAGGCGCGGGGGGCATGAATTGGGGTGGCGGTTGGTAATGAGCCAGCTGGTTAAAGATTGGAAAATCCCTCTCAGAGTGGTAGGGGGATCGTGATGGGTGCCGATGGTACTGGTATTCCATGCGCTCGTAATCATGGTAGTGAGGTAGGTTGCTTCTGTGGTATCGCAGGTCGAAGTCATCGTGGCGATACCATGAGGCGAGCAGCAGGAGCAAGGTGACCGCGAACGATGGTCCCGAGAAACCCTGAACCCTGAACTGTCTCTCCAGTGGGAGCTCATGGAGGTCAGTTCCAGGGGGCAGTTCAAAGTCAGAAGTTTCCTCCCTGTATCGGGAGCCGGAACAGGACCGATGGAGTCTCTGATAGTCGTGATGCCCCGTAGGGGGTAGTGGAGGGGTACATTTATGACCGCTGCCGCCAGTGCCAATGCTGCCGGTGCCATCGTTGGTGTAGTTATGTCGGGGGTACCGGCGGTACCGGAGTTGGCTCCACCCTAGCCAGGGCCAGAGGGGCTGGGGTGGCTGTCGTCGTCGGTACGGGAGTTACCTCCGCCGCAGGGGCCAGGAGGGTTGGCGACTGAGGCCTTGGTGCCGGTTGGGAAAAAAGATTCTCAACCAGCAGTGGGCGGGTTAAGGCCGCCTCATTGGCACTGCGGGACCTTTTCTTTTTCTTTTTGTGTTCGCTTTGGCATCTGTGACGGTCCTTAGGCGAGGCTGCAACGGTACCGGCACCGGTGGTGCCCGTGGTACCGGCGGTTGCCGACTGAGACGGTTCCGGCAGTAGCCGAGTGCGAGTGTGAGGCCGCCAGCAGCTCCGGAGGCAGAGTCATTTGTCTGGGGGCTAGCCCCTGGGATTGCGCGGTAGAGACCACAGGCAAATCCATCACAGCTGGGTGAGAAGAGAGCACCAGAGGCCCGTCTTCCCCGCCCTGAAGAGCTCTCCTCATCAAGAGTTCCTGCAGTCGCAGGGTTCTCGTTCTTAGAGTGCACAAAGTTAGTTTAGCGCAGTAGGGGCAGGTCCTAGTGTTATGCCCCTCTCCTAAGCATGCAAGACAGAGATTGTGAGGGTCACTCACCGAGAGCGTGACTAGGCAAGATACGCAGCGCTTGAAGCCCGGCTGCTTGGGCATGCCTCGCCAGTCCTAGAGAGGGTGGTGAGCCCCAAGTGGAGTCCCGAGGGCGGGCGAGGCGGTGGAGGAACTAAGGAGTTCTCTACACCAATTTGTTAAAGTCTTCTTTCTTTTTTTTTTAGAACTACTGAAAGTGCTGAGAAGCACAGACGTCTTCCAACGTGGCGTGGTTGAAAGGAATTGAGGCAGCAAGGGCTCTGCCCCCTTTTATAGCCTCCCGCGCTTCTGAGCGGGTGGGCGGGGGGAGGGAGGGTCAGAGCCCTCACCTTATTCTAGTTCTTTCCAGGACATCTTCTACCTGGAGACTGATGACAAGAGGTTTTCCGGTACCTGCAGAGCAGGAAGTGAATCCCATTAGTGAGAATTCATGGAGATCCTCGAAGAAGAACCATACAATTGGAGAATGAACCATCATTCACAGGTGCCCCAAAGGCATTTATCGCAGCTAAGTTAACCTTTATTGAGGACACTGCTGTGCCATTCTCTAAAAAAGAAACCAAATCTAAAACAACAGGAACAGAGGCTAAAGTAGGAGATATACTCTTATCCATACACCATGTCGAGAACCTCTGCCACTTGGCCTTGTATGACCCATGAGTGGACAATTTCCTACTAGCAAGTAGGATCTGTTGCACTCTGTCTGAACACTGGGTGAAAACAGATATTTATTTATTTTAAAATTTTACTACCCTGCCCCCTCCTGCCACAAGCAGCTTGGAGCGGCTTACAATTCATATGCCACCTTAACTCTACTTTAACATTTCTTATGTATGTTGCAGGACTGCACAGGGTGCCAATACAGCCCTGCAACATGCATAAGAAATGTTAAAGCTGAGTTACGTGCATGTCTCTTTTTTACCCCTTCTTTATTTACAGGATTTAGGAGCGCAGCCTCCAGGCTGTAAGGTGGAGAAAGGGTAAGGTTGGGTGCCATGTCATCTCTTCATGGAGGAATATCAGATCTGGAATGTCAGAGAGGGACCATGGGGGGGGGTCCATTGACATCTCCTTGAGGGTCAAGAACCAATATTGGTGAGGCCAATTTGAGGCTATTATAACCATCTCTCCCCCTTTGTCCCTCAGGATGTCTAAAATCCTGGGAATAAGGGGGATAGGAGGAAAGACATACAGGATGCCTTGTGGCCAAGGCATTATGAGGGTATCTCCTGAGACCCCTGCCCTTCCCCCAGCCTGGAGAAGGTGGTCAGGAGTTTCTTGTTGATGGACACACATAGGTCTGTAATGAAAGGCCTTCAGCAAGTCTGCAGAACACCAAAGTCTTCAGTGTCCGTTTGTTGGACATTAAGTTGGCCCGATTCAGCCCATCTGCCTCACTGTTTTTGTACTCCGAGATGTGGACTGCCCAAGGGGATATTCCTCTGAGGAGAAACTATTCCCATAAGTTGCACATCTCCTGTATGAGGTCAGACCTAGTGCCACCCTGCTTGTTTATATAACAAACTGGTACCCTATTGTGTAGGCATAATAGAATAAGACAGACCCCGGATTTGTGGCTCAAAAGCCCTTAATACTAGCCAAGCTTCCCTGAGTTTCAACACTCTCATGTGTAGTAAGTGCTCTTCCCACGTCCAAAACCTGTTGACAGACAGGTCGGACATGTGAGCCCTGATCCTTGTAGGGATGTATCAGAAGTAATAATTTGAGAAAGGTGATCTTGTTTGAAGGGCAGCCCCCTGCAGCCATTTCCAATGCTGTTCCACCAGGTGAAACTGTGAATGACCTCCGACAGCAGAGTCAATGGGAGCCCTGGGTCTTCCATTCCAGTCTTTACTCGGGGAGCTAGCCATCTCTGAAGGGGCTGCAGCCTCAGCCTTGCTAGGGGTGTGATGAACATAGTGGAAGTAATTAGTCCCAACAATCTAGAAAAAGATTGACAGGGTTTGCTAACAATTGGGAATGCTACCCCCATATGGCCTGGAAATGTTTAAGGGGCATGAACGCCTTAGCCCTGTTAGAGTCAAGTAGTGCTCGAACAAATTCAGTGGACTCAGACAGGGTAAAGACTGACTTGTCCCAATTAATGAGACTAGCTAGTTTAGCCATATAACATCAGGGGTTAGTTCTTTCTGCCCATTTAGGGTTTCCGAGGATCTAGCTCTAAACAGCCAGTCATCAAGGTGGGGTTCAGATGTAAGCCTCGTCTTAAATGAGCATCCACTGGGACTAAACACTTTGAACACCCTTGGGGAAGTGAAAAGGCCAAAGGTAAGGACGGTGAACTGATAATGGGTTCCTCCCAGCACAAACTGAAGGAATTTCCTATAATGTAGGTGTATGGGCTATATGAAAATATGCATCCAGCAAATCGGTGGACGCAAAGACATCTCCCTGCTTAAGAAAGGGGTTGATCTGACTCAAAGTCACTATTCTAAACTTGGATGATCTAGCATGTTTAAACTTTTGAGGTCCAAAATAGGTCTGAAGCTATCTGGCTTTTTGGGAACCAGAAAGTATCTTGAATAGAAACCAGAACCCCATTCTGATTCTGGGACCAACTAAATGGCCCCCTTATACAGAAGCTGGTCAAACTCTGCTATTGGTGCCTTCACTCCACGGCAGTCTAGGGGAATGGGAATAGACACAAATTGACCCTTCGGCGTATCGGAGAACTGAACCATCCCTAAGTATGGAAAGAACCCACTGGTCCATTGTAATGTTTGCCCAGAACTCAGAGAAGTAAAGCAAACTGTCTGAGAAAAGGAAAACTTGTGGTGACATGGGTAATATACTTACACTAAAACTACTACTTAGTTGGTGGGCGAGTAAAAGAAGAAGCTGTTAATTGCTGACCATGACCCCATAAGCTTTGACTTTGGGAAGGTATAGAATAATCCCATTGCGCACTCTAGGTGGGGTAGGCGGAGGCTAGAATGAATGGCCTTGATATTTTTATTTATTTTATTTTCAGTACTTCTATACCACGCAGATGTCTGGGAGTTGGAAGCACTGAACCCACCCTCCTATATCTAAATGAGGGCTTATGGCCGGTACTGAGGTCTTAAGGCCTATGTGTTTCTGTCTATTTATAACTGTTTGAGCTCCTGACTAGTGGAAGCTGCAAATAGTCCCTCCCTATCAAAGGGGAGATTCTCAACTATGTATTGTCCTTCCAGGGACAACTCCAAGGATCTAAGCCAGGCACGCCTGCGGGTGGCAATGGTTCTTGCCATCGCCCTAGCACCTGTGGTAGCTATATCATGAGATACCCAGGAAAAGTGTTGTGATACTTCCAGGTCATCATTTATGATGGTGGCAACCCATTCCTTGGTACCGTCTGAGAGGTTGGGCATAAATTGGGAGAGAGTATCCCACAAGGTATGGGTAGGGGGGAAGTGGGTTATATCACGGCCCCACAGTGTGTGAGGGAGTACAGGCATGGTAGGTGGGAATGGTGCCATGGGCCCCTGCTGAGAGAGTGGGTTTGAATGAGTGTGTGTGTGAGAGATGAGAACTTGTGTATGAGAATGACTGTGTTTGAATGAGTGTTTGTGCGTGACTGACAGAAATCCCCTCAGATGGGGCCAGGAGGTGGTGGGATGAGTTGTTTGAGGGGTCACATGAACCTCTTTCTAGCAATCCTGTTTACCCATGAACCGCCATCCCATTGGTCCAGATCTCCACACCAGAGGCACCCAGGATGGCGAAACCTTCATCTTTTGGTTCGGCTCGCTCTGACTTTGAGGCCTCACAAGATCCCCTTCTGCCAAACCCACCTACTCATAAACCACTGCCCCATTGGCCTCCTTTTCCATGGAATGGGAGGGTCTAGAGCTCCCAAACCCAGACTGATTGGCCTAGCTCACTCTCCTGAGTTGTTAAAGACCTCTCATGACCCCCATCAAAGGACTTCGCGGAGTCGGGGGCAAACCTGACCCGCAAGCTACCCCTGAACTTGCACGTAAGGACCTTCTGAAGTCAGAGGGGTTGGGACAGACCCAGAAGCTGTCTTGAACTTCAGTGTAAGGACTTTTTGGGGTCGGGAAGGGTAGGAACGCTCCCTGACCCAAAAGGTGGGACTTCTGGTCAGGTGACCTGTCAAACTGATAACTCAGTTTGAGAACAAGTAGACCCGGTCATTACTGACAACTTATGTCAAAACACATTGGCTTTTTTCAAAGTTCATCAATTATGTCCTCAAGTAACTGTTTGATATGATATTGTTTTATTTTATATTAATCCTCAAAAAAAAATCTTTCGATGTGGATGCTCAGGCAAACTACCTGTCTGTCGCTAACCTTCCCTTTTTAGGGAAGGTTATTGAATAGGTAGTGGCCCAGCAGCTCCAGGTGCATCTGAATCGCACCGGTTTTCTCAATCCCCCACACTCAGGCTTTCGTCCAGGTTATGGCACGGAGACGGTGTTGGTGATTGACCTCTTAGTGGAGCTAGATAGAGGCCGTATGACCTTACTATTTCTATTAGATCTATTGGCGGCATTTGACACTGCGAACCATGAGATGCTGGCGATTTGCCTGTGGGACCTGGCTGGAGTGGACGGAACTGTTTTATAATGGTTCTGCTCTTACCTCACCAGGAGGTCACAAATGGTGGTCCTAGGGGACTGTACAGCATTCCCTGGGGGTTTTTTGTGTGGGGTCCCACAGGGCTCAATTTTTATCCCCTCTCTTGTTCAATGTAGATACGAAGCTGCTGGGGGAGGTTGTACGCAGCTGGGGAGTACGTTGTCAATATGCAGATGACACCCAGCTATATTTATCTTTTTCATCAGACCCAGGCCCCACCGTCTCCTTGTTGTCCTTGTGTCCGCTGTGGGGGATTGGATGAGGTCAAGCCGACTAAGCTCAATCCCGATAAGACAGAGGTGATGTTGGTGTGCAAGGCAGAAATTCTGGGGGAGGGGAATACTCCCATTATTGAGGGGGTGGGAATCGTCCTCCATTGGTTCCATCTATGCGGAGCCTGGGGACGCTCCTGGATTCGCAGCTGCACTTGGACTCCCAGGTGTTGGCTGTGGCCAGGGGCACCTTTCACCAATTACATCCAGTGAGAAAGCTCTGCCCATGTGTCTCTGATTCAGACCTCACCACTGTCATCCATGCATTCTTCACCTCAATACTAGATTACTGTAATGAACTCTACGTGGGGCTGCCCATGGTGACAGTCCGGAAGCTGCAGCTAGCTAGAGCCTGTCTCTTGACAGGGGCAGGTCGCAGGGAGCACATTACACCAGTGCTCCGAGATCTCCACTGGCTGCCTATTGTCTTGCAGGCTCCATTCAAGGGGCTGGTTTTGACCTTTAAGGTCCTAAACAGCCTGGGCCCTGCTTACCTGAGGGATCACCTCAACCCCTGAGTCTCTGGGTGGCCCGTGCGGTCACCTAGGAGCAGCTTCCTGGAAGATCTGTGATTTCGGTGGGTCCGAATGGACAGGCAGGCATTCTCTGTAGCCTCACTGTTGCTCTGGAATGCCCTCCTGGTGGAGGTTCACCTCAGTCTGAATTTCCTTGCCTTCCGATGGAGCTGTAAGACCTGGCTCTTCCGTCAGGCGTGGGGAAGGGGGGGATGAGTTAATGGGGGTGGAGGAAGAGTATAGATTTTTATACAGATCACTTTATGATTTTATAATGCTATATTGATAATTTTATTGTTTTATGATGTGTTTTATTTGTTGTGGGCCGCTCTGGGTCGCCTTGACCGAGAGGGGCGGGATATAAATGCTTTTTTTTTTTTTTCTTTTTTATTAAATAATAAACATGTTCAAATCTATTACATAATTTAACATATATTAACATATAATAACAACTGTTGTCAAGGTGTCTATAATGTTCTTTTATATATTGTAATCCACCAGGTATGACTTCGTTTCTTCTTCTATTGTGTATCCTTGTATACTTTCAATGCATGCAAATCATCTAGTAGTACAGTTCTTTGCTTTATTTTCTTGGGTTGATGTTATCTTTTCCATTGTATACATGTACCATAGTCTTTTTGTCCATTCATTTTCTGTTAAGTTTTTTGCTGTTTTCCAGTTTCTGGCTATAATGTTGAGTCCTGCTAATGTCATTAGTGT
>QEPC01011807.1:1574190-1588210 GCA_003113815.1 Sphenodon punctatus | reverse complement strand
CCATGAAGCGTAGGTTGTTTCTTCTGGATCTGTTTTCCAGATCCTCGCATTTATGTTTGAGCGTATTCATGGTTTCTTTCATTTTTGTCAGGTCACTGTCTGAATTCAGCGCCTGGTCTTCCAAGTTAGAGATCCTTTCTTCTGCCTGATTCATTCTTTTATTCATAGTTTCTAGTTTTTTATTCCCTTCTTCTACTGAGCTGTTTACTTTATTAATTTTGTCCAAAACTTCTATTTTATCTTTTTGGGCTTCTGCCCTTGCCTCTTTTATTTCCTTCAATATTGTATTCATTGTGGCCTGATCTTCTGGCTCTATATTTTCTGAGGCTGTTTGGGCGGGCGCGGCCGTCATTTTCTCACTTACCCCTGTGTCTTCCTGGCTTGTCTCTGCAGTTTGTTTCTGCTGCCAGTATCGGGTGAGCGGCCGCTTTTCGTTGTTTTTTTCCGGTGGGCTCATGCCCCAAGCGTTCCCCTTGCTGATTCTTCACTTTTTTTTTGTGCTTATTTTGTCGTTTTTTCTTTTTTTTGTAGCGCGGTAGCGGGTATGCGGGGAGAGCTCGGGATTGGCGCGACCGGCTATTCGCGCATGCGCATTAGCCCCCCGATATAAATGCTTTTAATAAATAAATAAATCTCAGGACTTTCAGTCAATCAATAAGCCTTTATTGCTCAGCTGTCAAGGCCATTACAAAAGATACATAAAAATGTAAAGACAATACACACAAAATTTGCCCATCTGGAACAACTATAGTTGGATAAAGTGGAGAACACAAGATACAAAAAAACCATATACATCATAGATCCATAATCCCATGCTGGACCAGTGAATTCATCTTAATACAAGGAAAATTATTCAGAGGCCCTCTTCATCTTAATATTCATAACAATCAGTAAGAATTTTACCGCCCTTGTAATACAACGAGAAGCATATGACAACAAAGGACTTTCAAATATATGGATGACACTTTCTGAAAACGTTATTCATTGCAATAGAGATCCTTTGGTTGCTCTACTTTGTTTGTTGTTTGGATCTAATTTGAAACTTTTTTTGTTGGTGTGTGTGTGTCCCCAACCTCAAAATGACCATCATCAGCCTTTCCTGGTCTTCCAGTGTGCACCTCAAAAATGTGGAAGTCTTCCACATTTTTGAGGTGCACGCTCCTACTGGGAATAGTTCCCAAGCTCAACCCTCTCCACCCTTGCATTTAATTTCCAGGGCTGAGCCCTGTCAAGTTCCCCCACAAATAAAACCCTGCTCTATTAAGCCGCAGAGCAGGTCATGCCAGCCTATCATGAAGCAGGAGAGGCATGCATGAGTCCCTGTAGCTCTTGGCCATACGAACAGTTTGGTACATGGCACAGACATCCTCTTCTACCTGGCTGGCTGGGCAACACAAGTACAGTTCGTCATGCCACTACAGAATCACTGAATTGTAATGTGAGGCTAGTAGAATAAACAGGGCAAGTGATACTCAGTACCAAGTACTTAAAAGCCCTTCCTCATTAGAGGCTGATCTTAAGCCCATTGAGCTTTCTCCCCTACATCATCAGCCCTGTATTAGAAAAACGTCCTAAGGAAGAAGGAGGAAACTCCACTGTCTGGAGCAATTTTAAATTTGCTGGGATTCCAGGGGACAGCAGTGGAGGATCAGGCCAGCATTATCTCATCTATTTAGAGAAAGTGTGGTTGCTGTGTTGGTCCCAAATGACAGAGGGGCAAAGTGGTTCGAATCATACTTTTTACTGGACCAACTGTTGGTGGAAATAAACAAGCTTTCGGGCCACACAGGGCTTTTCCTCAGGCATGTAGCGTACCCAGTAGAAATTACTGGCTATGCTACATGCCTGAGGAAGGGCCCCGTGTGGGCCAAAAGCTTGTTTATTACAACAACAACAACAGTAAGTCCAATAAAAGATACCATTTGAACCATTTTGTCTCTGTCAGATATTTACTTAGTCAGGGATGCTCTGCACAGGCAACTTTATAGACAATTCCCTAACTCCTCAAAGTCAAAGTTCCTGGCAATATTCTCTAGCAGATCTTTTCCAAATTCCAATTCTTTTCCTCTGGGTCCCACAAAGCCCCGACAGCCTCTGCTTCCCCTTTTCCCTTTTAAGGTTGGTTTGGACTGTAACTTGAGAAGACTAGGGGGAAGAAAAAGAAAGTTTAACTCAGCCCAGTTATTCCCATCTCCTCCTTCTCCTGGGCCCTCCCCACACAGATAGGAGCCACGTCACCCAGTGCCTGCACTGGGAAAGCCGAGCAAACTTTCTCAGGCTGATGCTCTTGGAATCTTCTGCTTTGCACCGACGTCGATAGAGAGGTACAAAAAATTCTCCCTAGCATTGCGGGAGGAGAAGAGAGTTTGTTTGGACTAGGTAGAGATCGAGTTGAATATAGAATCAATAAACACGGAGTGAAGGAACAAGGGAAAAGTTAATTCTGGAGGAGAGTTACTGGTTAAAGTTTTCATACTAGGAGACTATTTCAGTTCAGTTCTGGCAGGAGTGGGAAAGGAGACCTCTACCCAGAGAGCAAGCAAGTTTAATTGGAGGGGCTCGTGTAAGTCAGGGAGGAGGAAGGGCAATATCCACTGCAGCACTTTACTGGTGAACAGAAAGATCCTGCTGGGAGGAGCTAAGAGAAATCAATCGGCAAGTGTTCCCTTCCATCTCAAGAATTTCTCTGGCCACCAGCCTTGAGAAGATTTTTGGACCATGAATGTATTCCGGATCCTGGGAGATGTCTCCCACTTGCTAGCTATGATCATATTACTGCTCAAGATCTGGAGATCCAAGTCCTGTGCTGGTAAGTCTAACACTCCCCATCCCCACCCCCACCCTCCTCTGCTCTACTCCTCTATCTACTGCTTAGGAGGAGGATGCGAATGTGAAAGTAAGTGAGGAGAAAATGTGGGAGTAAGGAAAGTGCAGAGATCCATGGCTTGACGCTAGTTAGGTAGCAACTTGCCACAAGCCCAGAAATAGAGTGTAATGAATTACCAGTGGGCACAAGGAACCCAGTTTCAAATTCGAGGTCTAGCCTGCTGTCATGTCCATCTGTGGCACATACCTGAGTCGGGGTCTGTCCTCTTCTACTTGGGCAACACAAGTACAACTCATCATGCCAATAAAGAATCACCTGAATTGCAGTGGGAGGGCGTAATAGGAGAAACAGGGCAAGCGATACTCAGTACCAAGTATTTATAAGCCCTTCCTCATTAGAGGCTGATCATAAGCCCACTGAGCCTTCTCCCCTACATCGTCACCCAATGGGAGTCTCCTCATGATCTTCACAGGGTTTTGCATTAAGCCCTTAGTGGCCTAGAGGATGAATTTCTCCCTCCCTCCCATCTCTTCTCCCCTCCCCCTCTGCCTGCCAACTCTCTTCCCTTCCCCATTTTCCATGCAGATGCACTTCCTTTTTCCCCCTGGCCCCCCCCCATTATGCGTCTCCCCCCCTCCCCCCCTACTCCTGGAGTTGCCAGCAAGCCCCTGCACTGTACTTTTGTTCACTGTGTTGGGAAGAACAGGGACATGTTTGGAAGGTGGTAGCTGTGATGTGACATAAATTATCAGTCCTTTACAGGGGTGGTTATCTTGGAGTGAGACAGCATGTGAACGCTTTTAATAGTGGGATAGGGACGTGTATGTAGGACAGAAGTTGTGTGTGCCCCATAAGACCATTTTCAGGTAGATGAAACCGAGAAGAGAGTGGGGCATCCCTGTTGAAAGTGTTGTAATTGAATGCTGGAATCCCTTTCCTCTCTCTGTTCTGCTTCCCAGCCGCTGTGTAGGTTAGGCCTGCTAGCTAGAAAAGTCAGAAGACACCTTACTCTGCCCGTCCATCTTAGCATATCAAAGCACTTCATAAGAGCAGCTTAGCCTCAAGTTCCTGAGAGATGGTATTTATACTGTAATATTTATTCCCATTTTACAGATGAAGAAACTGAGGCATAGAAATATCACCCAGCAACTCAATAGCAAACTTGGGAATAGAACCCATGTCTAAAATCTAAGACTGTGCTCTGCTTTAGCCCTTAAGCCACAAAAGCCAGAAATGCCTCTCCCCCTCTGTATAAATTGGGGCTTTGCTGGAAAGCTGACTAGCTCTTTGGAAAGGAACTAGTTTTCACTTATGAATTGTGTTTTAAAGTGAGTTGAAGAGAGAGGTTTTTGAAAAGAGGGATGTTTAACAGAAGCTCAAGAATTATCCTTCCTCCCCCATTTCACAGCAGGGACATCAGAAGCAGAAACAATATGTTGCTTACTCCTATTTATTCACCACAAACCTCATCAGTGTGACTAGCCTTAATCCCGACCCAAGTCCATTACTATGAAAGGACTGTTCCATGTTTTCTCTGCCCACTTCCACCTACAGCAGATGCTCCACAGCACAACCCATCATTATTGCCCTTCCAACTGGTTGGTAATTTTAAGGGGTCAAAGTCCAAATGAGCCATGAAAAGTGAACGCCCAGTCCTTCCTATGGATACTACAAATCAGAGCTGAGGCACATCGGAGGCAGCAGTGTTAACTTGCATTGCCAATAAGACTCATTCAATAAATTTTTTTAAAGGTGTGAATAATATTGGTTTTAATCACTGTCGCAAGCTCCACTACCCAAATTGTGTACCCCATAACCTCTGCATGGTTTTTATCTGTTCCAGGGAAGTTAGTGACACATGCATCAATACTTCCCCAGTTTAGGTGAAATTTAGGACAGGTCAAAGTGGCAGCTACTAGGGCTACATACAGCTCTGCTAGTGGTAATGACTTTAGGCAGCGAGAGGGAGTAGAGACTTGGGCATGAATGAGATATTAATCTCAGCTGCTATTTAACAGAGGAATCAATTTTGCCTTGAAAAAAAATTACTGTGAACTAATCTGATTTCCACAATCCCAGGGGGTTGTTGGGAGGTGTCTTCCCCCCCACCATTCCTGAGAACAGGTGATCTGTCTAGTCCACAGAGTTAATTTCCCACATTGGCAAAAAAACCTGGCACAGATGAGGGTTCCCTTTGAGAATTTACCTTCAGTTGGGGCAGGGTTACGCGCATGCACATCAGAATTTAAAGAGGAAGGTGTTGGCCTCCAGTCACTTTCATGTCCATGTGCTGTATCTTCCATTACCTTCAATTTCTCCCCTCATCACACAGGGATCTCTGGGAAGAGCCAGATTCTTTTTGCTCTTGTCTTCACAACCCGTTACCTCGACCTGTTAACAAACTTCATCTCCATCTATAATACAGTTATGAAGGTAAGGGGTAGGTCAAGATGATGCTTTTAGGAATACCTTCTCCAAAAGGGACTTACTGTATTTGATCCTTCACTTTAGTTGTTTGGGCCATGAGATAGTTTTACCAAATAAGGTAATTTGGGGAGGGGGAAATTTAATCTTATTTGCATTTTATTTTGAATATAGGTATTTTTACACGTGATGGCTCAAAGAGCCACCATACTTAAATCCTGTCTGGGGTGAGAACCCTCACCTCGGGCAGGGGTCTGTCCGGCCACCGAACAAACATTCCGGGGGCAGGGAATGTACGGACATGGGTCCACATGGCCCTGCTCCCCAGTGCAGCCCCACCTCCTCCGCTGGGTGGGTGCAGTGACTTATGAGGCCACTGCACCTGCCCAGAATTGTTCTGGCCAGGGCTAGGTAGAGCAGGCCACCAGACGTGATGGCACACTCTACCAGAGTCTGGTGTAGGCTTCCCCAGACCATGGCAGGGTTAAACCCAGGATGTGCACTGACAGGGAGCCCAGCGCATATCCTGGATTAGCCCTGCATGGTCGGGGGGTGTACTCTGCTCCTGCCTGTGGTGAACAGCTGGTAGGCGGGAGCAGATGTGACACCATTGCCCATGGCCACACTGGGGTAAGTGTGGCCATGGGCGGTAGTGTCACATTTGAAAATACCCTATGTTTTGAATCACCTGAACCCTTGTGGCTAGGGCAGGCTATAAATCAAAAATAATTCCTCTACCGCTCCCCCCTTTCAAGGTCCCTTATTTAGAGCGAACTTCCATTTAAAGACTATGGGTGGGGCCTGGGCCCTTTTGAGCTATGGCTACTGTTTCTACCCTGTCAAGAGAGGCCCTGCAGAGCAGTCCATCAACCAAAGAGGTTGAGTAAACAGATGACATGGCATTACTGACACGCAAACAGTTCTTGGTACAAGAACAAACCTGGGCACTCACACCTGGCAGAAGCACTAAGCCAGGCCAATGCCATTCAGGCCCCCTGGAATACAGTGTATCAATACACTTTTAAACCTCCAATCCAGTCTGTTGCGAAGGCCTAAGTGCTTCTCTTTATATTTACTAAAATCTAGCCCTTCCTTATTGCTTCCGCTCGAGCTCTAGCCATCCCCTGCCTTTACCGCAAACTCACTAGTCTTCCTTGCTCCTCTCACTTTTGTTCAACACAAGATCCTTGTCTTTACTTTCAAGCCTCTTCCTGACCTTGCTCCACAGCTCCTTCTTTTTCTGCACGTTTCCTGCTACATTCCCACCTCAAAGGCATTGCTCCTCCCCCAGCTGGCCCAGTGCTCACTGCACCCAGAAATGTCTTTGTCCCTTCACCTGTGCTGCCCCCCATGCCTGGAACTCCTCCCCTGAATACATTCTGCTCCCTCCTAAAAGTCTATCTCTTGTCCTGCTTTTCTTATTCACCCCACCGATTCACTGATGCAGTCCTATTGCTCAGCGACTAGCATCCCCTTCTCTCCTGCAGCTTTCAAACTCTGTAAATGTATCCTCTATGTTCTCATTTCCCTTGTCTTTCCCAGATTGTAAGCCCTGCATGGTAGCAACCCGTCTCTACAGCACGAGGTATGGTACCGGAGCTGTATAAAAAATAATCCCAAAGGCAATCAGGCTCAGTTTTAAAGCTCCTTCAAATTCGGGGGGTGGGGGAAGATGTGGGAAGCCAGCTTGGGACTTGTTTCCACAGGGTAAGTAAGTGCTGAGGACGACAGGATTCATGAGACTCAGCAGGAAAGTGGGTTTTGAACTAGAAAAGTGTATCAAGCAGAGGGAGCACAATGGAAAAGGAAGATAAGACATGTTTGCTGCTTTTCCTTTCTGCAGATCATTTTCTTGGCGTGTTCCTATACCACAGTGTACATGATCTATGGGAAATATCGAAACACATTTGACAGTGAAAACGACTCCTTCCGCCTGGAATTCCTTTTGGTCCCTGTGACAGGCCTGTCATTTCTAGAAAACTACAACTTTACCCCCTTAGAGGTAAAGAATACACACAAGTTAAGGGGGCGGATGTTCAGCTCTCTAGTAGCTGGAAAATGACCACAAGTTTATGTTCATTTCAATAGGTGGGAAAGCAGGCAATGCAAATTGGAGACTTGGTACTTCTACCTGTCCACGATTAACCAGCTAGAGGGTTACTGGGGACTGTTTTTAAAAAAATAATAATTAAGAAGCCCATCAAGGTCCAAATAACACAGATTCAAGTTGAGCATATTACCAGTCTACATATTACCTGCATCTTCATTTCTGTTTGTTAGCCTCATGTGCACCTTGCCTTGTAGAAGCTCTTTAGGTGAGGAAGTTTGCTCAGCATCCAACTCTGAGATCTTAGATATTCCATGGAATTATTGTCTCTCCCCCACACAGATCCTCTGGACTTTCTCAATTTACCTGGAATCCGTGGCCATCCTGCCACAGCTCTTCATGATCAGTAAAACAGGAGAGGCAGAGACCATCACCACACACTACCTCTTCTTCTTGGGCCTTTATCGCACTCTCTATCTTGCCAACTGGATCTGGCGCTACCATACTGAGAGCTTCTATGACCAGATTGCTGTGGTTTCTGGGGTGGTGCAGACCATCTTCTATTGCGATTTCTTCTACCTCTATGTTACCAAAGGTAAAGGTGGGATCTTGGGGTAAGGGTTGCAAAATGAGGCTGACTGTTTCTGAAGCTGAACAGGTCATCCTACTATGGTAGATTATATTTTTTTTGGGGGGGGGGGGGAACGACCCATTGTTATGTGATCATTTTTCTATTTACTTGTAACAAGTTTCATTTTCATTGGATATTTAGAATGTTTTCATCTACTCAAGAAACGGATAACACCCATGTGCTACCACAATGTTCAACTCTCCAGTACCTGGCAATTGGCCACAACTGTTTGACTTATGTTCATCTCAGTAGATGGGCAAGCAGGCAGTGCAAACTGGAGACTTGGTTCGTGTATGTTAGCTGGATTCCCCCCTCCCTCTACTCAAAACCCCCAAATTATTCTGTAAGAGAAGAAGCTAATTTCTCTTAACCTTAATTTTTAATCTCACTTAAAGACCACATCTTCCCAAGGTGGAGTTTGCAGTGTTCCTTAAACAGAGTAAAAACGTGGTACTATGGCTTGTAGCCTTTGGGTCTGGTTCACATATAGTACTGCTCTCAAGACAAGGTACTGGGCTAGCTGAAGACAAGTAGAAGGAAGTGGTTGGAGAACATTTATTTACATACACAAAGTAGGATATGACAGGCTTAATGGTTCCTGCATTCCATCCTCTGGTAACCCTTTTCCTACCTCTACCATTTCCATACTTGACTTCAAGCTGCCAGCCTATACCTTGAGAGCAAGTCACAGGAATTTTGTTGGAGAAGTGACGAGAGCTCCAGTTGGTTTCATTCCCTACTCCCATAGCAGAGTGGCAAGTGATTTTTACAAGCTCACTCACTAGTTTCTTCTTCCTTACAGTGCTGAAGGGAAAGAAGCTAAGTCTCCCAATGCCAGTCTGAAGACAATCACAAAGCTCCTGTAGATGTAGCTCCAAGATAACAGCTTTCCTTTTCCTCAAAATGGCTCAGTGAATATCCTAAGAACATGGCTATTCCCATATTTGCTGTGCCAGCAGATCACCAGCTCAGTGCCAAGACGACCATGAGGGCTGGATGGATGGACTTTTACAATCTGTGGAACTTTTCCTTATATTTTTTTTTCTGCCCAGTGACCAGTATTATTTCTTAAGATACAGTAATGCAAACTTTGTTTTCGTTACCTAGCCCCCATAAACCTGCTTCAAGTTTGACGGGAGACTTCAGAGGTGAAATGCAAGTCCTGTCCCCATCACTTTTAAGTTCTTGATCTTTCTTCAAAGATTGCCAGCAAGTGAGCCAGGGTGATGTGGTACCATTTGCTAAGAATGAAGCATAACCTTAGTTATTTTTTTTCACATCCATGGAAAAACAGGAAGGTAGAACAACACTTCTGAATTACTGTCAAAATAAAGTAGGTATATGAATTGGTGACCAAAAGGCAAAGTAGTTAGAGTGGAATATTCTATCAAAACCTTTAGTGTTCAAAGGTAAAAATATTTCTAGCAGTGATTACATTTTAAGATTTTCAAACGTTCCCATCCATACATCCACACTTCCTGCAGTCTTATGGATAGAGAACCTTCTTAAATTAAAAATGTGTTTGACAAAGGGTGTGACTATTGTTTGGATTTTTTTTAGAACGGGGGGGGGAGGGCAGAGATCACAGAGATTTCTTAGTGTACTCTGAAAATAAAGACAAATGCTCCCATTTTATTGACAACAGTGTTTGTTTATACCTACAAAAGGAAACAAGATGGTATCAAAAGGACAATTTACAAACTAATAACATAGCTTTTTAGCATCTGTCTGAACACCCCAGATCTATGAATCTCTCAAATTCAAGTCTTCATCAATACAACAGGAATGTGTTCAGTGACCAGCGAGGGTGTGAAACCTCACACAAAAGCCACTAACCCCCCTTCAGTTGTCGAGAGAACTCCACATAGTAAATTGTTTCAATAGTGGGAGGTAGTAGGCATCCCACTCATGACAGGTTGAGAACAATGCAAACACTAATAGACGCTACTGCTTTGTCAACAAGGGCCCTTCAGCTGGTATACGGAACAGAGCAGCAAGCACCAGATGGGATGGGGACAGCACATGCCACCGTGTATTCAACAATTAGATTAACACTTGGGACTGGGCATGAGGGATTCTGGACTTCAGCTATTCTCAAGCTACAATGAAGCACCGCAAGACTCTGCGTAACTGCTTTTAATCTGCAAGAGTCTCTGAAGAAAGAAATGGAAGCTACAGAGACCACAAGGCAGCTGTGGCTGTCCAGAGACCCCTTTTAAAATCAGCAAGGCAGTTATGTCCCACCTGTCTCCCCCTCCATGCCTGTAGATGCATTTCTGTATGAAACACTCACAAAAGTGAAGAATAGCTCCATGCTTGCTTGTGGGGGGGAGGAAAAAAAACCAGGTCAGTACTTGGTAAATAAGAGTTCATTTGTGACCTTCAATTAACTAAAAATAAGCACACTACAAGCCTCCTGTCACATACTAGTCAGATTAATACTTTTAGAATACCCTCAACTTAGAGTTAACGAGTTAGAAGAATGGGTAAAGTTAAAATACCAACATCTCTCTCCCACACTATCGCTTCTCAGACTGCAACCTACCTGTATGCTGTGTGCATATATACACACACCCATGATATTTTCACCTCACCCTCCACACTGCGCTCTAAAATACTAAAAGAAGAAAAAGGCTTGTTTTTATAAGCAAGCTCTCTCATTTGACTACAAAATAGAGATGCTCTGCTACAGGAGGACTGGGTAACCTTGCTTGCTCATATTGTGAACTCCCTGCAACAGAAAATAAATGGCAATAAATTGTTGTAACATGGGCCAATGCTTGGTAAATCAGTACATGGGTCTGATATCCTGCTGTGTTGTCTGAACACAAAAGCAAGCAAATCACTATGATCTATTGTCCCTGAACCTTCTGCTAATACAAGCCACAAAGTAGACTAACTTTACTATTTAAGGGGAACCCCTCCCCGATCAAGAATGAAAGATATTCATTGAACTTTAATTCCTTCCTAACATTTCCTAGATTGCTACCTACCTGCAAGAGCTGAACTGGGGAAGCGTATTCAATAGCCAAGGAAAGCATTAGTCAGGCCAGGGTATAAAGAGAATGCAGTTCCAGAAACCCCTAACCAGTTTTCCCCTTCCCCCACACAGGGGTTAAGCTTCCATCCAACCACTGACCCTCTTATGTCTTTAAACAGGAAAACTCTGTCCCATTTCACTCAGTGAGTGAGATTCTGAGCATGCCTTATATATCAAGGGGAGCTTCATACACCAAGGACAGATATATGAAGCATACTGACAAGTTTTTGATTAGTAGTTCTGTGCTTTCTGCTTGAGTGATCTCAATGAACCCAGCAGGGTGACAGGAAGTGGTTTAACAGGATCAATAACTAGGGTCCATCCAACTTGGATACAGTAGGTTAATCGTAGGTTAATCCTAGGCAAAGACCTTCACCACTTAATATTCAAACAGATGCTACATCTTATAACAGAAGTACATTTACTGATTTAATCTAGGGTCAGACACCAAACAAAAGCATGATTTTGCTGACCCCGGGGCTTTACACCCCTTATCACACACTTCCCCGGTCACTACTGGAGTTACTTTACCAAGATGGCGGCAGTAACCAGGAGCAGCAGAAACGCCAACCAAAATGTATTTATAGGGCAATGTTTGGAATGCCTCCAAGCTGAGCCAAATGAGCCGTTTTCCTTTAAAAGCTCACCTATGTCAGATCATAAGCAACACTATTTGCGTTTAAAAAAAAAAAAAAAAAGAGAGAGAGAAAAGTCTCTTAATTCTAGAAAGAAATAAGCACTACACCTTGCATTTTGTGTTAACAGGGAGTGCTCCCTGGTTTCACAAAATACCCCACCTTTCTTGATAACTTAATTGCAGAGACTACCAATTTACAACATATATACTTCCTTCTCTTCTGCAGCAAGTTTTCACACAAAAGTCTCAGACACCAAGAAGACTGGGCTGGGATGTGTCTGCCTTATACCCACTTTAAGAGAAAATAATTATTTGTTTCCGTAACATGCAAGGCCAAAAAAAAAAAAAAGTTATAAAAATAAAAAAGTTTTCCAGTCAACTGTAATTTTTGTTAACACAATCAGTAATATGGATCAGGGTACTTTTTGGGTGGACAGGAAAAAGTTGGATGGTGAAGTTTAAATCTAATCTGCATAAGACTTCACAATGGGGGGGGGGGGCAGAAGGGTTCCTTTAAATGCAACAAGTCTAGATGGTCACCAGTAGCCAAGTGGTCTCATTTGCGTGAAGGGGGAGGGGGTGGAGGAGGTGGGGGATACTGGTAGGTGGCAGTCTGTCCCATATAGCCCATCACATTAGTGCCTGGAGGTTGAGGAAATTGTTGCGACATGAGAGGCTGCGGCTGCTGGCCTGACCGGCCTATCCCTGCATACTGCTGTTGGGCTGTGCTCTGAGAGTTTCTCCCAGCAGCAGTGGCAGTGCCAGCAGCAGTATAGCCAGCAGCAGCATATTCTGCTGTGCCATAGCCACTTGTGCCATAGGCAGCTGCTCCATAGGCTCCCTGGGCATAGCCGTATTGGCCCTGCTGTGCCCCAAAGGCAGCATTTGTACTCCCATAGGTGCCGCCGTAGTTCTTACTGGCTCCGTTGGCGAAACTATCACCACGATCACGATCTCTGAAGCCACTGGAGTCTCTCCGGCCATCTTTGACTCCTCGGAGTCTCCGCTCACACTCCTCCTGGTACATCAGATTAGGGTTGTTGGAGGTAGTGACAGTACGATATCGAGAACGGCCTCCTGGTGGCAAATATAGTGAAGCTTAGTACTGCTTACGTTTTAAATAAGAAAAGTCTCTAGATCACCATTTATTATTATTTTAAAAACTGGTTTAGTTCCCCCACACCTCACCAAATCAACATTTGTGACAATAAACCCAAACCACATCTTGGCGTTTTCTACAGACCAGCTCGCATATATTCCTGAACTCTTCTGCCAATACCCCTCCTTTTCACATACTGTGGACACTGCCTCAAATCCTGTATCCTGAGACAGCCCACTGTGAGAGGGCGAGGAAAAAGAAAAATGACCAGAAACATATTGGAAGGACAGAGATTAACCCGAGTTACACTAAGTAACTGCGTAAGCCTCTTCGGCTTCACCACTTTATTTAGTTTTCTGTCTGGAAACAGGAAACATCTTGAGAAGTTGATGGATTTTTGCACATCTTGTACACATCTGTGCACATGACATTCAAGGAGGCAAAACACAGTAACTTCAATGGAAACACGAGAGGGTGTGGGGCTGTTACTAGGCAGATTCAGTATTTACAAATCTGTAGGGAGAGGCTATAAAACGTGAGCTTGAGACCATCCAGGAAGGCTTGGCAGATGATCCTAAATCAGGGCAACAATGGCGTCTCTCATCTTTCAGGGAGAGATTAGAGGGAAACACAGTGAATGTATGATCCCCTAAAGGCTGCAAAGCCTGGGGCAATTTCTTGTATTGCTAGCTAGCCTGTATTAAGCAGTAGGATGAGGTGCTGGGCTAATGGAGAACTAATGCACTATAAATGGTTGCTTCACATGCTAGTACTGCCAATACCTGCGACTGCTGGGAGGTACAAAATCTTCTGTGGATGGACACCAGTTGATAACGTTCAGATAGCACACTGACCAGAAACACATTTGTGCTCTGGGGCCTCTTTTACAGGTTTAATCACACAGGGAAGGTAACTAGTTGTTCAATAACCCAGAGACACCAATACTGTTAGCTAAAGCCATGAAACTGCTTATCGTGACAATGGCAGCTCCACAGAGACCCTATTACAGGTTACATTTTCTGAATCAAGCAAAAAGCAAAAAGCAAGATGGAGAGAGAGACTGGTTATACATCTGTGCTAAAATGTATTCCATAGTCAAAAAACCTCCTTTACAAGAAGAGTTAAGGCTCTTGCAAATTCAATCATGCACTAAAAAGTAGTGGTGGGACCCCGGGCCCATTACCGGTTACCGGATTTACTGGTTACCGGTTCTACGAAAACCGGATTCCCGGATTAAATCCGGTATACCGGTACCGGATTTATTTCATTGGTTTCAATGGGGCGCTGTGTCCCCATTGAAACCAATGAAATAAAT
>QEPC01011807.1:1508297-1573637 GCA_003113815.1 Sphenodon punctatus | reverse complement strand
GCTGCGGCCGCTGGTGCTGGGGGGTGGGCTCGCCTCGCCTCTGGGTCTTTTCTTTTAAAACAAAAATCCAGGCTGGGCAGGGTGGGTGGGGGGTGTCCCCCCTTCCACCCGCGCAGCCTGGACTCGGGGAGGGTTTTAAAACTTTTTTGCTGGGGCAGTTTTTTTTACATTGCAGTCATTTTTAAATGGCTGCAATGCAAGAAAAATCCGGTACCCGGTCCGGATTACCGGGTCAAATCCGATAATGCCGGTACGCCCGATACCGGCATTATCGGATACCGGATTCTACCGGTTTCTCACCCCTACTAAAAAGCATGGAAATTGCAAGTTAAGGTTCCCGCCTTACCTTCCATGCCATGTTAGCAGTAAAGACATTGTACAGTCTCACATATTGTGCTCTCTTACAACTTGGGCTCCATGCACCCACACTTTGCCTTCCTCTTTCAGCCGCAATCCTTTTCCTCTGCAGGTTGGGGGCAACACTGAAGCTGGGGACATGAGGGTGTAAGCTGGCCCCTCACCCACTTCATTTCCTCTAAGAAAGAGAGAATTCAGGAGTTCTGACTCTCACCCCTTCTCCCTGTCTAATCTACTTGGTCCCCAACTCGGGACTCCTTGCTTCCAGCCTCTCCACCCCACTCTAATCCAGTAGGCTGCACTCCCTTCACAAGCAACTCAATAGTCCTGGTTCCGAGCCTGTTCTCCTCTTCACTGCTCAGCTCTCAACCTTGTAACAGACGGTCCAAGTCACCACTCTAACCCCCACTCCCCTCACAGAGAACTCACAAAGCTCTGGGAGAAATACAATGTTTATCTGTGTGGGTCCATATGGAACAGAGTAAGTGTGTGGAATGACAAAAAACAAACAAAAGAACAGGAGAGGAAGTGAATAATAGAGAGGGAGGCTACTGGGACTCAAAGGCTAGGGTGTCAGCTATGGTAAATGCGTTAAATGATACGACTACTCTCCCTGGTATCCCATCAGTCTTCTAAATCAGTTATTTAACTCAGAACCTTGTTATTGTAACTATTTCCAATTCCTCCTGTCATTCCACCCACTTACTTGATCCTGCTCACTCTTTTGTCTTTGTCCCTATCATTCCAACCATTCCACTTACTGCATCTGGTGCCTTCTGCATTATTTCACACCCTCTTGCCTTCCCCATGTACTCCTAAAGATGCAGCTGTGTTGTATTATTTCACAGTCACTTAGTTGGATATTGGAATGACAATAGTATTTATTTAGAAATTGTCATTGCTGTTGCCTCTATGCTTTCCAATGGCCATTCCATTTTATTAATTTCAATGTGTACCCAACTTAGTTTTAATATGTGAGACTGTACAATGTCTTTACTGCTAACATGGCATGGAACTTGCAATGTCTATGCTTTTTAGTGCATGACTGAATTTGCAAGAGCCTAAACTATACTTGTAAACCAGATGTTTTTTGACTATGGAATATCCAAGTGTTTTGTTAAATACAAAGCCCCTCCCCGTCCTCGCTCCCTTTCCCCCCCAAAGCCCCACCCTCACTCCCTCGCCACCCCCAAAGCGTCCCCCTGCCTCCCCCCCAAAGCACACCCCTGGCCTCACTCCCTTGTGCCCCCAAAGCACCCCGTCCTCTGTCCTTGCCTCCTCCCCAAATCGCCCCCGCCCTCTCCCCATTGCCCCAAGTCATCCCTTGCCTCCCCAAATCGCCCCCTGCCCTCACTCCCCAGCACCCCAAAACCCCCAGACAATTGTCCCAAGCCCCGCTCAGGGAAAGACAGAACAGGTGGCGAGCAGCGCGCCTCTTCAAAGCAGCCCCGCCCTCTCCTTAGGCTAACATGGGGTTTTTCACAACCCCATAACTTAACTCATCAGATTTACATATAAAACACCTTATCTCCATCCAAAACTCCGCTGCTAGGATTATCCACTGGCTTTGACCATGTACAGCCTCTCCTCGCTTCACTGGCTCCCCCTTCCTGAACGCATCCTTCACAAACTCCTGGTGTTCACTTACAAATCCCTTTACAACCTGGCTCCCCCTTACCTCTCCGCCCTAGTCTCCTTACACACTCCTGCACGCACTCTCCTCCTCTTCTGCCCCCTCCCTCGCTCTCCCCCATCTCACCTAACCGCCTTCATCCCTTCTCCCTTGCTGCCCCCCATGCCTGGAACTCCTTCCCTGCCCACATCGGCCTTGCCCTTTCCACACCTTCAAATCCCTCCTCAAAACCCACCTCTTCCTCGCCGCCTTTCCCGATACTTGTTAGAACTTTCCTTTCAATATTTCCGTGTCTCCCCCCTCTGTGTCGATTAGATTTTAAGCTGTAAGCAGGGACCACGTCTATCTTGTTTTGTAAAGCGCCAGGTACACAGCTGGCGCTATACAAATGCTTATAATAAATAATAATAATAAAAGTTGTAAACTTTACACTGTCGCTGGTCAAACTTCTATTTCATACAAAAGTAGAATTTGTAGGGTAGGAGTGGGGAACCTTTTCCCTCTCAGGGACTACTCTGAAAATATAAGCTTTGAGTGCCACACAGAAGTTGGGGGCTGGGGATGCTTAAGGGGTGTGCTCAGAAAGAGGATGATCTAGATTATACATCTGTGCTATGGATCATTCCCTTAAGCTTGTGTGCAGGCCCTCATCTCTGCTTCTTTACCCTGAACTTAGTTTCTCAGTGCTTGGGGTTAAGGAACTGGATCCAGATCCAAGAACTGGAAAGGGGTCACACAGTAACTAAGCCACAGGCCATATTTGGCCTCAGACCTGGGGTTCTCGGTCCCTGCAGTAGGACCTATATAGGATAGACAAACAAATATACTGCTAACAACTTGTTTAGAAGTTCTTTGGGAGTAGGGACCTGTTTTTACACTGTTTGCTTTTGGTAAACAAACATTTCATATATGAACTACTGTTTCTGTGCAATTTTGTCCACAGTCCTGAAAATGGAGAATTCTGGCATGTGCTTCAGCAAGATTCCAGTCCTTTAGTTGGAAGGCAGGAGATGCAGGTAGGACTGCAAACTCTACCACAGGAAATGACTATCAAATGGCCACCTGCTGATCTGTACAGTGGGAAGCAAGAACCTAGTATAGGGAATGACACCATTCTAAACACATCCAGGTAGCAGTCCTTTGTAGATGATTTATGTGGAGGAGAGATCCTATGGCTACATTTAAAGCCTCTTACTCCCCCCTTAGCAGGAGTAATTAAACCAATGTATGTTCTCTATGTAGAGACAAAGTAGTACAGTGATATCTTTTATTGGACCAACTCCAGTAGGTGGAGGTATGCAAGCTTTCCGACCTCACAGGGTCCTTCGTCAGGCAAGCCAGGAGTTGGAACTGGAGACTGAGCAAAGCAGTGAGGCATATGCGGTGTTTGGAAACAATACCAAAGGGAGGGGAGAAGGCCCGCAATTCAAAAAGGGTGGAATACAACAACGTGGGAAGAATAAGAACTGCTGTAGTAAGTAAACTTAAAGCTTCCTGTATCTGTAGACAGACTACGTAGAGGTCATTTTAGGCCTCTTTATTCTTACCTCCACCACCGCCGCCACCACCTCTGTGGTCCACAAGCTGCATCAATTTAGGATTGATAGCCTGATTTGCTTCCTCCAACACTTTGATCAGCTCTCTGGCCTGTTTCAGATTCCCTGGTGTGAAGAATGTGTAGGCAGTGCCCTTGTTGGTACTACGAGCAGTACGACCAATTCGGTGCACATAATCCTCTGAGCTGTTCGGATAGTCGTAGTTTATCACAAATTTAACATCTTCCACATATGGTAAGGCACCGAAGCACAGTGAGGGGTGGAGGAAACGAGACAGGAAGAGAGAGATGTGCCAACAAGAGGTAGGGAGCACAAATGCAGGCGACAGTAATAAAAGAAAAGACAAATTAGTAACTGCATGGAATAAAGACAAGAGACTTTTCCCAACAGAGCAGAAGGTTAAGGAGACAGCAAGTCTTAAAGCAGCTCATCACTCCTTTCAAATTCAGTTTTTTTGCTGTGTGATTTTTAAATATGCACACATACTGTGCATACGTTCTTGTGTTCTGGCTCACATCTTCAAAATAATATTTTCAGGAGCAAGCAAACCGTGGCTACCTTTGTTCTGGACACAGCACACTGAAGCACAGGAGGGTGAGAACTGCCAAGCACCTTTTACTCTGTCGGGAGAAGTCTAGAAAAGTCTAACAGTAATGAGATCACTTACCTTCCAGTCAACCACAAAGGAATTGCAATGCAAAGCTTGTTTTGCTTTGAAGTTAGAGTATTTTGAACCTTTCCCCATCCTAAAATTTAAGACATTCTACTTAAGGCAGAGTATGCCAGTTATTTTTAAATAGTCAGACGGATTGCTTAATAATATTCATCTTTCTTCTTTAACTACCAAGAGCATGCATTCCACTAACATTTCACCATCCTACTAACCCCAATCCTGGCAAACTTTAAGTATCTTAGAACACAAGAATGCCCAAGTCAAAACTGTAAACATTGGCCTGAACTGTAAAATTAAGTTTTTGAAGTAGTATAAGTTGCACCCAGATATGAAAAATGCCATTAATCCTTATTAGAGACATCAGCATATTCCAAACCCCCTACAGGGAAATCAGGTTTCATAAATATACGGGGCAGAAACTAAATAAACGTTAAACACTTACAAATTAAACAATCTACTATAGCAAGAGAACTTATCTGCCATTGTAAACTATGTTTTAAAACCATGATTCTACAGTAAAAATGTACTAATGGCTCAAATAATCTGCATTTTAAGAAGAATATTTGAAAATATCCAAAATAAAACACAGATTTTTTTTAAAAAATTTTTTTATAAGAGAGAGAAACATTCTCTGTTTGTTACCAGACCGATGCACACTCCCTCCTCCTGTGGGAAACCGCTGCAGCCGATCCCGTCTCTTTGCCTTTTATTTTTGGCGGCCTCCTTTCGAAAACTCCGCCTTCTGACACGGGACCACTGGAGCGCGGGGAGCATGCATCAAGGGTCCATGGCAGCGAGAAGTCCCCACACACGCTCGCTCTGTGAACTGGCTTAGATGCTTCTCTGTAGCCCCATTTGGCTGTCAAGCGCCGGAGAACCTGGGTTCAGGTAAAGGTTTCAGGTCCTCCAACGCTTTTTGTCCCCCGCAGGGTTATTGGGGTGATTGTAAAAAAATGATGCAAAAAATTACATCCAAAGGGTCAGACTGCATCTATTGCCCAGACTGCATCAATTTCAAAGTGAGTGGAAGGAGGGGGGTGGGGGTGGGGGAAAAAAATAAAAACCATGGGTTGCAGTGGCAAGAGGGGGAGTTTACGTCTGTTTCTTATTACAGCAAAGGGGGGCCTCTTCAATCTCTGCTGACTCCAAAGTCCTGAATCACACCAAAAAGGGAGTGAGAAGGCAGATTTCACAGGGGGCAGCGCGAGTCTCCAGCTAGGTCCTTGGTGCAAAGGTCTTTAAATCGGAAGTATAAGGTAAGGGCAGAGTGAGTACGTTAGATGCACCCACATCTTCATAACTAGAGTCTGACAAGCAGCAGGATAAGCGATCTTAGCCAATTCCATTCTGCACACCCACCAGTAACAAAGCAACCTGATACCACTGCATATGAGGAAGCGCTTTCTTAACAGAAAGCACAAGGAACTGTAGCTAAGCAGTGGAAGTATGAGTGACTTGATTTTGGTGGAAGCCTGGACAGTGAGGAGGGGAGAGGAGCAAAAGGAAAAAGTAGGGGGAAATTTTCCAGCCTAGAAAGGTGGTCTTGTATACACTTATCTGGCTGGGGGAAAAGACACCAGAGCAAGTACAAGAGTTGATTCCTCCAGTCAAGTGTACTCCAATGTACTCGTGCACCATCGCAGTCTTCCCACGCTTTTAGAAGACACTGTAGCAGGGGTCAAGAATTGAAAAATGTAAACGTGCTTTGGCCAGCGGTCTGGGACACATAACCTTTGTCAGACCATCAAGACACCCTATGCAAGGGAATGAGTCTCTGATCGTTAATCAGGAGGGATATAAACTAGCAAACATGCTCATCTAGAGAGCTGCTTCGACCACCAATGTAGATATGCCCCCGACCCTGCACTGAGAATGATCTGCAGCTGATATCAAAGCTTCTGTTAAAGAAAACAAAACAAAAGAAATTCAATGATTTTAGTTTAACAGAGTAACCAAGTTTTTAAAAAAAAAATTCAGTGCAGAGGGAGGTCTTGTCTCCTGGGGATTATCACAGAGAAGCTATCACGGGAACTCAAAACTTACCTGGAAGGAGCTTTATGAGACCAATGTTCCATTAGGAAGAGGGAAAAGCCCTGGTGACTCTGCCAAAAAGTGCGCGCCCCTGTGTTATGTTATTTAGGTAGAAGCCTTCACTTTCCAGGATCTTGGAGGAACTCATCCAGAGGTTTGCCAGTTAAGTGACTTTTTATTTAAAAAAGCAGCAAACTCAGGGCCCCAAAACAAGCCAAGACGTTGTTTAGTAACAAGAAACAGACTCTGGTACCTTTCCCCCACAGCCTTTGTGGAGTGGGAGAGGGGGAAACAGGGAGGCTGTTTTCTGATGTACCCAATTGAGTTGTTTTGGGGAAGTGTTTTTGAGGAGTGGGGCTGTTTTTAAACGTCTAGGCAAGATGCACAAAGAAGCTACCAGCACATAGTAAGCCTGTTTAAAAACCACTGCTAGAGAAAGCAGCTCTCTTTCACAAAAATTACTTTCAGGCCTCAGCCCCTTCTCCTAACAGGCCCAAGTTCTAACTGCACAGGTCCAGACATGACCACAGAGGGCAGAGACTGCAAAGTCCATGTTATCACCTCTTAGAGAAGTGCTGGACAATTTGAGGGGAGAGGGGGTGTTACCGGGGGGGGGGGGGAGATGAAGTTGTGTAAATAAAGGCTACAAAGTCTTAATGTTTGCACATAGTTTAAGTGACATTGGGATCCACAGTGCAAGCTATCTTTTTAGCAGGTAAAACAGAGTTTCACATGGCAAACTCCTCAGATTCGAGGGAAGCAACTCAGTGCATTTTGACAGATCACTTGAAACCGTTTTACATAAGACCTGCCACAATGGATTAGACCACTAGGGAACCAACTCTGTTAAACAGTCCCGAAAGAGTGGCCTCTGCCAGATTCGACAGATGTCAATATCCAAAGACCAGATTTAAGATTATTTGTAAACGTACACTGGAAAATCATACAAGCAAGGAAGATTAACATTAATCTAAAGTTCCATGCTTCAAATATGCTTATAAAAATGAGGGCCTGTTTTAACTCAGGCTTCCCAGACAGACCATGTTTCTGTTAATCACGGACAATAAAGCTACAAAATTTTGATCTAATACATACTTCGAGAGTGAGAGTCTTTTGCCATAATCTCAAGTGGTCCCGCTAGCAGGAACACGGAAAGAAAGGCTGAATGAAGATATAAAACCAGAAGCAGTGTTTTCACAAATGTGAACACACCCGCTGGGTGAATTCTGTATGATGATTTATACGTGCTTGCTTACAGTAGTAATGCATTAAGGAAGTGATTTAACTACTTGGTGTCTGCTCTCCTACACGTGTCTTTCTAAACCAACCACTTGATCTAAACTTCCAATAAATGGGGCGCAGTCCATCCCTAGCCCTCCAGCCACAAAGCTGGAGCTGGGAAGAAGATGGGTGTGATGGAAGGATGGGGTTGCATAATTAGACGTCTCTTCTCCCCCTTGGCGATCGATTAGTCATGCCTAGGCCTTGCTGCAGACCAAAGCCTGTTCGTTAGGAGCAGGAAGAGACTTTGAATATGAAAGGGAAAAAAAAGATTAATGTTAAAAAAGGTATTTCACATGTGGGGGAAAAATCACGCTTTGAATTTTTTTTTTTTATAAACTTGTTTCAATTGAAAGAAAAAACTGAGCAGCAGACAGAGTCCAGTATGTACAAACCTAGCCAACGAGATGCAACATCCGTAGCGATGAGGATAGGAGCCTTTCCAGAACGGAATTCTGCAACACAAGAATCCATTATGATGCACAGTCAAGAATCACAAAGAACTCTTTAAAGGATAAAGGTTTGTCTTCAAGTTTGGCCCTTCCAGAACATGAACAAAACTGGAGACCTCTTAGTAAAATCCATATAGAGACTGTATGGAAATCTACCAAATCCTCCTGCATGTCTGACCTCAAAAAGGAGCAAGTTCATTGCTCCGAACTCCCAATGCCTGCTGCTTTTCCTATGAGAAATTAGACCCAGTGCTGAAATTAACAAAGGCTAAACAAATAACATACTCAAGTAATAAATATCAGTACATTTATGATACTGTGTGCCTGGAAGTGAAAGTCCCCCCAAAGGGTCAATACAGTTAAGGTTTTTGTTTTGGGGTGGTGGTTAGTTGGTTTTTTTGGGGGTTTAAAGGGATTATGTCCCATCCAGAGCTCTACTCACCATTAAGCACCCAATCTCTTTCTGGCTGACTCTTGTCCCCATGGATACACATGGCTGGCCAGCTGTCAAACAAAAGATACACATAATTGTATATAGCAAGTGCATAAGTTACAGAAGTAATAAACTTGCTTCTGGAGAAATCCATGTTTATAAATATTGAAAGCATCTACCATGTTTTGGGACACTACTTAGTACCCAATCCAATCAGCCTAAAATCCTTATCACTGCTGTATCCTGGCCATCTCATATGCAGTGCAGCATTCATTACATTCCCATGCAGGCACACAACCTGTTCCCTTCAGCCACTGCTTCAGAGAATATTGGTCCTCACATTTGGCCATTGGCCACTATGCCTTCATGAAGTCACTAGTGTGATTTTGCATATGACATCAGTTCCTGGAGCCTGGATGGCCTCAGCGTTCTCTTTTCCTGCAACTGTGCTCAAGTAGGAAACAAGAGCAGCACAGGGCACCAGGAGCAGTGCCATCTGAATGTCAGGAGCCTGTCATGTTAGGGGAGCCCTCAGTAGTTTCTGCTAAGTACTTTCTGCTCCCACAATGCTAGGCTGCTGCCAGAAGAATCATGGCTGGTTGGGAAAAGACAAGGGGAGCAGCAGTTGGGAGAGGATGGTGGAAGCAGCAGCAGGGAGGAGGAGCAGAGATTAAATGCCCAGCACAGAAGATAGGTCTAAGAGCTCTAGGTAGGGAAAGAAGCCAGAGTCAAAAGCAGAGAGATGGGGGCAGGATGGCAATTTGAGAACTCCTGCCTTAACCAGCTGGTATGCAGCTTTAAACACAGGAAAAAACCAACAACCACAAGTGTTGCCAGCTTCATACCAACACAAAAATAAAATAAAAAATAAAATACACCAACCATCAAAGACCCCCACTTGTTTGGGAACCATCTTAAAGGCCCATTCACTTCACTTGGTTAAAGGAGGGCCCATTGTCAAGACTAGCATGTTTGCATCTCAGTTTTCCTCCTACTGGAGAGGGTTAAAATTGGGAGCAGTAAGACACTGACCCATCTCTACGCATCCTTCGCGTGAGGTCATCACATCGTCTTTTTGTCTCCACAAAAATAATTGTCTTGTTCTCTTTCTCAGCCATGATTTCTTCCATCAGCTGTATCAGTCTGAAACAGAAAGGATTTATGTAGTGTATATACACAAGAACACTGGAGCGGACTTTCAATTTGTTATTTGGTCAGAATGCCTGTAACAAGCAATTTGGGAAAACTGCTTCAACACCATCCACATAGTAACCATACTTAAAATTATAGGTGTCCTATTGTTATAAGCATATAAACAACTACAGAGCCACAGGCACAGAGTCCACCATCCATTAGTCAATGGAACAGAGCCACTGATTAATGGATGCAGGAATGCATCCTGAATATTTGATAACTGGCTCTAGAGAGGGGAGTTACATGACTTCAAGAGCTGCACGTGACTGGTCATCTTTAATCATACTTCTGTAAAATTAAGATTGTCATCCATCAGGAGAACAGTGGATAGGACAGTGCTCATACTTATGGTCCTTCTCGCTCTCCATGCACACATCCACTATCTGCAGGATGTTGTGATTGGCGGCTAATTCCAGGTTGCCCACATTGATCTGGACATATTCACGCAGGAAATCTTCAGCCAGTTGGCGCACCTCCTTTGGCCAAGTGGCACTCCACATCAGAGTTTGCCTATCAGGCTGAGAGAGCGAGAGAGAAAGGCTGTTATCTAAACAGCACATTTCAAGAGTGGGAAATTTGAAACAAAGTGTACATTTGGAGGTTCACACACCCTTATCTGGTCAACAATTTTACGAATTTGAGGTTCAAAGCCCATATCCAACATCCTGTCTGCTTCATCCAGTACAAGGTATGTGCATCGGCGAAGGTTGGTCTTTCCTGCTTCCAGAAAGTCAATCAAGCGACCAGGCGTAGCAATGCAGATCTCAACACCTTCAGGGTGAGTTTGGGGAAGGGAGAGGAGATACATTACACACCTGAATTCTCAAGTTGTAATAGAACATGCTGACAGTAAGTTTGTTATATTAGCACCCTCATCTCCATAACTAGACTGAATCATCAACTACTCTGCTAGGAACCTTAGATACCGCAATATTCATTTTGAAGTTACTGTTATGGTCACATTTGATTTTGAGTGCAGTCAAAGAATAGAGCCTGCTGACAAAGCTAAAGCGGATAGAGTCTCAAACACAGAACACAAAGAAAGAGTAACCTACACTTCTGGAAAAGAGAACTATGTGAGAAAGTGAAAATCTGTCTTATGTATTGTATCCGCCCCAGCTAAGTTTCCAGTATCAGACAGGTTTCTTTAAATCAGTAGAAGATCCATAGGATACAGCATATAAGACAGACTTTAACTGTCTCACATAGTTCTACATACAGAAGGCAGGAAGCCTAATCACACAATTAGTCTAGGAGAGAGGAATTTGTTTTCCATACAAGTATCAGCTACTACCAAAGACTGAAAAAGCATTTGGATAGACATTAAGCATGGCAGGTCCTATATTCCTGAAACAGGTCATTTTCACTGGAGACTCAGGCTGCTTGTACGTGAGATGGCCGGGGGTGGGTGGGGTGGAGGGAGGAACGGCCATGAACCAAAATCACGGCAGGGGGATCACATGAAGTCCTCCTCGTGTGCGTTGTGTTTTTGACATGATTAGCTCATTTCCACCATGATTTCAGTGATGGTAGACAGGGCTGGATTTTCAGCTGTCTCCCATCGCTGAAGTCACAGCAAATATGGGTTAATCAAGTTTTTTTAAAAAAACCACGGACACGAGCAGGACTTCACATGATCCCCCTGCCATGATTTTAGCTCGTGGCATTCCCCATGTCCACCCCGCCTGGTCTCTTGTGCAAGTGGCCTCACTGCAACTCACTCCAGTCCTTGTCATTCTACAACTCTTAAATCCTTTGGTTCTGGGCAGATAAAAGGTTAACAATGTCTTTTGGATCTATGAAGATAGATTAGCTTTTGGGCATCAATGCTGGGACAACACTGAGTACAACTTCTTCTTAGCAAGGAGCAGTGAAACTTCTGTTTTGTTTTGCCTTGTTCTTTAGCTATCAATTTTCTGATGGTAAGAAGAAAATGTGCTTCTGAGGAAACTGCCACCCTTCACCCGCCCGAAAAACCCAGACTGTGGCCAAATTTCAGAGAGAATTTAGAACTATTTAAGAACAAACCAAATTTAAAAGTTAGATCTTTTTTTAAGGCTCTTCAGTCTACCAAGGGAGACAAAGTTAACCACCTGTGAAGCTTTAGAGACAAGAGAATTTGAGAGCAGTCAGGCCCTGGCACAGAGTCAAAGTTAAGCAAGTCTACTTGAAAAAGTCAGGGACACATGGACACTACACTGTGTCTCCCTAACTGACAAAAGAGGGGAGGAAAGGCAGCCACCTAAATGAACTGAATGATGGACAGGGGATGCATTCAAAGAACCAGACATAGTGCTGTATGGAGCAGCAAATGAGCCTGTATTTGCTTAGCACCTTTCCAAACAGATTGAAGTGAAAAGACAATTATCTTCCTTACTATGAGACCACTCATCCAATTTCCTGCTACTTTAAATATCCAGTGTTCTAATGTATTTTAAAACAACAACAAAACCACCAAACCATACACTGTCACCCGTACCTCTCTCCAAGTCTCTGATTTGGGGACCTTTGGGTGCTCCTCCATATATGCAGGTACTTTTCAGTCTCGAACATTTACCATAATCATCTGCAACCTGTTGGACTTGCTGGGCCAACTCTCTGGTAGGAGCCAGAACCAAACACTACAAAAGAAACCCATTCAAGACTGAGCACAGTACACTCACTTAGCTATACAAAGATATCGGGGGCAAAAATGACTATTCTTATCTCTAAATTAGAGTCTGGAATCAACATATCCACCAGAGAGAGAAATGTCACTGTAGCAGAGGAACATACTGCTGCAGGCTGCATCTCAAGCAGAACTTAGCTCCAATTAGAGCCCTCCACAGCCAGCTAGGGTGGCTGGAGTGAAAAAACTGCACTGGGCATATACTGGGAGGACAAGAGAATGGAAGTATTAGGCAGTGTTCCTGAAGTTGAGTGTGGACCATATGGCTTACTATCAGTGGGGAAGTGAGTTTGAGGCATGGACCTGGCCTCCAGTGGGGGGCAGTTGGAGAGAGGAGCTGCCCCCAGTGGTCAAGCAAGGGAGAGGGGACACCTGGCTAAGGCTGCATTTCCCATCTGCGGTGGAGAGACCCGCGAGGGAAGATGCGAAAGCGGGGAGGAGTCGGGGAACATTAGAAGAGCCGGTGCGAATCGGGATCTGCCGCAGCTTCTCTCGCACGTCAGGGCAGGATTTTATACCCTGACATGCGCGAGGGAAGCCATGGCACAGCCCCATTCGCACTGCAGGGAAGTCGTGGCAAATCCCCGTTCGCACCAGCGCTTCTTCTGCTCCCTGGCTCCTCCCCGGTGCCGCATCTTCCCTCGCGGGTCTCTCCGCCACAGATGGGAATGCAGCCTCAGACAAAGGGATAGAATGCCATGACCTTTCCCCTAGGTTTTGAAGAGTTATTAACTTCTGAGACCAAGCAGCATTCCCCTTCCAGGAGGGCGTCTCAGAGATGGTTCAATCCACCTAAGGCCCCTGCTGCTTCATGTGGTTGCTGTGAAGCTCCTAAACATTCCCTCTCCCTACCTCCTGTTCTCATGTTCTCCTGTTTTCACTCCCTGGCAAATTCCGGAGGTGGTGGGCGTGGCGGCAGATTCAACGTGCTGCTGCGGCGCCCAGCCCAAGAGCCGGTGAGTAGGCCTGGTGTGGGGGCCAGGCCAGCGGTGCTGGCAGCAAGTGCCCTGAAAAAAATGGCTGGGCTTGGGGATGGGTGGAGGGGAGTGACCGAGCTAGGGAGCGTCCCCTGAACCGGGGAGTGCCCCCAGGCCCACCAGCAGGAGAATGGGGCCCCACATTTCTCCTCTGCCTTGGGCCCCGCTATCGCTAAGTCTGGTCCTGATTCCGAAACCTATTTTTTTAAACTGGTAGTCCATTTCTTTACTTCCAGTTCAGGTTTAAGTTCTACTTCAATTAAAAATACTGGTTTGAACTGCTTGGACCAAAAAGGTAATTTCCATTTTCATTTAATACATGGAATGTGGCACTCACATCCACATGATCAACAGCTCTCTCTGACAAAATGTTTTTTAAAATGCAATCAATGCAGACAGGAAGAAAACTTAGGCAGCACTTACAATTGGACCATCCCCTCTTTCCAAATAAGGCTGGTGGTTGATGTGAACTATTGCAGGCAACAAATACTGGAATAGAAGAGTTAAGAAACACTCATTAGAGGACCATAGGATTTCCATATTAGGCCGAGGCAATGGTTGCCTTATTGAATCATGCTAACAGTACATTTGGCCTAAAGTCCTGCCTCAAACAGTGGCCAACAGACAATAATTCATAGGTAGAAGATTGTCTCTTCACACAAAACAATATCTTTGCAGCTGGATACCTATGTTTAGGTACCTAAAAGAATGGGATATCCGAAAATAATGAGAACAGACAACTTTCAGTACTAAGTATCTGCGGCTCCTACTATTTTCCAGCACTTTTGAAGCTGGGTCACTTTAAGCCCTTCTTTAGGCCCCTAAATGCATTTTAAATAAAGTTTATAAGTTTTAGCCCTAGCCAAAGCTGTTCATCAGGGGAGAAGAGAGAAATGTCTACCTGACCATCATAATCAGCATTCATCCTGAATTATAAAGTGGGACTACTCCTGTTAGCAGGTAAGTGGAATGTGCTTCAAAAACAAGATGCTCCCCCCACTTTGAACAACACAAAAATATAGACAAAGACCAACTAATAATAATCAGAAAACAGACAAGACTATGAGAAATAATGAACACGTGAGTTGCTCTTAAGTCTGTTCAAAATACAAAACAGGATTTTAAAAAAACCAAAAACCCAACAACAAAAATACTATTCTCCTTTTCCTCTGTAGTGCAAAATAGCACTAGCTAGAAACTCAAAGAAATTATAAAGAAGCTGACACAAATACATACTGCCAGTGTCTTCCCAGAGCCAGTTTGTGCGATGCCCACCATATCACGGCCACTCAGAGCCAATGGGAAGCCCTGGCACTGAATTGGGGTTGGTTCTGTGAAGTGCTGATTTATCAAGACATCCATTACATACTCTGCAGGGTTGTTTAAAAAAAAAAAAAAAAAAAAAAAAAAAAAAAAAAAAAAAACATACAAAAAAAAAAGTTAAAATCTAAGAGGTGCAGGACAACCTTGTCTGATTTCTCAGTCATTGGGAGCCTCAGGTGATAAACCAGAGGATTCTTTAAGGCTTACTTTCNTTCCCAGAGCCAGTTTGTGCGATGCCCACCATATCACGGCCACTCAGAGCCAATGGGAAGCCCTGGCACTGAATTGGGGTTGGTTCTGTGAAGTGCAGATTTATCAACTCATCCATTACATACTCTGCGGGTTTGTTTAAAAAAAAAAAAAAAAAAAAAAAACAGAACAAAAAACATACAAGAGAATAAAAATGTTAAAATCTAAGAGGTGCAGGACAACCTTGTCTGATTTCTCAGTCATTGGGAGCCTCAGGTGATAAACCAGAGGATTCTTTAAGGCTTACTTTCCAACTAAGACCTCCAAAGCTAGAGTTAGGAAGACGGCCTTCTAGAAGTAAAGAGGCCTGATGCCATCCCGCCTCTATTACCCCAACAGCAAAGTACAGCAGGATCTTGACTAGTAAAATACTCACGTGGGAAGTTACACTGGTGGAATGCAAACACAGATTTAGGGCAAGCATCAGCCCCTCTAACTGTAATCTCCTTCTTTCTTCGCAGCTCTTCAACTTCATACTATTTAAAAGGGGGAAATAAAAGAAAATGCCAGATGGTAGTGGTAACGTGATGGAAATGTATGCAATAAGATGAGTGAGATGCAGAGTATAAGCCACAATTTTATTCAGAACCACTTAGGAGCTCACATCTCCTTGTCTGTAACAGTACCGAGTAAACTGGGTGAAAACAGACAAAACAGTAACTGCCAAGTTTAGCTTCCCCGAATGGGTGGCCCACCTGCCCGTCTATTAGGTGGTTGTCAGATGCCAGACCCACAGCCCCCCCTCATGGCGTCATCCCGGAGAACGTAGTCTGCCACGTGGAGAAAAGCTGGCTGAGGGAGGCAAATGCGCACCCATGTGGTCGCCCCACGTCTGTTAGGGTGTGCGCAGCCTCCGCACACGTACAGGTCCACTAGGACCATAGAATCCTCAGTGGAGTGCCTAGAGTGACCCGGGGAATGACTGCATCTTGGTGGTGGATGGGGGGTTGGGGGGATGCGGAATGCGGTGGGGCAGAATGCCCGCCCACGTGTCCAGTTCATCATGTGGAACCTGTGAGTGGCAGCTGTGCACGGGCTCCACAGAGCGACCCCAGACTCCAGCAGGCGATCTCCTGACTGTTAACACCCACTATAAGTGGCATCAATTTGCAAAGATAATTTGTAAAAAAATATGATACTGGCCAACTTAAGAAAAATACTGCCAATTAAAATTATTGCATCTATTTCGTCTCACAAATAAAATCTCAGATTAGAGCAAATGAACGAGAAAATATTTTTTCTAGTTTTCTAAGTGACTTTATACATTTTATTTTATACAGTTTCAGTTTTCCCTGAACTGGGGCTGATCCAAAGCCTACTGTAGTCAACTAAAAAATTCCCATTCACTTCAGTGGGCTTTAGCTGAAGATCAGATCCAATATTTGATAAAATGACAAATCAAAGAGAGAACTTTTTTAAAACAGGAAAATTAGCTCTAGGACAAAAAAAATGGTAGAGGCACTAAGGATGCAGGTGCACATCCTTAAAACTAATTAAGTCAATTTTAGAAAATTAGATTTCAAGCTGTTGATGCTCCTTTTTAAAAAAGAAGGTCTCATTTCATTTGTCTAAATTAATTAATTAATATAGCTAAAAATGCCTTCCATGGGGAGTAACAGAGACAAAGTAGTACAGTGATATTTTTTATTGGACCAACTAGTTGGTGGAGGTATGCAAGCCCTACTTTTCAACCAATTCCCAGAACACATAATTTAAAATCACAATTATACTCTCCCACTTCTCTACATAAAATCCCTCATTTCCCACCCCCCGAGACAATGGCTGTCACAACATCTCTCTCCATTCCCCACCAAAAGGAAAATATAAATCATAACAAACAAGTCTATATCCTCTCCTCACCAAATCTCTGGGATGAACTTTTCAAGTTTTAATATTTCCCTGTTTTACTGAAAACAGAAAAGCAAATAAAGGAAGACTTACTGGAGTGAGTCTAGCCACTTCTGGATGTTCAACATAAAAGTTCTTCTCAAACTTGGGCAGCTCATTTAAGTCCCATTTCTTTTTGCGTAGACGCTCCCCTGGATTGCCAAATTTCTTTGGAGGGAGAGGACCACCGAACCTTGGGAGCACAAATGTTAGTTACAATAACCCCTTCAACAACAAAAAAAGCAATTTACAAATGTTTTCACAGACCTTGCTTCTGCAGATTTCTCAAATTTTTAACTACAATACTTTATGTAAGAATACACTTAAACTCTGTGGATGAGGGGAATCTTAATCCTTGCTCCTACAAGTAAACTGTCATCTAAAACCCACCCTGTGATAGAAATCTACATTTAAGCAACTTTATTTCTCCTTCCTTCTTCTAGCCCTTCTCTTCTAATAGTATATTTCCAGCCAAAGAACAAGTTAAGAACACAGAGAAAAAAGACGTTAGGGAGCTAAAAAACCCAAAGAGCCTCAGTATTACTGAAGTTTGCTAAACAAAAAAGTACAAATATGTAAGGGAGAATCAAGTCCCATTTACTGTGGACTCTTGAAATAGTCTTGAGAACAAACTAAATGTTAGCGTTTTATTTTCTGTATAAATTTGCTTAAGGTCTAACATAGCTGTTCAGGAAGGAGCAACTCCAAACCGTGTAGCACATTCCATCAGGTGTTAAAACCTATTTATGCCAGAGAAGGAAAATTAGACAAGCTTCTATTAACAGATAGAAGTTACTAAAAGCAGAAACAAACCGGCCTCAAAATGATAATAATTTAGCCAGTTATGTGTATTTAATAGTACTAAGTACACTTAGCAGCAGACTTCTCAAACAGTTTTTTTAAAATCCTATTTATCATGCTACAGTGGAAGTTATTTGCAATAAATACAGTTGGGTCAGATTTTGCTCCGAAGTCAGACCTGGAAATAATACGTTAACAAAATTCTACAACCAAAAGAAATGCTAGACTTAATTTCCACTGGCAGTTAAAGAAACTACTGACATTTTTCTGATGTGCTTGTTGTATTTAAACAACACAGCATTAAGCTAGTGTATGAGGACCTGCAAGGGAAACTAGCTAGAAACCCTATTCAAAAATGAAACTGAACACATATGAGAGAGATAAAAAGAGCTAGCAGAAAAGTAAAAATTAACTTAATTTTTAAATTGTGCAACTTTAATATTCTATGGTGTTAGTCAAAAGCATAAGAAAGGATATTGGCTTTCAATATCTTAACTGTCTCTTTTATGTTACTTTCCTACAGAAGTTTCAAAAGAATGCTAGCAAACAGGATTATGGCTGACAGGCAGCCTGGACAATGCTTGGGATGCAGCCACATGAGCTGCAGGGGCCTCATCCCCACATGGCGGGCAATCACTGCCGCAACACTATGGGGCATGTGCGGGAAGCCAGTCAGACAAGTTGTGGGGAAGGTGGATGGGCTGGCCCGAGATCATCCCAGCAGGCAAGATCTCCCCCCCACCCCCTTACAAAGAACAGTGGCTGGTTCTGGGGGCGAGGTGTGGCAGTTGGCCAGCCAGGGGCCACGGAACATCGCTCCCTCTCCCCTCCCTTGCGGGGGTGGGGTCTGGGGAGGGCCCCTTCCGGGCCGCTCCCCATAACACTGGGGGCGGTCACGGGGAGCGTTGGAGGCATCTGTTGGAGGGTCCCAGAGGCGGCGCTGAGATCATCCCAGCAGGCAAGATCTCCCCCCCATGACAAAGAACAGTGGCTGGTACCGGGGGCGGGGTGTGGCAGTTGGCCAGCCAGGGACCACAGAACATTGCTCCCCCTCCTTGCGGGGGTGGGGCCTGGGGAAGGCTCCTTCCGAGCCGCTCTCCATAACACTGGGGGCGGTTGCCAGCCGTGCCGGAGGCGCGTGTTGGGGGCACGATCCAAGGGGCCTGCCCTTTCGAGCCGTGTCCTTTGGTCGGGCCTCAAGGTTGGGATGGAAGGATCGCTGGTGGGGTTGCCCAATGTGAGGTTTCTACTGGTAAAAGTTGTGAGGAGGCCTTCCTCTCCCCCCTGTGAGAGAGGGGTGGAGAGGGAGGACAACCCCTGGTGGCAGCAGGGGATGGAAGGAAGGATGGTTTGATACTGGTAGAGTGGGTATTGGGATGGGTTAGTAAGGCATATTGTTAGAGGTTATTATTGTTGAAATGTTAAATGGAAGGGCAGGGTTTTCTTGTGTATTATGATGTATTTGGTGTTGGGTTTCCCCTGCGTGGGATAAAAACCCTAATATTGTATTTATTATTGATGAGAGTCGCCCCGAGCCGACTTTGGTTGGGAGAGTGTGGGGTATAAATTAAAGATGAAATGAAAAAAATGAAATGTTGGAGCTGCTGCTGCGGCTAGGACAAACAGAGGTGCCGCCAACACAAGAGGATGCCTGGCCCTGCCCTGCCTCCCTCCTCCTGCTAGACTGGGAGTCCACCCCTGGCTGTGATGTAGCTGCTCGCAATGGGTGCTAGTGCGTTACTCACTGCCCTGCAGCATTGCACTGTGCATGGTGGGGCAAGTGCACCCCCATCGCCCATCCCTGGGCAACCTTACCCCAGTTGGGGTAAGGCTGCTCCATGACCCATCCTCAGATTTTTTCCAAGGACGCGTCATGGAGCAGCCAGCTGCTTGTCCTGTCCCACAAGTCACTACATTGCACAGTTCATTTGCCCTGGGAGAGTTAGGCTATCTAAGGTGTGGTAGCCTCCCTAGTCTCTCTTGTGTGGCTATATCCCTGATTTCCACTACCTCTTCCTCAGGCCACCCGAACAATGACAGCAGAACCAGAATCTGACCCTCGAGAATTCTGAACTCAAACTCTGCTAAATCTGGCTGTGGAACTCCCTTCCTGTGGAGACTCGGCTGAGCCTGGATCTCCCCTCTTTTCGAAGCTGTAAAACCTGGCTGTTCCGCCAGGCATTTGGTGGGGGAGTTGGGTAAGTGGGTGGGGGGAGTGGGTTAGGGTGGGATACTTTTATCCTCATGTTGTTGTTTTTGGTTTTATTGTTGTGGATTTTATTGATTGTAAGCCACCCCGAGCTGCCTGTGGTGGGTGGGGTAATAAGATTTCTAAAAATTAATTAAATAAATAAATGCAACCCTTGAAAAATTAAGTTAAAGCCTGAAAAAGAGAAGCCCTAATTATGACTTGTCTTATTTACACAGAAGGCATGGGGGTAGAAATCCTTCAAATTCTTAACCCTATCCAAAAAAATTATAATAATCCTGGGCCATTATGTGCTTTCTATACTTTGTGGGTGAGTTTGTAATATTTGATAAAAATGTATTAAATATTTAAAGACACTGGATGGCTGTTTCTTATACTATTGATCTGACTCCAATTAGCTCAGCCAAGCATGACTCTCCTCAAATGATCTAAGCTTGTTGAGGAAGTGACATCAACTACAATAAAAAGAACAGGGGGATCAAACTGTTCAGCCTCTTACATACTGCATGGGATTAAACCCTGTTCTCTCCCCAAACTTGAACATGCAACTGAGGGTGCATTTTCCCTTACAGTCAATGCTTGTTGAGTCACTGAATGTAATGGGGATGAAGGATTGTGCATGGCAGCTAGGTTAAGGCATCTGGGATTAGTGCTCACGGCTACGGAAGAACCACATTAGAAGTCCCATTTCCTTTCTTACAGCCATGCCAGCTTGTTGGTACCATTCCAGAAATAGAGGTTACTTACCGTAACTTAGTTCTTCGAGATGGCTCCGTATATTCTAACTCATGGGATCACGTGATGCCTTATCTAGATCGGATCCTGTCTCTTTAAGAGCAGTTCTCTATATGCATCCTATAGGAAAGTTCTGGAAGCATGTAGGAGTGCCCTCTGCCCCTCCCCTCACACCCTCACTCTCGTGAAACTGCCAGCATATAAAAGGGGCGGGGCACATTCTCCAGTTCCTTAGACCTCGATAGCGGTGTTTTGGCCCACAGGGGCCAGAGAAATTTGTCGTACCAACCAAGAGGAGATGGTGGGTGGGTAGTGAGAATGCACGGAGCCATCTTGAAGAATTAAGTTACAGTAAGAAACCTCTATTTCTTCTTCAAGTGGCTCTGTGATTCTCACTTATGGGAGAATGTGAGCAGTTACCTATTGCTGAGTCTATCCGGGTGGTGGAAGTCATCATGGAAAAATGGAGGATAGGACTGCCCTTCCGAAGGCCACATCTCTCTTGGTTGCTAGGTCAAGTGCATAATGTTTTACAGAAGTCTCAGAAGAAGACCAGGCTGCTGCTTTACAGCTGTCTTGCATGGGGATATGATGGAATGCGGCCGTGGTGATCCCCATGGTGCATGTGGAGTGAGCGCTCAATCCTTGTGGTGGTGGTTTGTTGTCAAGGGTGTAGCACAGGTCGATGCATGCTACAATCTGTTTCGAAATACGCTGCACTGACAGTTTTGTGCCTGGGTATAGGCCTGCATGGATGAGAAAGAGTGCATCTATCTTGCGGTATGGTCTCATTTGGTCAAGATAGGTCAAGGCCTGCTTGATGTCTAGCGTATGAAGGGTTGATTCGATGAGCGAGGTGTGTGGTCGAGGGAAGAATACTGGTAAGGTTACAGTTTGGTTGATGTGGAACATGGTCATTACCTTCGGACAGAAGGATGGGTCTGTTCTGAGCTGTACTTTGTCGGGAAAGAACTGAAGGTGCCGTGGGGAAGCTCTTAAGAGCATAAAGTTCATTGACTCGTCATGCCGAGGCGACAGCCACGAGGAAGAGGACCTTTTGGGTCAGGTGTGACAATAGGGTGTGGCAAGCGGTTCGAATGGAGGTTTCGTTAAGCGGTTAATTACTAGTGATAGGTTCCACTGAGGGGTGGGTTGCGTTATGACTGGGTAGAGGTTGCGAAGACCTTTTAAGAAGGAGTTCATTAGGTCGGTTGAGTAAAGAGACTTACTGAAGGGATTGGTAAGGCGAGAAGACAGTGCAGCAAGGTGATCTTTGACTGACGAAAAGGTGCAAGGGGGTCTGAGGTCTGGGTGGAGGAGACGCCCGCGGTGCTGCGACAGGAGGTCTGGGCAGTAGGGCAGAGGCCGTTTGAGCTGCTGCTACTAGACGAGTGTACCAGACTTGACGAGGCCAGTTCGGTGCTATTAGGATAATATGAGCGTTGCCTCACTGTGCTTTGTATATTGTTTTTGGGATGAGGGGGATGGGTGGGAATGTGTAGGCAAATAGTCCCCTCCAGCTGATCGCGAAGGTGTCCGACACTGAATCCTTTGCCATTGCCCCTCTGCTGCAGTATATCCAGAGTTTCCAGTTCTCTGTGTTGGCGAAGAGGTCGATGATTGGAGTCCCCCAGTGGGAAAAAAACTGGTGAACTATGTCGGGACCATTTGTGTCTGTATCCTGTGTCTGCTTAAGAGGTCCGCGACAGAATTTTGGTCAGCGGGGAGATGGATGGCAATAGGGGTGACTGAGTTCTGGATACTCCAGTACCAGAGGCTCATGGCCTTGTTGGTTAGAAGTTTTTATCGGGCTCCCCCTTGTCGGTTGATGTAATATATAGTATTGAGGTTGTCGGTAACAACTTGTATAGTACGACCTTGCACCAAAGGTCTGAATGTTCAAAGAGCTAAGTGGGCAGCCCTGAGCTCTAAGAGGGTGATGTGCAGGAGCTGCTCCACCGGCGTCCATTGGCCCTGTGTGGTCAGGCCTCTGCAATGTGCTCCCCATGCTGTCATCGATGCATCTGTTGTAATCGTGACAGTAGGATCCGATGAATGGAATTCGGTGCCTCTTTTCTTGGGAAGTCCACCATAGGAGAGTGCGCAAAACCTGGTTTGGGATAGTCAGTCTCTTGGATAGTCTGTCCTCTGTGGGCAGGTAGTTGTCCCATAGCCAATACTGGAGAGGGTGCAGTCTGAGGCATGCAAAGGGCATGACAGCTGGTGTGGAAGCAAAAGGCCAAGGAGGCGAAGGAAATATCTCACGCTGTTTGTAGGTTGTGTTTGGATGCGTCTGATTAAAGTTAAGATGGATCGAAAGCGGTCTTCTGGTAGGAAGGCTCTCTGCTTTCGCGTGTCTAGGACTGCCCCTATGAAGGGGAGTAGCTGGGTGTGCGTTAGGTGGGATTTTTGGCAGTTTATGAGGAGGCCCAAGTTTTGGAGGCGTTGTATCAGGATGTCTACGTGGTCTCAAAGTTTGTCTGGAGATGGTGCTGCTAGGAGCCAATCGTCTAAATAGGGGAATAGAGTTACTCCTATTTTTCTTAGTCTGGCTGCCACAGGCGCCACGCATTTGGTAAAGACCCTCGGTGCTGTGGACAGGCCGAATGGGAGGACACAGTACTGGAAACAGCAATTGTCTGCAATGAAACGAAGAAATTTACGGTGAGATCGTCTGATGGCTAAATGGAAATATGTGTCTTTCAGGTCAAGAGCGACTAGCCACCATCCGGGCTGTAAGGCTGGGAGGATTGTTGTTAGGGATCTCATTCTGAATTTAAGCTTCCTCATATTTATTTAGGTGGTGTAGGTCCAAGATAGATCTTGTTCCTCCTCCCTTCTTATCAATTAGAAAATAGTGGGAGTAAAAACCCCTACCCCTAAAGGGGAAGGGGATTTCCTGGATCGCTCTCTTCTGGAGAAGCACCTGGATCTCCTGCATCAACTGTGTCTTGTGAGAGGAGTCCCTGAAGAGGGACGGGGAGAGGAGGAGGAGTGGAATTGGAGGCAGTAGCCGAGTCGGACTATTTCCAGGACCCATCTGTCTGATTTTATGTGCTCCCAGGCTGGGTAATATCGCCTGAGGCGATCCCCGAAGGAAGGGATGTGTGGATCGCTCTTGACCTGATAAACCCTAAACCCGTGACCAGGGCTGGGATGACATGGAAGGCTGGCTTTGTCGTAGCTTAATCCTTGGTTTATTGAACTGCCTACGATTAGGCTGGTAGGTCTCCAAGGATTGTTGTTGGGGTACAACCCCCTCTGGTGGAATGATGGCTTGTGCTGGCAGTAGTAAGGTGCTGATGGAGACAACCTGTAAGCGCATTTGGGTTGTCGCACTACCCCTTGGGCTCTAGCTGTTTGTTTTGTCTCTCTTATTTTCTGCAGGGTTTCATCCGTGGCTGTTGCAAATAGTCCTGTACCATCAAAGGGTAAATCCTCGAGTTGCACTTTATTGTCTGGCCTGAGGGCTGTAGATCTGAGCCAGGCATGACGGCGGACAGTTACAGATGTCACAATGGATCTGATGGCGCAGTCCGCCACATGCATAGCTGCAGACAATTGAAACCGTGCTAGCTGTGCTCCTGAATTCAGCATGGGCGCTTGCTGTTCTTTAGGGTCTGTAGTGGTTAGGGAACGGGACCATCGAGTGTGCTGGTATGCAGCCATGGCTGCTGCGTAATTTGCAGCGTGCAATGAGAGCGTGGCTGAGGAGGCCTTCCTTCCTAAGACGTCTAGGCGACGCCCCTCTCTATCTGCAGGTGATGTCTTTACTATAACTGATGCTGGTCTGCTAGATGCTGCTGCGACCACCATAGAGTCGGGCATGGGATGGTGTGTGGACATAGTGTTGGTATGTTCCACAGGATAACGTGTGTCTGCTAATTTGTTGATTGGCGGGGTTGATGAGGGATTGCTACCTTGGTTGGTTCCATGAGTCCATCAAACAGAGGCTGCATTATATGCCCTACGTCCCCCTCCTGCCAAGATTCCAAAGATAGGTACGGAAGGTGCCTTTGTCAACATTTTGATGGGTATTTGAGACATCGCCAGCGCCAGTCTACGGAGCAGAGACTGAAAATGTTTCATGCCCTCCGTTAAGACTGGTGGTGATTCCGAGATGCTGTGACTAGGTGGCGGTGTGAGCGCATGCTCCTGTGCTGGTGCTGCCTGTTTGTTAGTGACACCCACTGCAAGGTTAGTGTGTTGGGGTGGTGCAGGCACTCCCACAGATGAGGTGGTAACTGCTGTAGGGCCAGGTGGTACTGTAGAAGGCAAGGGGGGCGGGGGGGGAGGCCCCAAATTTTGCAGTTGAGTGGGGACTTGGCTCTTTAGTCTGTCTCCTCTGTCAGGTGGAAGGCTGGGGGATCTGGTTCCCAAGGAAGTGGAGCTGGAAGTAGTCTCTCTATCCTGCGCTGTGCCTGTGCTCGCTGGGGGAGGGTATGTTGTCTGATGCCAGCAAAGATCCCCGTGGAATGGTGGAGGGGCATAGAGGCCCCAGTGCTTGGGGAGGGGCATCCCCCCACTTGGTTGTGATAGGGGGTGAATTCCACTGGCCAGTCTTGTGAGCACACCCTATGGTTGTGATTTGGAAGATTGCGAGGGTGGTAGAATTATTCCCTTAAGGGCTTACCCCATCGTGGTGGTGAGAGGCTCCTGGGATAGTATCCGTAGCCATGGGGATTCCATGGCTGTCTGGAAGGAATGTTGGGGTGATGACGGTGCCGCTCGTAGCGGGATCTTGTTTCCCAGCCTGGGCTCAGTACAGGTGCACTGCTTGCATCTGGATCACGGTGGGGGCTCATTCAGAGAGTCTGAGTTTTCTGGGGAATGAGCGTGCTTTCTCTTTGCAGTGCGCTTTCAAGGGCTGGGGGGGGGGGGGGGGCTGTCCCATACTGCTACTGCTGCTCTGTTCCACTTTGCGTCCCTGGGGAGTGCTCCTCATGCAGGCTGCGCTGCACTGGGCTGCTGTGCCGATCCGGCATTTGCTGCATCAGGGAACTTCTGTCACCGGTGATGTTGTGGGCTGAGGCTGTCCTGGCACTGTTGCAGGCTGTGCTGCGTCCGGTGCTGTTGGGAGCTCCCCCTGGTGCAGCACTTAGGGAGGGTGATTTGCAGCTCTGGAGGTAAACAAGCCTCCGCGTCAGAGAGGGAGCTGTCCCAGTGGCACAGCTAAAGGGCTCAGCGTGTCCGGTGCCAGCAGTCGAGCCGCTGAGAGTTGGGGGCTCGAGGAGATGGCAGGGCAGCAGTAACATGCCCTGTGTGGGCTGAGACGAAGGTGATTGGTCTGTGAGCTGGCTGGGGTTGATCTGAGCTACTGTCCGCAGCGCAAACCTCAGTTCTCGGTTGTTTGGGGAGGGCGAGTCCCACTGTCGGTTCCAGTGCTTGCCTGGTGAGGCTCTTCCTCATCCAGGCGCCTCTTCCTGTCCTTCAGTGCCCATATGCAGGCTAGACAGCTCTTTCGCATATGCCCTTCCCCTAGACAATAAAGGCACAGGCCATGCTGTTCAGAGATGGGCAAAGGGGCATTACAGCTGCCACAGGATTTGAATCCTGGTTTTCTTGCCAGCGCTGCCATAATGGCAGGAAGCGTTGTAGCCGGCTCGACAGGGCTCGGCTCCTGAAACCTAATCCTACTTTCTAATCCTTAAAAAATAAAATAAAATACTAACAAGAATTATAAACAAGAACTACTCTAACTAATAAACTTTAAACTAACTATTTCTAAGCTAATACTTATCAAGCTTAATGCTAGGCAGTATCCCCTGCTAGAGGCAGTTAAGGAACTGGGGAATGTGCCCTGCCCCTCCTATATGCCAGCAGTCTTGCGAGAGTGTGGGTGTGAGGGGAGGGACAGGGCACATTCCTGAACTTTCCTATAGGAAGCATATAGAGAACTGCTCTTAAAGAGACAGTATCTGATCTAGATAAGGCATCACGTGATCCCTTGAGTAAGAATCACGGAGCCAGTCGAAGAACCACCAAGGTATTACTTAATACACTGGTAGCAATTATAAGACATCACATCTTGCCACCCAACAAGCAGCAATTTATTTATTTTTACAAAATGGGGGTGGGGGAGACACACCCTGAGCCAAAACAGAAAATGTAATGAAACATATAACCTTATGGAAAAAGAGAAGGGGGTAAACTCAGGAAGACAGCGAGATCAGGCGATGTTAGAAAAAGCATCCTATCACCCAGTTTTAAACTCTCTTGTCTTCTTCCCTAACTACCAAGACCAGGAAGACAAAAAGGAGAAGTGAAGCTTCAAGCCCAATCGTGGGGCCCCTCCTCCCAGTAGTCCCTTATTTTCCTCCCTAAGCTCTCTCGTGGCTCCACCCCTCGGGGGTCTAAACCAGGCCCCTCCCCCAGCAGCAAACTGGTTTTCCTCCATGTTGAAGAGGCCCTTCCCCCCGGTCTCCCCCCGCCACATTCACAGCTTTCCACCCCACCCCCGGGGGCGCTTCCCACCTACAGCTGGACTTGTCTCTCGAGGCCGATACGGCTCCTCCCCCCACCAGTCACCCACCTCGGCCGCTCCCACCCGCCTCCCAAACCCCGATCTCCCCCTCCCCTACCCGCTTCCCCGGTCACGATCGCGGCCCCGGTCTCCGAAGCCTCGCATTTTTCCAGCGGCGGCGAGTGGAAGAAGCGGGCGGAAGGACGATTGTGAGTGCGGGGCGAGGCTGGGGAAGGAGAGCTGGCCCGGACAGCGGCGGCTGTTGGTACTGCTATGTCTCGGCGGAGCCGCCTCTGGCTTCGCTCCGGGAGTAGAGCTCGGCCGGGGACGGTGAAAGCGGCCCGTGCTGCAAGCGGCTGGAAGGTTAGCGTTTGAGAGCCTGTTGGGCACACAGACTAGGCGTCTTCTTTCTTCGGGTTCCCGGTACAAAATGGCCGCCACGCTTCCAGCCCGCCTCCACTTACGTTACGGAAGGCCCGGTTTTGCGTATGCTTAGTCCCTGAATAGCCGAGGGGGAGGGGCGAGATGCCGCTCAGTCTATTCACGAAAACAGAGTGCGCACGAAGCCTAGTTACAAGATCGGGAAAACAAAGACAGGAAACAGCCTACGTAGACTGCGTAACTCTCACTCGCCGTGTTGGTTCCAGATGTAAAGATCCAATCCACCTATTCCCGTAAATCAGCTGTCAACTGCCAATCGTTTAACCCAGACACAAACGCGAGGGCTAAGTCCAAGAATCATATCACTACCTGCTCTAGTCCCGTAGCTGCCGTTTGTTCCCAGCCGGTTTTTGCGTAGGAAAGGGAAAGGCTTCCATTTTGCTAAAAAAATGCTTCAGTTCTTGTTCCACTAGCTGAGCAAGGGTATAAAGGGTACTTTGTACACATTTCGCTGCGTAATTTAGAGAATAAGGCATTCGGCCGCCGTTGTATTGGGGCGGAGGGGTGTGGGGGCACGAGCTGGGGAAATATTGCAACAGATATTGAGGTAAGATGGTGAAGGGTTCTTAATTGTCTGTCATCCTGTAAAGAGGTTTCCTCTACCTCCAGAGTGTCATCATATACCGAGTCCTGAACCATCCTTATCCTAATCATTCAATGGTAGAGGATTGCACCCTCAGCAAGCATCATTCTTTATGTGGAATACAATCTTGTTAGTAAAGGTATGAAACTTCTTTGCAACCTGCACAAAAATTAAAATCCTGAAGCATTGCACATGTTAATACGAGGCAGTATAGTGCATACTTTAGAATGTTTTCTTTAACGGTTTTAAAAAGACAGTATGTATTTTAGTCTTCCAGTGTCTTATAATAATGATATTCCAAATTTTCTTTCACACGTGCTGCTAACTAAGATGGAATCAGAAGAGTTTCAAAGGTTTGTAACAACTTGTCCTCATGCTTTGCATTTTTTCACCCTGTGTAATTCCAACAGGCCCAAAGCATTCCTCTTTGGAGCGCCTGAAAACCCACTGGTATTTCAGTTCACATCTTAACAAGGAAACTTGAACTAGGTTGATCATTATCCATTGTTTTATGTGAAAATCAAGACCTTATATTTTCCCAGCATTGCAATCCTAATACCAGGACCCCAAACCAAGGCTTCTCGACACTGTTTCCACAGAGCAACTTGCTCCTGCTCTGTAGCAACGTTTTCAGTGCAATCCTGAACCCGCTGAAATCAATGACAAAACTCCCGTTGACTTGGATGAGTGAAGATTGCACGCACCCATGTACAGACTAGCTGCTCTGGAGTGAGTTGTTCACACAGGATCAACTCCTGTAGATGGCTGCTCCACAACAGCTGTTTGTGTGAATACAGTAAGTTGCTTCAGGGGTAGCAGCTGAAGAGAGCCAGACTCCCTCTACTTCTACCATAGCACCAAAACCTAAGCTCTCAATGCTGGGCTTCACCTGACAGAAGTGAGGCGTGGACACAGAGGTCAGTGCGACCCAAATTGTTGGTTGGGACCCCAAATGAGGTCACACACTTCTGACTGATATTGATAAGACTTTTCTGTTACTGTCTGGGGATGCTGAATTAGGTTCAAATCTCAAAATGGTGTCATGCAAGCAAAATTTTGGGAACTAATTACCCCAGCCCCTTGGGTATAGGGATCCAAATGTGCATACATTTTTGTAAAAGCTGTAGCAAAACACTTGTATAGATATGTCCCAGAGGAAAATCCTTCTCCAACTTTTTCATTATCTAGACAACATTTTAACCAGAGGCATAGCTAGGTTGGAATGGGTCTCCTTGCCCTCACTCCCTGTGGCAGGGGACACAGCTGCACCAGGAGGCATGACACACACACACACACACCGGTACATACCCCCTGGGTGCAGCTGCACCACCTGTCTCTATTATAGCTCTTCCCTTGATTTTAATGGGGAGATGACTATTTAATTACTTTTTCTGGCGAGCTACGTTTTTTAAAAAGGTAGTATCCAACCTGGTGGGTGAAGCAGTTAATTATAAACAGTTTGTGTAACATTGCACATTTCAACTATTGGCAGTGGCACAACACAATTCCCTGATGCTCAACGTGATTTTTTATTTATTTCTCTGTCCTTGTCATGTTCTGGAATTAGTTTCATCTTCAGTTGCAGGAAGGATCTCTGAAACATGGGAACTTTGTGAACAGTGAATGAAGAGGAAAATGGAGGAAGTCCTCTTGCTCTTGAAAAAAGTGTTAAATACTGAGTATTTTTAAAATGCATTAAGTGTTATAATGATGGGTTAATCTTGTTAATTTTACTCATGCAAGCGCTCACAGTCATAAGAACATGAAGAAGTGCCATACTGGGTCAGACCAATGGTCCATCTAGCTCAGCATCCTGTCTCCGACAGTTGCCAATCACGGGACAAGCACCCAACAGGTCACAATGGGGGATCCATTCCCTGCTGTTTTCCTCCAGCTCCTGTCATGTTCCCTGATCCTGTCTGGCTAATAGTTGCTAATGGACCTATCTTCCAGAAACTTGTCCAAACCTCTTTTAAACTCAGCTATAGTACTGGCCCTTACCCACAGCTTCTGGCAGTAAATTCCACAACCCAATTATACGCTGAGTGAAAAAATATTTTATTTGTTTTAAACTTGCCACCCATGAGTTTCATGGAGTGTCTCCTAGTTCTAGTACTAGCTGAAAGGGTAAATAACTGCTCCTTGTTTATTAGTTCCAAACCACTCATGATTTTATAGACCTCTATCATATCTCCTCTCACTTGTCTCTTCTCCAAGCTGAAGAGCCCCAGCCTACCAAGCCTCTCCTCTTACAGGAGCCCTTTCATGCCCTTGATCATTTTTGTTGCTCTTCTCTGTACCTTTACTAGTTCAGCTATGTCTTTTTTGAGATGGAGCAACCAGAACTGCACACAATATTCGAGGTGCGGTCGCACCATTGATTTGTATAGAGGCATTATGACACCCTCAGTTTTATTCTCTTTCCCCTTCCGAATAATTCCTAATGTTCTGTTTGCTTTTTTGACTGTTGCTGCACAGTGGTGCACAGTGTCCACAACCACCCCCAGATCCTTTTCCTGAATGGTAACTCCTAGCTTAGTACCCAGAATTGTGTCCTTATAGTTCGGATTATTTTTCCCTACGTGCATCACTTTGCACTTGTCCACATTAAATCTCATTTGCCATTTAGATGCCCAGGCACCAAGTCTCGTAAGATTGAGTTGCAGTTCCTCACAGTCTGCTCGTGTTTTAACTACCTTGATTAACTTGGTGTCGTCTGCAAATTTGATCACCTCACTCTTAACACCCTTTTCCAAATCATTAATGAATACATTAAACAGCACTGGTCCCAATACAGATCCCTGAGGCACACCACTTTTTACATCTCTCCATTGTGAAAACTGACCATTTAGTCCTACCCTTTGCTTTCTATCTTTTAACCAGTTTCTGATTCATAGTAAGACACTACCTCCTATCCCATGACTTTTTAATTTTCTCAAGAGTCTCTCATGAGGGACCTTATCAAATGCTTTCTGGAAATCCAGGTACACTATATCTACTGGGTCTCCCTTGTCCACATGCTTATTTACACCCTCAAAGAATTCCAACAGGTTAGTGAGGCATGACTTACCTTTACTAAATCCGTGTTGACTCTTCCCCATTAAGCCATGTTTGTCAACATGCCCTGTAATTCTGTCCTTAATGATGGTTTCCACCATTTTGCCCGGCACAGACGTCAAGCTTACTGGTCTGTAGTTTCCAGGATCGCCTCTGGATCCCTTTTTAAATATCGGGGTTACATTTGCCACCCTCCAGTCCTCGGGTACAGTGGCAGATTTTAGTGACAGGTTACAAATTACTAACAGTAGGTCTGCGATTTCATATTTGAGTTCCTTCAGAACTCTGGGGTGAATGCCATCTGGCCCTGGTGACTTGTTAGTATTCAGTTTGTCAATTTGCCCTAGAACATCCTCCAACGTCACATTGATTTGTAACAGCTCTTCCAATTCCTCGCCCACAAAGCAAGGATCCGGCGTGGGTACCTCCCCAAAATCCTCCGCAGTGAAGACCGACACAAAGAACTCATTCAGCTTCTCTGCAATGTCCTTATCCTCCCTGAGCGCCCCTTTTACTCCCTTGTCATCTAATGGCCCAGCTGACTCCCTAGCAGGCTTCTTGCTTCTGATGTATTTGAAAAAGTTTTTGTTGCTTGTTTTTGCCTCTTTTCAAGCCTCCCTTCAAGTAAGGAACAACTCAGATGAACAGGGCTTGGCCCTAAATTTGTGTTGTCTACATTATGCAGAATCGCAGAGAAAGAGTGATGTTCTAATTTAATATTTGTCATGGACACAAAAATTGACAACAATTTAAAATACTTAAATGCAGAAATATGGACACTTCAAATGCAAGTATATAATAAACAATCTAATTAAAATTAAACAACTGTCATTCCTCCACCATCAGCACCACACTGTTAGGTTCCCTTTTCCTATCCTACTCTCTGTGAGGGCACCAGTCAATCATTATTTAAAAAAACTAGCTTTCATTTTCAATGCTGTGCCATTCCACGCTATTTTATTCTGTTCCACAGACACATTAGATAAAAGTGTGTTGGTTTTTGCAAAGAGATTTCTTAAATAAATCCGTGTTTGTTTGTTTTCTAAAATTCTAGCTGCTTGAATGATTGTTAATTAAAAAAAGAGCTTAAGAACAACCAGAAAAGGTAAAGATTAATTAATTAAGAGTCCTTTAAAAATCTCTTCATGGCACCCTTTTAATTCTAAACATTTCAAATCCTGCATACTAAATATAAATTAACCAGGAACTTCAATAGCATGACTTCATCTGAAGTGCTTTGGATGTTGTTTAATGCAGAGTCACTTCTGTTTTCTGCCTACTCTTTGGCGTCTCCAATCCCTCCAGCAGTTATTGCAAATGTGGCTTCATTTTCAGGCATCTCTGGACTATGGTGAAGAGAAAAGAAACAAGAAATTGGCTTCCCCAAAAATAGCTTTCCCAAGTTTGTATTAGTTTGAACAAGCTGCAACTCCTCAAAACCCTTGTGTCTACTTGCAAATCGTCTAGACAGGATTTATGCCCCAAAAGGTCTGTGTATTGATTAATTTCCACTTGAATCACACAACAGGGACTGAGGTGAATTTTACCCTGAAATACATTACAAATTTTTTGTTATTGAGATTGTAGGTTTGGAGTGACTATGGGTAATTTCAGACGTTATGGGCCTCCCTTTTACCACAGCGAACCATCTGTGGTGTGGGAGATCCCGTAACGTCTGAAGGGGTTCCCGCCAGATGTTCACCATAGTGAATACCCAGCAGGAATCCAATTAATCGCTGTTCCGGAGGGGAGGCTGGCCTCACCTCTGGAACGGTGGTTACCTGGATCATGGTCTGGAATCAGCGGCCGGTAACGTCTGTTACCACTGCCGAGGCCGGAGCGTGGTCCTGGCCACGAGCCGGGATTGGGCGCAGTGGCTGGATTGGCTGCTGCGCCCACCCGTCTCTAGGAGGGAGGGCGGCTGGGGGAGTGTGAAGGGGCAGGGCCGGGCTGTGCAGCCGCACAGCCCTGCCCCCTCCCTGAGCGGAATCAGGCCGGCACGTCTGTTGACCGGCCGGCCTGATTTCGCTCGGGGATGAAGATTTGACCACACGCCGTGTCAAGAAGGGAGGCCAGCACGTCTAAAATCACCTTGTGTTCCTTTTAAAACAAGTAGTTCTGTGCACCTGAACTAACCCTCAGTAGGAGACAATGCTCAGTGTAAGCCAATGGGGTTTTTCGGCAACAAAGTGGCCCTATCACCCCTTGGGTGCACCTATTGTTATAATGTGTTTGGTCTTTACTTACCTTTGGGTCATCACCTCTACCAAATTTGGCTGAAATTGGTCTGTGGGATCAAAATTTATTTAGGACACGGACACCCCCCACCCCCTGTATAAGCTTTCTTTTAATAGCAAACCAGGCTAAAATGATGTGAGAACCTAACATTGTTATTATTATTATTTTATTGCTGTTTATAATTATTTACTAGCAATGTGCCTGGTGCTGACAAGTCATGATTATAGAGACAGGTCTCTGGGGCTTACAATCTAGAATGGACAAGGGGAGGGGCACATAGGGAGAGACAGATACAGGGTGCTTTCAGAGGTGATTAAATCTGTACTTACCAGGGCAGGTGTTGGCTGAGCATCCAAATCAGGTTCTGCTTTGATGATGTCAGAAAGGCACGGTGCGCCATACATAACTGAAGCTTTTCGGTGCACTGCCAAATGCACAGTACTGACTTGTACTGCGCATTTGTCAGTGTGCTGAAAAGCTTCAATTATGCGTGGGGTGCCTTTCCAGCATCATCAAAGCCGCACCTGATTTGGATGTGCAGCCAATCACCCGCCCTGATAAGTACAGATTTAATTACGTCTGAAAGTGCCCACATTCGTAAAGCTGAGAAGTTGCAGGTGCATGTACTTAGTTTAGTTACAAGGAAGGAGGAGGGATCCTGAAGGATGGGACAGTATAAAGAGAAGCATACAGGAACAATCTAGAGGAAGAGGGCGGAGGAACTAAGGAGGCCTGATGTTAGGCTTCTTTCACACCTTACAAAATGGGCTATTATAACTGGAGATACCGGGTATTATAATTCTGCAATTTTTTGTAGTGTGTGAATGCACTATTCCCTTCTTATGCTGCAAGATCTCGGGTCGTTGTAAAAGCCACATTTGGTAGCTCTTACAATAACCCAAGATCTTGCAGCATAAAAGGGGAATAGTGCATTCACACATTACAAAACTCCAGCAATTAAATACCCCATTTTTGTCATGTGTGAAAGTAGCCTTAGAGGTTTTTAGGAGGATTCTGAATATTGCATGAGGGAACAGAGCATGGCATCTGTGTTAAGGGAGGGCACTACAAGCATAGAGGCAGTATGGGAGAAAGGGTAAAGATGCTTTAGGGAGACGTCTCTTTGGGAGTGTCCAGGAGACGGCTCTGGCTATCCAAGCTTTCCATGATCCCTAGTTTTCCTTTTGCACTTCACCACTTGTGATCCATCTGAATTGCCATATGGCTCTATTACTGCTAGTCTGTTCTGATTCGACTCCTTTTCAGCTCTGTTGGCACTGGTAACTTCACGTACATTTTGGATCCACAGCACTTCCTGCTATTTCTGTTGTGAAATTTGGTTCTCAATAGCAGCTCCTGGAGCATCTCGACTGGATCTGTTTCCTGGACCCGTCAGAGTCTGGTTTTCATCTGGGGTATGGCACTGAGACTGCGCTTGTGGCCTTAGTCGACGACCTGTGCCGTGCTTTAGGTCAGGGACAGTCGACCCTTCTGGTCCTGTTAGGACTGTTGGCTGCTTTTGATACCATTGACCATGAGATGTTGGTGACTCGACTGTGGAACTGGGCTGGGGTGAGTGGGATTGTTCTTGAATGGTTTCGCTCATTTTTGGCTGGAAGAACTCGCTATATGGTCCTGGGTGATTACATCATCTCCCTGGGATCTTGTGTGGGGTCCTGCAGGGTTCCATTCTGTCCCCTCTCGTTCAATGTGTATAAGCAGTCTTTGGGTGAGGTCGTGAGAGGGTTTGGAGTAAGTTGTCATCAATACAATACAATACTGGCTATCGGTCAGTCTCTAACCTTCCCTTTTTAGGGAAGGTTATTGAACGTGTGGTGGCTCAGCAGCGTCAGGAGCATCTAGATGGCGTCAGCTTCCTCCCAGTCTGGCTTTTGCCCAGGGTATGGCACTAAGACTGTGCTGGTGGCCTTGGTCGACAACCTGCGCTGGGAGATGGACCAGGGACGTTCGACCTTACTGGTCCTATTGGATCTCTCAGCTGCTTTTGACACGGTTGATCATGGGCTGTTGGTGACTCGCTTGTGGGACTGGGCAGGATTGGGTGGGATGGTTCTACAATGGTTCTGTTCCTACCTAGCCGGTAGGACCCAACGGGTGGTGCTGGGGGATAAGTCATCTTTCCCCCCTCCCCCCCGTGACCTCTCGTGTGGTGTCCCGCAAGGTTCTATTCTGTCCCCGCTCTTGTTCAACGTATACATGCAGCCATTAGGCGAGGTCGTGAGGCGGTTTGGAGTGAGTTGTCATCAATATACTGATGACACNAGTCTGGCTTTTGCCCAGGGTATGGCACTAAGACTGTGCTGGTGGCCTTGGTCGACAACCTGCCTTTTTCATCCGACCCAGGCCCGGCAGTCTCGGTGCTTACTCGGTGTTTGGCAGCTGGGGGGGACTGGATGAGGCAGAGCTGACAAGCTGAATCCTGACAAGACGGAGGTAATGTTGGTGAGGAGAGTGGCGGGTGTGACTTCCCCCGTCATTGATGGGGTTTGTCTCCCATTGGTCTCCCAGGTGCAGAGTCTAGGGGTGCTCTTGAATTCCTGGCTCCACTTGGATATCTAGGTGGAGATGGTGGCTAAGGGGGGGCTTTCCAACAGTTACATCTGGTTCGGCAGCTTTGGCCTTATGTCTCCGACTCAGACCTGGCAACCATCATTCATGCTTTTGTTACCTCGAGACTGGACTACTGCCATGTGCTCTACGTGGGGCTACCCTTGGTGACGGTACGGAGGCTGCAGCTGGTGCAGAATGTGGCGGTCTGGCTCCTTACGGGGTCAGGTCGCTGGGAGCACATTACACCAGTGCTTCGTTCTCTGCACTTGCTGCCTATTTTCTTTGGGGCCCGATTCGAGGTGTTGGTCCTTACCTTTAAAGTCCTACATGGCCTCGGCCCGACCTATCTGTGGGACTGCCTCGCTCCCCGGGTCCTCGATTGGTCCCTGCGGTCTGCTGGGGGCACCTTCTTTGAGGTCCCCCGAGTAAATCAGGGGGCCACTATGGAGAGGGCTTTCTCGGTGGCCTCACCTTGGCTGTGGAACTCCCTTCTGGAGGAGGCTCACCTGGCCCCGAACCTACTGACTTTTCGTCGGGTTTGTAAAACTTGGCTGTTCCACCAGGCATTTGGTGGAGGGAGGGAGGGATGGGTTGAGGGTTAAAGTGGGTGGGGTTTTGTTTTATGTTTATATATTTTTGGCTTCACCATGTTGTTTTATATTGCTATTTTATGTTTTATATTTTTATATATGTTTATATTTTTGTTTTGTAAGCTGCCCCGAGCTGCTCTGCAGAAGGGGTGGGGTATAAAATTGTAAAATAAATAAATACACTGACGACACTCAGCTCTACCTCTCGTTTTCAGCAGACTCAGGCCCCGCAGTCTTGTTGCTTACTCGGTGTCTGACAACTGTGGGGGACTGGATGAGGGTGAGCCGCCTGAAGTTGAATCCTGACAAGATGGAGATAATGTTGGTGAGGGCTATGGGAGTGGAGGCCCCTATCATTGATGGGGTGCGCCCTACCTTGGTCCCTCAGGTTTGCAGTCTGGGTGTGCGCCTCGATTCGTAGCTCTTCATGGATGTCCAGGTGGTGGCTGTGGCGAGGAGCGCATTTTCTAAATTACATCTGCTGTGGTGATTACAGCCATATGTCTCGGATTGCGACCTTGCCACCATCATCCATGCCTTCGTTACCTCGAGGCTTGATTACTGTAACGCGCTCTATCCGGTGATGTTTCAGAGGTTGCAGCAGGTGCAGAATGCAGCGGCCCGGCTCCTTACAGGGACAGCCACCAAGAGCACAACACCGGTGCTCTGTTTACTGCACTGGCTGCCTATATCCTTCCGGGCCCAATTCAAGGTGTTGGTGCTTACCTATAAAGCCCTATACGGTCTGGGCCCCACCTATCTGCGAGACTGCCTCACCCCTAGGATCCTGGAGCAGCCTGTGCTGTTGGTTGGGAGCATCCTTTTGGAAGTCCCCCATGTTCGGAGGGGGCCATATTGGAGAGGACGTTCTCAGTTGCTGCACCCCATTTGTGGAACTCCCTCCTGGTGGAGGTTCGTCAGGCCAGGGATCTCCCCTCCAGGCGTCAATGGAAAAACTGGTTGTTCCGCCGGGCTTTCAGTGGGGAAGATGGGGGTGGGGGGGATTTTTGCTGGCCTGTATTAAGGTTATTGTTGATCTTTTTATATATTTATATTTTTATTATATATTTTTATGTTCACTGCCCCGAACTGCCAAGGCAGGAAGGGGCAGGATGTCAATGTTTTATATAGATTGGATTAGATATTTATTAATGTTTAACAAAGTCGTAACATATTACAAAAGACCAAAACTATCACACACAAAAACACATAAAACAGAGAAATAAATAAACCTAATCAGAGCCTTACATCCACCAACATATATATCCCCGGGATCAGGGAGCCTCAATATCAGCATGAGGGGCCAGATTATCAACCCTCCCATCCTTAAGGATATCATATAGAAAAGAAGCCACATTTTGGGTAAGAATTGAGTTATGCCCTTCCAAACAAACAAGCAGTAAGGGAGCCGGAGATCTCAAATCCCGTTGCTCAAGGCTCGCTGCCAACCATCTATCACGACTGGACCGAGAGAGCTCACAGAAGAATAAAAGATGGTCCAATGAGGCCACTGCCCGTAAAGAGCAGTTACAGAGGCAGAGAGCCGGCAGCACCCCCTGAAAGCGATCCTCCGTCATAAGCGTAGGGAACACATTCATCCTAGCCATACTGAAACACCTTCTGACCTGGGATGGAGTTGCTGTGAGAGATATATATAAGGGTGGGAGCTGAGCAAATTCAAACAAATCCACAAGACCCACCATAGTCGCTTTAGAGCAAAGATTGGCGATCTCTTCCTGCCGGCTAATATCTGTGAGTCTCTGCTTAATTGCTTTCTTTGCTGCTAAATAGCCCAGGGTACAAAGGGAGGCTAATGGTAGACCTATGCTGTCCAGCTTCCGCAACACCAACTTAGCCCATAGGCTGTGAAACTGGTCCCTTAACGTAGCACATGCCAATGGGGCAACCAATCCGTAATGTAATTTCAACCATTATGAGAGTGCAAGAATCCAGACCAAGGTGTGTATGGGTAATACCCCACACTCGAGCCGAACTGCCGCACAAGGCGCATGACTGGAGAGCGCAAGCAGCGACCTAAGAAATTTAGTTTGTGGGCACTCAAGCATAGAAGTTCTCCCCAGGGCCCAGAATTGGGCCCCAAACAAAAGCTGGGCAAGACACCTGGCTTGATACATCCTGATAGCTGGCATTATCAGGTATTATCAGGTAACCTCCTTGTGATTTAAAATAATGTCCAATCACCTTCCCCAACAAATTGGCCTGGGCACAAGCAGTTGCAAGATGGGCCACGCATCTACCACTGGACTGGAAAATCAGTCCAAGGTACTTGTAACTGGCCACCTGTTGTAACTCGTGGGAGTCCAAGAACCACCTAAATGTCCGTCTTTTAATAGAAAAAAACATAACCTGGTTTTTTCATAATTAACCTCCAGATGATTAATGGCACAGTATTGACCCAATGATCGCAGTTGCCTGCCCAAGCCTACACGGGATCAAGACAGCAATATCGCATCATCTGCGTACAGTAAAATGGCCGTCTCCTTATTCCCAATCTTAGGGGGATGATTATCCAAGGAGGTAATAGACATAATTAGATTAACATAGATGTTAAAGAGTGTGGGGGCAAGCACACACCCCTGCTTGACCCCACTTTCTGTCCGGATCAGGCCAGACAAAGAACCCACCTGATCAACCCTCACACGTAGGGAAGTGTCCGTATATAACCTCCAAATAAGAAAAAGGAGCCTTGGATCCATTGAGGTCAATGATAATTTGTGCCATCGATGGTTTCTAGAGACCAAATTAAACGCTGCCCGAAAATCTACGAAGGCAGCGTAAAGCCCTGTGTTGGAGGAATATTTACTGACCAGATGACTTAGTACCAAACAATGGTCAGATGTGGAGCGGCCCGCCCTAAAGGTGTTCTGCTCGTCCCTTAAAAATTGTTCCCCCTCCAACCACGCCTCCAATTTTCCCAGTAGAAATCTGGCGTATAACTTCGCGACAATGCTAAGGAGGCTTATAGGGCGGTAGTTCTTGGGCTGCTCGGGGGGGGGGCCCTTTTATAAATAGGGACCACCTCCGCCTGTTCCCATAATTCGGGAAGCTTCCCTGTTAAATTAACTCCAGAAAAAAGGCGGGCCAAAACAGGGGCCCACCACGTGGCATTTAATTTGAATAACTCCACTGGCAAGCCATCCGGACCTGCAGCCTTTCCTTTCTTAAGTTTCTGGAGCAAATCCATCACCTCCTCTGGCGTAACCAATGGTCAGGGAGGGCACAGCAGGGGCCGGATCGAAGGCATACAAAGCAGAGAAATGGGACTCCCAGGCCTCTGTTCCTACCTTTGAGGAATTTGTACTTCAAGTCCTCACACAGCCCCTAACAAGTCTCCAAAAACACGCTGAGTCCCTATTCTTTGCTGCCTGCTCTACCATCACCCATTGTTTCAAATGGTATTTCCTCTTTTTGGAACGTATAAGCTGTTTGTATTTAGCCCTAATCAGACATAGAGAACCTAAATTGCAAGGAACCCTGTCCCACCTAAACTGCCGATATGAAAACCTCAGTTCTTTCCTAGCTGAGTAGCACTCCCTGTCAAACCAAGGGTTCCCAGCTAATCTACAACCCACTACCCTACCCTGGCTGCTAGTTCTAAAAAACTCCTTAAGATCTCTTAAAATTATTCCGTAACCGACCAAGAGATCCTCCACATCTTGGGCTACCTCAATCCCCTGTTGACCCATCAGCTGAGGTCAGAAGCTGGGTAATACCCCCTTCAAGCTCCTGGTTCCAGCCAAATTTTGGTAGAGCCTGGGGCTCTAAGGGACAAAACAAAGATCTCTCACATACTAATTCCTTCCTCCCCAGAATCAGCTGTATTGGAAGATGATCACTTCTGGGGTGAAAACCCACCTCAAATTGTTCAACCTGGAGGTACAGAGGGCCTGAGATCATCATCAGGTCTAACACACTGCATCCCAATGTTGACAAAAATGTGAACTCCGCAGGACAGGTCTGCAAGGTTGTACCATTTAGAACTATCAGATCTAAATTGACCATCAGCTCTAACAAATGGAGTCCATTACTATTCACACTCTGATCCTTGGACCTCCATAATGGTCGCTCACCGAGATCCTCCATAGTCCCAAAACCTCCAGTGCTAAATAGGGCCTCATCAGACACCCCCAGTCAAGCATTAAGATCCCCTACCAGAAGGATCCCAGCCTCTGCATACATCTTTTCAATACATTCTATAAGTGTTAGCTCCTGCCAACAACTTTCCCTGTAATAATGTGACGTACAGGGAGAAATGTAGGCATTAATAACCACCAAAACCCCTTTGGGGAATTGCAGCATTACTCCACAACTGAAAGTACAAGACCCAGGGAATGGATAATAAGTCTCTACCAGCCCCTTAGATATAAGGCAGACACATCACTTGCATGACCCTTCCCTCCCGTCGGCAACGCATCCACAGAAAAGGAATCAAAGCCAGGCAAAGAAAAGGCGCCCCGGTACCAAGTCTCTTGTAAGCAGACTATGTCGTTGCCCACAGGGAAGGACAGAAAATCACTATCACCCTGCTTTGCCCATAAGCCTGCAACATTCCAGGACAATACCCTGATCCCTGGAAAAACCTAGTCAGTATTCTCAGCACTAATAAGTTCACTCCCAGCGACCAGATGACCCTTCAACTGCTGCACACTCACCACATTACCTCTAATGAGGGGGCTACTATTCTCCTCCATCACCCCCAATTGCGGAGTTATACTTCCCCCCCAGTTTACTTCCTTGGAAAGAATAAATCTGGTCGATTTTCTCCCCTGCTGCCCTATCAAACACAAAAGAGGAAGGGATATTCCAAGGCACCACTACTCTACTCTCATCCTGGTGAACCTTGACCCTCCCTACCCCTGAGAGTGCACACACTATATTACCATCCTCAGCAGGCTCCAACTGTCTTATCTGCCACCCACCGGGCAGTTGTATGAGCTTCCTTCCTTACTCCCGGGTTAAGTAGGTACATTTCCCCGGGGTTTTGCTCCCCATCCACCATAATAAAACTCCCATAATCTTTTCCTGAAATAACCTGGATGGAAGGGGAATCATACACCACCCTGACCACTAGGGCACGGGCTGGGCAATTACATCTTGAGGATGGTTTTCCCACAGTCCCGGCACCGTCAGATCCCAGGCGGTGGGGCCCCTCCCAACCTTCCTTATATCCTCTCGCCGAGTGCCTCGATGTAGGGCGGGATCCCCTAGCTACTTGTGTAACTTTGGTTCCCACTGTTCCCCTCCAGGCTACTGCAAATTCTGAGGTGGGCGGTGTTGTCATTGGGTCCCAGCCTGATAATTTAATCTTGCAGGCCCCCCTTGATTCTTTATTGTCCTGTGCCTTGGCTTTTAAAAAGCAAGGCGAAAGGTGGCATGCTTTGGCTGCCAAGTCTCGGAAATCATTACAGCCTTCATCTAGTTCCCATTCTTCCTTCCCTGGTGATAATATTTGTTTACTCCAGTCTCGTATTAAGGAAATTGAGCTTCAACTTTTAGCTGCACGAGATTTGGCAGGGGAAACCCCCTTATCACTAAATTCATTGAATTGTGGTCACTGGGATTTAGAGTTGTCCGCTACCTATCCCAGGATGCTGTCGTTCCCTCAAGGCCAAGATAGCGAGACCCAAGGGGAGTTAGAGTCTCTTACCAGCCCTAATATAGGGAAGGGGGGTTACTCTAATAGGCCCCCTGGCTCTCCCACTAAATTGTGCTCTATCCCTCCTGATATCCTGGAGGCTCATGTTTCTCACCATTCGCAGCAGGTAGAAGAGTCTCTTCTAATGCTCAAGGCACGAATTGAGGGCCTAGATGCCCAACTCCAGGGTATCCAGCAGCAGCTGTCTCAGCTTGGGGAGCGGATGGATGCCCCTGGGGGGACTAGGGTTAGGTCGGGTCCTATGTGCGTGGACCAGGCAACCCAAACATCTATCCCTTATAGTCCTGTTTATTCTGGCCCCCCCAGCCTCAAAGGCTGTTGAGGACCAGAAACTCATCCCTGTGACTGATGCCTTGATCTTTACAATCTATCCTCTGCTGTCTGGGTTACTCCCTTTTTGGGACTCCAAACCCCAGATTGCTCAGCATATTGCTGATATTTTGGGCTGTACCTTTTTGCCCTCCCATATTAGCTGTTTTTATCATTTTCCAACAAGGGTATGGTGATTTATTTTCGTACTCCAGCCATAGTCAAGAGCCTTCTGTCCTATTCCCGTATCTTCTCTTCATGGGGGGTATATATGGCCAACCTCCAATACAAAAAAGGAACTTCTCCACTCTTGCAGCAAATTCCCTTGAATACCTTAGTTCCCCTTGAGGGAAACCCTAATTTGGTCCAGCTACCCAAAGGAAGACATTCACTTTATTGGATATTCCAATTGTTAGCAGACCCAAAGTACTGGCCCAGGAGGAAACCTTTATTGCTTCATCCGGTTCTGTTTTGCCCTGTAGGTCCCCAACTATGCTGGAAGTTAGTTCTCTACCCAAGTCAATTCATTCTCCTCCCAGGCTTCTCCCCCTGGTTAATCCAGGCTTGTCCTCTCCCATGGAGACAGCTCCACAGACCCTTACGGAGACACAATCCTCTGGTTTAACTGAGGATTTGGTAACTGTAGGACAAACGCCCTCTTGTGGGCTCCGGTTTGTGTCTCAGCCCCACTGTCCTATTGTCCCAAGCCCTCTCTTGGTCAATCATGTTCCTGCAAAAGAATGGGGATTTCCTCCTAGAGGGGCCTCGATTCTTGAAGAACTTATGGCCGCTGATGCCACATGTAGGACTGCTGTTCTGGGCTATATGGGCTGACAGTGGGTGCCTTTTCTTCTCTGCATTATTGTCCAAGTTCCTTGTTAGTAATTAACTAGATTTTTTCTAGTTTGTACCCTTTTGTTTCCCTGGGCCCCAACCAGCAGGTTTTAGATTAAGAGGTTATGCTATTTTTTAGCTTAAGTTAAACTTATTCTAACAGATTCATGCTATTAGGCTGTTAAGCTGTTGGGTTACTTGGTAGTTGTTAATGGCCATGGTTCTTCTATGGCCTTTGTTTTTTCTTCTTTGGTTTGTATGTGTTTACCGTGTATGTTAAAGCAATGGCCTACGGCCATGCTAATAAACGTATCTACCTATCTATCATACACCACCACATGGGAAGATCTTTGCTTACTCAATTCTGAGCTGGGCTCCGTGTCCGGACTAGCTGACCTCCTGTGTTCCAAATGTCGCAGCGGGCTCTTGGGAACTGCTAACTTTGTATACAGAGGAGCCCCACCTCCAACGGCCTCCCCAACCTGCACTTCCCCATCAGGAACCTGCAACCCCTCTACCACTTCCATCGGTAATTCCTCGACAGGAAAAAGTGGGGGGAGGGTTAGCTAAAGGGGGAAAAGGACCAGCAGTCACAGAGCCCATTCCATCAGGGGGTATAGCAACCGCACCCTGTTCAACTAACCCCCCCCCCCGGGAGGGAGAGAACCCCTTTTCCCCACATGGGGTCTACGGTTACCTAAAAGTGGAATAAAATTTGGATTGTCCGGACTAAGTTGGACCACACCCTGCGCACCCGACTTAGACAAGTTAATCTCTTTATCCCTCCTCAATTGTAACTCACTGGCTCTAACAAAAATTCTAGCCAGTCTAATGCCATAATGGCAAAATTTACCCAAATGCTTCCAAACGACATGCACAAAAAGCAGTTTCCGGAAAGAGATCACATAACTGCACCTACTTGGGCCCTGAAAGCTAATCCTATGAGCGCAGATATCCCAGGGAGCAAATCCAAATCCAGTCAGGAAAGACAGATGTGCAGCTGCCTGTTCAGGTGTATCCCAAGCTGGCAACTGGCCATTAGGCAGGGGAAAGATTGTAAATGCAATTGCTTCCCTGCAAGGGGCCAGCAGACCATCCACTGAACACCCACCAGGGGGAGGGGACGGACGATTGGCCCTGACACGGGCAAATCCGTCCTGCTGCTGGGCCCAGAGTGAGCACCAGTAGCCCGGGCCTGATAAACCTTAGCTACCACCCCCTTACCCTGGTGGGAAAAACCCTCACTCAATTCCTTCAATGAGTCCATATTCCCAGCAATCAATTTAAGATGATCAAATATTAACAATAAAGTCCTATAAATAAGAGAAGTTTGTTCCGCCAATTGTTCCAGCAATGGCTTATCGCTCAAAATTGGCACTTCCCCTGACCGAACTGAAGCCAATGAATCGCCCACCCTTGTTGCCCCCAAGAGCCGATATTCAGGGGTAGGCTTATTAGGAACAGAAAGCATGTCCCCTGTCATAGGTCCCAAACACATAGGAGAGACAGCGAAGGGGCCGTCTTCTAATTCAATAGCCAGGGGCGAAACACCAGGAGCCGGCGACCTCATTGAACCCAGAAAAAAGCTCTCCATTTTTCTTTGCTTTACCTGTGGAGAGTCCACGGAGGCCTCCTTAGCCGGTCGTTTCCTGCGCGCCACCATCCCAGAGAGGCAACCAGGAAAGACTCCAAGAGAGGTGGACAGTGTCTGACAAGGTCAGACCCCAGCAAACATTCCGAAAAAGGCCAGGCACAGCTCAGCGGCTACCGGCGCTTAAGGCCGCGCGCACAAGGGCGCATCCTTGCACGTGCAGCCCTTAGGCGCGCTGTCCTGGTGCGTGCCTCCGGCGCTGCCGGGCGCCGCTGCTGTTTTGAAGTGTCCCGGGGAAAGGGGTGCTCCCTGTGTTCACGCTTGGAGCCCGCCTCACTTCTCCCAGCTGCTGCAGACCCACAAACAATACCCCGGCACCAATCAGTCGCTCCGGGTCCAGTCACCGTTCTCGGGGCTGCAAAGGAGTCTCTCCGTCTCTAGGGGAATCCTTCTGGCTGCTTGTCGCTGCTGCCGGGCGCCGCTGCTGTTTTGAAGTGTCCCGGGGAAAGGGGTGCGCCCTGTGTGCACGCTTGGAGCCCGCCTCACATCTCCCAGCTGCTGCAGACCCACAAACAATACCCCGGCACCAATCAGTCGCTCCGGGTCCAGTCACTGTTCTCAGGGCTGCAAAGGAGTCTCCGTGTCTCTAGGGGAATCCCTCTGGCTGCTTGTCCAATTTTTTATATAAATAAATAAATAACCAAACATCATCTGTCCAGAGATGCCAAACATAACCATTTTGGCCAGTTTTATGATCAAGTCACCTAGTAGGGGAAAGAATGGGAAAGACGTCGTTTCTTTTCCGTGGGGCCTAAAACATACTTTTAATCAAGGTCTCTTAATAAGCTCACTTGTGTACTTTTCTTTTTATGAAGACACCATTTAGAAACAGGATTGATTGGAAACCCAGAAACCAGCTATGATGATGCTAAGATGCTTGAGTACCACATCGCTCATCAACTCTCCACTCAGGGCAGCACCAGTTCTATAAAGGAGAAAGGTATTTACCTGTCGTATATCTTGGCAATACGAAGCTCTCCCTTTCCTTTTCTCAAACTGATCCTTGTGGTTGAAGCATGAGCAAGGATGTGTCCACCAACAGGCTTCTTGGGATCTGCCTGGAAACTAAATCAATAAGGTAATTTTCTAGGTGTAATCTATATGTTAATGACTATGATTGATTACTGGACAGGTATGATGATCTCAGATGTGCAGACTGGTGAACTGACAGGGTGATTTAGCTAAGCTTCTGTTACACATTATTATTATGGCTAATATTATTGCTTATATGGTACCAGCAATGTACCTGGGGCTGTACAATCATAAATCAGAGACAAGTCCCTACCCTAAGGGGTTTACAGTCTAGTAAAGACAAGGGAAAGGGGAACGTAGGGAGAGACCGGGACACATTCATGAAGTTGAGAAATCACAGGTGCACATACTTTACTTTAGTTACATCACCATTGATCACCATTGATCTAACTCTCCTACTGACATAAATGGGAACAGTTAAGACAACATAAGGCACATTCCCACAAACAGCTAAACTGAATTAATAAGTCCTTAACTGACTTGTACTTTGGTATTATTCACGTTAGGCAACAGTAGTCAGGAGTAGGAGTCAAAGTATGTTCTCTGGAATAATGAGTACATAACCCCCTTGTCTTTCTAAATTAAAGTAATGTGTACCCTTTCTGTGTTTGGTTTGTGAACAAACACAGCAGTGCTTTTACATGTAATGGCTGCTCCCACCACCACGGACTTCTCCAGGCAGTGTGTCAGCTAGGGTCAGGGGCTCGGGGGCTGCGAGGGCTCGAGGTCCCCCTCCTGGCACCTCCCTGGGCCCGCTGCCCTGGGGTCCGTACTGGGAGACGCGCCACCATCACGTCCAGTTGCCAAGGCAACTGGCTCCGACGCGGACGGTGCTGCACAGCCCCATGTGACACCGCAGGGGGCGGAGTCGTGTCCCGAGCCGCTGCAGCGTTCTGCGCGGTTCCTGGCACGCAAGGGGGCGTGCCTTGCGCTTCATAAGCCAGCACAGGGAACTTCCCGGTGCTGGTAATCGGAGCTGTAACTAGCCCCTACAAAGCTAAGTTGTGTTTGTGAAGTTTGGGATTTGTAGTGTGTTGGGAAGATACTTGTGCATACTTGGGTTTGGAGGGAAAGGCTGTGTCCTGGTGCAATCTCTTCCTGGGTGTGTCTGGCGTATCTGTGCGTGTGTGGGAGAACGAGTGTGTGTGTGCTAGCCCTTCCCTCTCCCTGCCCCTGGGGCCCTTCCCCCAGTTCAGAGCATGTGTGAAGCCCTTCTCCGTTCCCTTGACCCTGGGCCCTCACCCCGATCCCTCACGTCTCCCTGCACAATTCCCCTGACCCTTGTACTTCCTTGGAGTGTGTGCAGTGTGTGGACTTGTAACGGCTGCGGAAGCCCTGGTCTAGTCTCGTGCTCCACAGCCTATGATGATAGGGGCTCCGTCTTGGGCCACCATACAATAGCCCTGATGGGCTATATACCCCTCCACGTCAGGGGCAGAGCACGTGGGTGTGGGTGGAGACGTGTGTGGTTGAACCCTCACTCCCCTTCCCCACTGACACAGCGGAGGTAGCTATCACTCTGGTTGGGATCTGCCGGGCCACCAAAGAAGTGTTATGGCAGGCCAGGGAGGGGGTGGGGTGATGCACAGAAGTGCGTCCGCATGTCCCTGTCCTGCGTGCAGCGCTCCACCTACCCCTGGCTGACTGGCAGTCATGGTGGCCAATGATGGCTGCCATGGCACACACCCCCACTCCAGACTGCGGTAAGTATAGCAGGTTATCAGACATGATAGCCCGCTTTACTCCAGGTCTGCCAGTTGGCTCCCAGCCATGGTAGAGGGCTGTCACTTAGCGATTTTCCCGAGTGACAGCCCAGGCTATACTCCACCATGACCGGGAGCCAGTCCATGGTAACACCTGGCGGTTGTGGCACCTGGGTTAATCCGCATATATTTGCTTAATGCACTTAATCCTCTGCATTTGTTCATTCTACGGATATGACTCTACATGCCTGTGGATACCTACTATTATATTCTTAACATTTCTCATCATGGTATATTCTCTGTGGCAAAGGGGACATTCAACCACAGACAGCTGAATGGAAAATGAAAGAAAATAATATTTAAAAATTCAGTTAAGCCCTGTGAAGATAATTTTTCAATTATCTATCAGACCAGAGGAACTAATCGCGGCCTGTTCCTAACCCTTCTTCAAAATCTAGGGTGCACCTCCACACCTGTCCTGCCGTTGCTCAAAAGAACCTTAGTTCCCATCTCCATTAAGTATGTAATATAAAAGAAGAGGAGAGCAAACCGCTTACGTCATAGTTGCTCCTGGGTCTGCAGTCATCTGATTGGTCACAAACACAGCCACGTTATACTCTAAAATAAGATAAAAAGCCGTAAGGACAGGGAAAGCTGAAGGGTGAAATGTAGTCACCGTAGCCAGTCAGAGTCCCTCTCCACATGCAGTAATAGTGCTGTGAGTCAGGGAGACAATGGTTCTGAAAGGCCTCAAAACTGGAGAATCTTGGGTATCAACTGGTTTATGTGAAATTGCTTGACTTCAATCACGTTTTTGGTGATGAGACTGTTGCATAATTAGTAGGCTATATGACCCCATAGTAAATACATAGGAGCCATCACAAAGGGCTTGCCTATACAAAATGTTGCTACAGAACAGTTATTTGTGTAGGCAAGCTAATCCATAGCAGATTGTAACATTATTATTATTTTACTATAAAAAATTTCTTATCCTGCCCACTCCTGCTCAAAGGCAGCTCAGGGCGGCGTACAATATAAAAGCATTAAAAATACATACAACTTAAAACAAACAATAAACCCATCAATTTCCTCCCTCCAACCCTATCCCATCCCTCCCCCTACCCGTCTCTCTTGCCAAACGCCTGGCTGAACAGCCAAGTCTTACACTGACGCCTGAAGTAGGGAAGGCCCTGGGCTAAATGAACCCCTGCAGGGAGGGAGTTCCACAACCGCGGTGCAACGACTGAGAACGTCCTCTCCAGTGTGCCCCCCTGCCAAACACGGGGGACCTCCAAAAGGGCACCCTCGGCCAACCGCAACTGCCATTCCAGAACCCAGGGAGTGAGTTGGTCCTGCAGGTAGCTGGGGCTCAGGCCACGTAGGGCTTTAAAGGTCAACACCAACACCTTGAATCAGGCTTGGTAGGCAACCGGCAACCAGTGCAAAGAATGGAGCACAAGTGTTATGTGTTCTTGGCGGCCTGTTCCCGTTAGGAGACGGGCCGCCACATTCTGCACCAGTTGGAGCCTCCAGACCATCACTTTGAGTAGCCCCACGAAGAGTGCGTTACAGTAATCAAGCCTCGAGGTGATGAAGGCATGGATGATGGTGGCAAGATCGCAGTCTGAGACAAGGCTGTAACCATCGCACCAGATGTAATTTGGCAAATGCACTCCTCACCACAGCTGCCACCTGGACATCCAGGCGGAGCTGAATCAAGGAGCACCCCCAGACTACAAACTTGAGGAACCAGGACAGGGCGCACCCCATCAATGATGGGGGCCTCCACTCCCTCGGCCCTCCCCACCAGCATCACCTCCATCTTGTCGGGATTCAACTTCAGGCAGCTCGCCCTCATCCAGTCCCCCACAGCTATCAGACATCGGGTAAGCAACAAGACTGCATGAACCATGGAGACCTGCAGCTCTGATGTTTGGGAAGTAGACGCTTGGGAGCCGCCTGGTCAATGGCCTCCGATAGCCAGGTGTTCCAAAACCTAACGAGGTCATCAAGTGGGCGGGCATCAAGATCCGAGGGTATTTCCCCAAGAGCATTCTGGAACCGCTCTGGTTCCATAAGTCTCTGAGGGTGAACCAATTTAACAGGTTCCACTTGCTACAGGGCAGCTGTTTGTGTGAAGAAGTTGTTCTGAGCTGCCTTCTGACTAACTTGCTCAGTCTCCTCCCTGCCTTTGTCACAGTGCTATGATCCCTCTCTCCAGTTTTCCCAGCCTGTAGCCCTACTGGAGAGATGCCAGAGAGCTCTAGCACTTGAACCACAACAGAGAGTGAAGGGGGTCCCAGTACTGGCCTATTCCCTGCAGCGGCCACATTGGCAAGTTGCCACAAGGTCAAGTGCTCCAGCCTCTTTAGAGAGATCTTTGCACAGACATGTCTATAGCAGTGCCAGGCTACCAACACCTGCCACTGCAACAAACTGTCCATTCCCCCAGAGGGGTCTCCCCTACCTTCTGAAATCTTCTGAAGCCTTGATAGCATCTGAGCAAGTTTCTGTTGCCTTTCAGCCAGCTCCCCCCGGCCACTGAAATCCACGCGAAACAGTGCCATGATGGAGTCAATTATCTGTAGGATGATAACATAAAATAAATGTACTGAAAGGAAAAAGAAAGAGGATGAAGGGAAGATATTCTGAAAGCAATAAGTAAGCTGGCTGAGGAAACTGAGGCAGCTGAGTAAAAGTGATTAAAAACACATACCAGTAGCTTAAAGATGCCACCTTCTTCATGAAACTTGGCTGCAACATAGTCAAGCAGCTCCATTTGATGCTCACCTGGTGGGATATAAGAGCAGAGGCTTGAAGACAATACTAAAGGCACAATCTTCCACCCATTGAAGTCAGTGTCAAAACTATTGGCTTTAATGATGGAGGATTTCACAAAGAACAGGAAACCCAGGGTGCTCACAAGAAGAGCCCTGTATTTCATGATTCTGTGGTGGCTGATTTCACTTTTCATGGAACTATGCATCAGAGTCCAAGATCCTACTCATACAACTGCGAAAAAATATATAATAAATCATTTTAAAATGTAAATCACTCCAATGTTGTGTTCTGAGTTTGTAGACTAGCTGAAGCAATATTTTTTGAGAGGAATAAAATGCCTCGTTTGTCTAAATGAGGTGGTAAACATGAAACTTCAGATAACTTAAAAATCTCAGCCTTGTTTATTACAAACCAAAAAACTCCCCTCTTATCCAACATTCCACAACATACATTTCCCCCTAACTTACACTCAACAAACCATGAAAATTAATTACAATTCCTATCCAAAAAACATTTAACACACATTACAACAAAAACTAAATGCCAACAAGCATGGAAATTATTTCAAGATTTTCTATCTGTTTCATAATTTACCATCAACATAAACGTAAGATATGTACTTAATTCCTTACCATACATACTCTTATTAATATTTGTCTTAACTGTCATTTCACGCAGAATTGTATTCTATCATACCGATTATATACCGCTGTCTACACTAGCAGCGTCAAGTGAAACAACAAAGTTAAGCAGTTTGAAAAAATCGTTCAGTGTCGAATTACAATAATAAATTAAAGTAATAATGAAAAAATGTGATAAATATTAATGAGTAAGTATGTATTGTAAGGAATTAAGTACACATCTTATGTTTATGTTGATCATCCATGCTTTCATTACCTCTAGACTAGACTATGGTAATGCACTCTATGTGGGGCTACCCATGGTGACAGCCCAGAGGCTGCAGCTGGTGCAGAATGCCGACGGCCCGTCTCCTGGTGGGACTGGACTGCCGGGAGCACATTACACCGGTGTTCCATTCTCTGCACTGGCTGCCAATAGTCTTCTGAGCCCAATTCAAGGTGTTGGTTTTAATTTATAAAGCCCTAAACAGTCTGGGCCCTGCCTATCTGCGAGACCGTCTCACCCACTGGGTACTAGACCGGCCCCTGTGGTCATCGGGGGATGCCCTCCTTGTGGTCCCCTGAATTTTTCGGGGGGGGGCCACACAGGGGAGGGCATTCTCAGTGGCTCTGCCGAGGCTGTGGAACTCCCTTCCAGTGGGGGTGCATCTGGCCCCTGGCCTTCCCTCCTTTCGTAAAAGTTGTAAGACCTGGCCGTTCCACCAGATGTTTGGCGAGGGAGATGGGTAGGGTGTGGGGAGGATGGGGGTATAATAATTGTCAATGTATATTGTTGTGAGCCGCAACGAGCTGCCTGTGGCAGGAGGGGCGGGATACTAAATGGTTTTAATAAATAAATAAATTATGAAACATAGATAGAAAATCTTGAAACAATTTCCATGCTTTTTGGCATTTAATTTTTGTTGTAATGTGTGTTAAATGTTTTTTGAATAGGAATTGTAATTAATTTTCATGGTTTTTTAAGTGTAAGTTAGAGGGAAATGTATGTTGTGGAATACTGGATAAGAGGGAAGTTTTTTGGTTTGGAAATGGTCCTACCTTTAAAGCATTTTGAAACCAGTTTTTTTTTGTTTGTAAATTTTGTATAGTTTTTTGTGATGTGATTAATCACATCACAAAATACCAATACAGGAATGGGGGGCAGGTTAGGGGTTGGGAAGGTGGGGTGTGTGTGCAGGAGTCAGGTTAGGGGTTGGGAAGTGTTGGGGGGAGTCAGGAGGAGGGGTGGGAATCGAGTTAGGGGTTGGGAAGGTGTGGGGGGGAGTCATGAGGAGGGGGTAGAAATGATCATCTGCCTCCTAGTGGTCAACGGTAGATCAACGGTAGATCTACCCAGCAGGAGGAGGCTGCAGAGCTAGGGGGAGAACTACTGTGTATGCGTGCCCCTGGAAGAACTGATTTTTTAATCAGCTATACATTTTTTGCCACACCAAACGCCCCGAGACTCCAAAAGCACTTGATCGACATCTCAGACTACAAGCCTCCGAAGTCTCGGGGCTGAACTTGATCGGGGTAGAGAGATACCAATCAGAACAAATTATTGGGAAAAGCTACGTTTTGACCAGCAGCAATTAACCTATATATTGTTATAACTTTGGGTTTCCTGGCTCAATCTTGTTATAAATTTGCTTAGATGCTGGTCTTGAGGGTTATGGCACACTTCAATTTTCAGAACTGCAGCTCAAGCAGTTTCTGAAATATAGGGGCTTCAGATTCTCCCCTTTATAAGAGAGGGTGGTCCTACCTTTGAATTCATACAATGCGGTTACGTTGCTATCATCAAGAGAACATATGAGAGGTGGCATAAAATTAAACATCACAAGGAATAGTGTACTAACTGTACTCGTCATTTTTATATTTAATTCAATAAAGCAACTATTAAAAAATTTATCTGACGCTACCTTAGAATTTCCCCACAGAATGACAGGGTGTAGGACCCTTGCCACAAATACATAGGCTGAGTCTTGTCCATAATGTTCCATTCAACAGATCGTAAGGACAGTCTCAATACTGTTTCTATAAAAGCCTGCATTCAGGCACTCACAAGTGTCTTCAGGTTTGCTTACTTTAGAAATAAAGGTATTTTGACACTGGTAGCCCCTGTGAGATAAAAATGTAGTAAGACAAACAAGCTGAAGTTGGCCCTCAGACCTGTACTTCTTCCCCGTCCCTGGCTTACCTTGACTTCCTATCTCCAAGTAAAAATACAGTGCCTTGTTTTTGCTTTTCCCTTTGAGGTAGTTACACCTTTTTTCCTAGTAAAGATATGGCCTTTTTCAGATACATCAGCTCCCATAATAGTTTAAAGGAGGCACATTAAATTACCACAGTGGTGCTCAGAAATCACAGAACTAGAGATTCAGAAGGGACCTTCAACTGTTGTCTACTCTATTCCTTGTACCGAGGCAAAATTAACAAAACCCGAAAGCTCTCTGGAGGATGTTTATCCACTCTGCTTTTAAAACTTCCAATCATGGTGGATTCTACAAACTCCCTTAGTAATTTTTTCTGATTCCCAAAATTATCAGTGTCAACTTTTTGGGTACTTTAAAAAAAACCAAAAAAAACCCCTAAATCTCCCTTTCTCTAACTTAAGCCTATTGCTTCTTGTCCTACCTTAGTCTCAATGGAGAGCCATTAATCTCTATCCTGCATCAGAAATGGTTTAGAGTACATTTAATATTGCTGTTACTAGTAAAACAGTTTGAGGGTGAGGTCACTTGGCCTAAACAACTCCAGTATAGCAGAGAACCAGTGACAGAAAATGGAAGCAACCCCCTGATGACTCAGATTGCTTGTAGAAGTTAAATAGTCCTAAAATAACATGTTGAGAACTGCTGAAACAGCAGCTTTCCTAGGAGAATTAAAGGGTTCTGTGACCATTCTGGTGTCAGTCTTACTAGTATATGCACGTGCATACAACACATTGTCCAGCACTGCATCATGGTCTACATTGAAGCGATCGGCAATGTCACGAAGACGGTCTGGACGACTAAAGGGTTTCAGAGTTAAGGATTCTCTTTGCACACTCAAAGCAAGTACTGAAAACCCATTGTAACTCAAGTCCAAAACCAGAGCCACAATTTCTGAGGAAACTGGATCCTCACTGGAACTGTTCTCCCATCACAAAACCCTTGCTCTCTGAGGCTACTGATAATTAGTGCTCAAGGCAATATTTTTGGGAGTTGTTTATTGATTTTAAAGTGGCTATCTGCCCATTATTTTATTGATTTTTTAATGTAATAAATGTATACCCCACCCCTCCTGCCAAGGCAGCTTAGGGCAGTTAATGAAACATTTTAAAATACAATAAATACAGATATAAATATAAATGTAAATATATCATAAAAACATTCTAATGGAGGGTATCAAAATCCCTTAAAAAAACACCCTAGCCTATTCCCCCCACCCTTCACCTATCTCCCTCGCCAAAAGCCTGGCAGAATAGCCAGGTCTCGCATTGTCTCTTAGGAATAAGAAGAAAAAGCAATAGCTCATTTTACATACCATAGTCCACCAAATAGCTGGGAAGGAATAACAAACCAAGATTACTATTGATTCTTGTCAAAAATAGTTTAGCAAAGCTCCTTTTATCTAGATGTTAGACAGATGTATACATTAGAACACCACAGATATTTTCTGTATCTTTTACTCAGTCCTCAGAGAAATCCATCCCCACAATCTGTGTTGAATTATAAAGGAGACAGCTCAAAATCACAACCAGGTACTATATTACACCAGCTCAGTTAAGGTTTATGGGGGAAAATCTAGAAGGATTATGCTGGAAGGGTTGTGGCCAGGAAGGGTCTCTCCTACATTGCTTGTGGGATTGTGTTTACATTCAACGATTTTGGAGGAAAGTCTGGGCGTTCATTAACAAAGTCAGTGGTTCAATTGTCCCCTTTAAGCCTGAAATAGCACTGTTAGGGGTATATCCTGAGGGTAAAGTCCTACAACTACACCAGGACTCATGCAAAGTATTATGTATTGCAGCTGCGAACAACAGCCAGGCACTGGAAGTCATCGGGAGAGATTCCAATGAAGGAATGGACCTGCCGGGTATGGTTTTTATTTACTAGGGAGAAAATGTTATGACAACTCAGAAATAAGAGTAGAACTTTGAGGCAACCTGGTTGTCTGTTATTTTGGTGATTGAGGGTGAAGAGTTGGATAAAAATGAAAGGACAACGGTTTTTGACCACTATCCCTCTACCACCCCCCTCCCCCCACCTCTCTACTGTTCTTCCCTCCCGCCTCCCTTGAGGAAATCTCTCTGCTCTCCTTCTCCAACCCCTCCACTTGACCCCTGGACCCCATTCCTTCCCGCCTCCTGACCTCCATTGCTTCCACCGTCGCCCCTCCTGCACATCATCAACCTCCCCCTCTCTACCGACTCCTTCCCCTCTGCCTTTAAACATGGTCTCCCCCATCCTCAAAAAGTCCACTCTGGATCCCTCTGAATCTCTCTGAATCTTTAAATTACCGTCCTGTCTTGCTCCTCCCTTTTGCTTCCAAACTCCTTGAACGCGTTGTCTACTCCCGTTGTCTCGACCTCCTCTCCGCCAACTCCCATGACCCCCTCCAATCTGGCTTCCGCTCCCTTCACTCCACTGAAACCGCTCTTGCTAAGATCACCAACAATCTTCTTGTGGCTAAATCCAACCACTTTTATTCTTGTCCTCCTTGATCTCTCTGCTGCCTTCAATACTGTTGACCACTCACTCCTGCTTGAATTGCCTCACTCCCTGGGATTCCAGGACTCTGTTCTCAACTAGTTCTCCTCCCTTTCTGACCACTCCTTCAATGTATCTCTTCCTAACTCCTCCCCCTCCTCCTCCCTACCCGTCTCGGTCTAGATTCCCCAAGGCTCTGTCCTTGGCCCTCTCCTCTATCTACACCCAATCCCTAGGCAAACTCATTGCCTCCCACGGTTTCCAATACCACCTATACGCTGACGACACTCAACTCTTATCTCTCTACTCCTTCCTTCTCCCCCTTTTCAAGCTCGTCTCACCAACTGTCTCTCTGATATCTCCACCTGGATGTTTCAACGCCAACTCAAACTGAACATGGCGAAAACTGAACTCCTGATCTTCCCTCCCAATCCTTCCTCTTCCCTGTCAATTACCATTGACGGGGTCTCCATCCTCCCTGTCCCCCAAGGCCGTAGCTTGGGTTTCATCTTCGACTCGCACCTTACCGTCAAACCCTACATTGACTCTGTGGCCAAATCCTGCCGCTTCTCCCTCCACAACATTGCTAAGATCCGCCCTTTTCTGTCTCCTCTGCCAAAACTCTCATCCATGCCCTAGTCATTTCACGCCTCAACTATTGTAACCTCCCTCTCGCTGGCCTTCCTCGCTCTCACCTTTCTTCCCTCATCTCTGTTCAAAACTCTGCTGCCAGGATCATCCACCTAGCCTGTAGCTTTGACCATGTGCAGCCTCTCCTCTCCTCTCTCCACTGGCTCCACCTTCCTGAGTGTATTCTGCACAAGCTCCTCGTCTTCACCTACAAAGCCCTTCACAACCTCGCTCCCCCCTGCCTCTCTGCCCCGATCTCCCTCCAAACCCCTGTTCGAGCATTTCACTCCTTTTCTATCCCCTCCCTCATTCTCCCACACCTCCCCTGCTCCCCCAACCGCCTACATCCCTTCTGCCTCGCTGTCCCGCATGCCTGGAACTCCCTCCCTCCCTGCCCTTGTCCGCCTTGCCCCCACCCTCCACACCTTCAAATCCCTCCTCGAAACCCACCTCTTCTGCTCCGCCCTTCCTAACTCCTGCTAATCATCCCCACCCAAGATTATCCCCCACCTGTTACTGCAAACTCCCAATTTACTGTAACCAAGCCAAGAACGTGTACCTAAGTTCTCGCATCCTCATGAATGTTGCATCCCTTGTCTCTCCCTCTGTTCCCCCTTCCCTGTTTCCCCTCCCCCTGTGTTTAGATTGTAAGCTCTCAGGCAGGGACCGTGTCTATCTTATTGTCTGTAAAGCGCCAGGTACATCGCTGACGCTATATAAAAGCTTATAATAATAATAATAATTAATGAATAATAATTCTCTATGTACAACAGATAGTGAAATGAATGCATTTGTCAGTTTCCCTACATACAAGACTTTAACTGCAGAATCTATAATGTAACTTAGAAAATGCATATGTAACTGAAATTTTGATGTATGAAATTTGCATTTTGAAAGCCAATAAAGAAAAAGTTAAAAATAATAATAATAATAATAATAAAAGACTATATTTAACACAGTTTCATACTTTCACCCATGCATGGCACATCTCCATCGACTTACTGACACAAAACACATAGTGGGTGATTTCAGACGTTACGCGGTCCGGGTTCACCACAGTGGATCCCCAGCGGTGGTGAACCGAACCACCACCCCCCATGGTCAAGGAGAGCCCCGAACAGATGTGACGGGATCGGGACCACGGCAGGGAATCGGGCCGCCAGATCATGGCCCAGGGCAGCACAACAGATGTGATGCCGATTCCTGGCCGTGGTCAAAACACCCACAAGGCACCGGGGAGGGCTGGGACACAGACATGGCCGGCTGAGGGCAAACGAAGCCAAAAGCGCCAAAAGGGAACGCCCACACAAGGGAAATGGGAAGGGAGGGGGAAGAGGGAGAAGAGCCACTGAGGTACCACACACAACAGGCACAGAGACGAGGGCACAGTGGAACACAGCATAAACACGCCTGGGTGCGCACACACATGCACAGGAAAGGAAGGGAAGGGGGTACACAGTGGGACAGACAACACACACGGCACAACGGGCACGAGCAGGACCGGGCATGGGGAACGGCAGTCAGACCCCCAACAACAGCACAGCCCACACGGGCACCCCCACAGCTACACAGTCAGTCCCAGAATGGGGGGAAACCAAAAGGTCAAGGTACAGGCACAGGGGGAGGCCACACAGAACAGGGAGCGGCCTGGGCATGGTCCAGGAGGCATACACGGAGCCCGAGCGCCGGTGAGAGTGCCATGGAGGGGAGGCAGGTGAGCTGAAGCCGTACAGATGGTCCAAAGGCACAACCAGCCCCCCCCGGGAGGTGCAATCCGGAGGACCCAGAACCCCAAGGTCACCAGGCACCCAAGGGGGGGGCGGGGCTGGGGTGCACGAGAGAGCGCAGGTGAACGAGGAAGGTCAGCAGCACCTAGGGGACCGGGGGGCGCTTCGGAGAGCTGGACACGGACACTGGAGAAGGCAGCCACAGAGGGGAACAATGGTTGCAGAGGCAGATGGGGGGCCCCCGGTGGGACCCCGGAGCCACAGGCAGGGGCAGCGGAACCCCAGGAAGCAGGCAGCACAGCAGCAGGGGTGAGACATCACGGAGAGAGCCGGCACCAGACCACGGCACCAGGGCGGAGGCAGGAGCTCACAGCGGGGCCAGCAACAATGGCCCGGAAGGCACAGGGGGCTCACAGCCAGCTGCAGGGGGCCACGAGGGGGCCAGGGGCCTGGTGGCCCACCAGGTGAATGAAGTGTGGCCAATAAAGCATGCCCCGGTGGTACCCCAGCATGGACATGTGGTGGGCGATCAGGTAGTACGCCTCGAATGGATCCATGGAGAGCCCCAACTGCACATCGGAACGGGACCACACACCTGACAGCGCCGCCAGCTCCGCCGCGGTGGGCTCAGACATGCAGAAGTCAGCAGCGGGGGGCCATGGAAGGTGACCGAGCTCCAACAGCCGGTGATACACCATCCCACAAGAGCGCTGGTACCCACAGGCCCCTTGAACGCAGCCAAAGTAGGACACGGCCAAGGCAGGGCCCCCCTCCGCCAGACAGACTGTGTAGGTGGCCAGGTTGCACACAGAGCAGACACGGTCTCCATCGCAGACCACCCCACATGCGAGCACCTCATCTCTGGAATGCGCCCATCGGGAAAGGGAACCAGCCCCAGCGTCTCAGCATGCAGCTGGCAATCACGGGTGCTCACCTCATAGCCAAAGTAACGAAGGCCAGAGCTCAGGCTCGCATAGCCATCCAGCAGGCTGTCCGGGCAGCTCAGGCGCAATTTCACAGCCAGGGTATGCCACAGGTCACACAGGGCCATGGTCTCACGGAAGGTCCACGTATGGGGGACCCCATAGGGGCCGGGAGCCCGGTGGAAGCACAGCCAGTCATGGTCCAGCAAGCCAGGGGAACTGACACCATGGAAAGGGGGGTCCACATTCCCCGGAGGGGCGGGAGGGGACACAGGGGAGCCCCAAGGCCAAGCGGTAAGGCCGCAGACCGCAACAAGGCATAGCAAACAAGCGAGGCGTGGGGTGTGGACCCAGCACAGCTGCAGGAACCGAGCACACAGACAGGCGAGCCGACACACTAATCAGGCCGGCGAGCACACAATGTTGCCAACACAGAGAGGTGGGTGGTGATGACAGCAGGAATGCGGCTGCCGCCAGCACGCCCGAGTGCACGCTGGTTCGTGTGCAAGGCCCCAGGCAGGGGCGCCCAATGGGCTGCCCCCGCTGCCCCGGCCCTCCCAGGCTATAACGGGGCCAGCTGCACCCCACCCGTGCTCCTGGAGTGAGCGATCCAGCTGGTGGACCAGGTGGTCGTGATGGCCGCCTTCGCAGCTGGAGGGTTCCCCAACTGCATGGGTGCCATGGAAGGCACCCACATAGAGATCCTGCGCCCCTCCGCTGGGGAGGCCGCCGAGTATGTCAACAGACACGGTTACCACTCCCTGCAGCTGCAGGCTGTCGTGGACCACCGGGGCAGTTCATAGACATCTTCATGGGCAACTCTGGGCGCAGCCACAATGCCTAGTCCATGACCCGGATCGAGGGGGTGCTAATGCCCCCCTGTAACCTGGGGGACCCGGCCTATCCCCTCACCCGGTGGCTGATGAAGGTGTACCCAGTCGCCCAGACCCCGGAGGCAGTGCTGTACAATTCCCGCCTGTGTGCAAGCTGGACCGTGGTCGAGTGGGTGTTCGGGGCCCTCAAGCAGCACTGGAGGAGCCTCGCTGGCTGCCTGGACTACATGGTGGAGACCTCGGCCCTGGTGATAGGTACCTGCTGTGTGCTGCACAACGTGTGCGAGACTGAAGGGGCTGCCCTCAAATACCCCATGTCCCGGCACCTTCCTGGCCCTGTGCCCCTGTATGTGAACGCAGAGAACCCGCGGAAGTACCGATACGCCAAGCGCATCCGTGCTGCCCTGGCCAGGCATATCAGCCGGGAGGCCGAGGCATGAGGGTGCTCAACCCCGACCCCACCACCCTGGGGCCCCCACTGGCTCTCTGGGCGAGCCCCTCAGAGCTCTGGGAGCTCCCCGCTATCCGTGTCCCAACTGTGTCCTAGGAGGCCTCCATGTCCAGCGGGGCAGGCGGTGGTGGGAGGGAGGGAGGACCCAGGACCTGAGGGGCCCCCTTGCGTGGCTGCTCCCTCTGGAGGCCTACAGGGACCGGGAGGCGGATGCGCGGTCTTAGCTGGCGGGGTGGCAGTTGGGGAGGCAGTGGGGGCGCTGGGGGCCCCAACATGGGGTCCTGGGCAAGCAGGGTGCCCAGCGGGGCGGCTGCCATCACATAGGCATTCATTGTGCTGGCATGCAGGAGCAGGGAGGTCCCAATGTTGTGGGACCTATCCATTTTAGCGGAATGCTCCTGCACCATCCCCTTGATGGCCTGTTCCAGCCACCCAAACACCTCTACCTGCCTGCTGTGTTCCCGGTGCTCCCGCTGCCGTTCCAGGTGCACCTCCGCCTGGAACCTCCGGTCCCTTGCCTCTGCCTGTTACAGGGATCACTCTGTGGCCGCCTCCATGCGATCTACAGCCGCTACCATCCGCTCCCCCTGTTCTGGGGTGGTGCGGATGATGTCCTCTGCCTGGTCCTCCCTCCGATGCCGTACCCGGTGCTCCCTCCATTGCGCTGGGGGCACGGGTTGCTGGGGTCCCTCGGGCTGGCCTGTAGAGTACACAGCAGTTATGGGGTGGCTGCCCTGGCTGGCCGCACNGCCCTGGCTGGAGCGACAACACCCCCCCCTGAGGACCCCCATCCCCATGGTCCAGTGGGTGGCCATTGGGGTCTGGGCCCTCACAATGACTGACTCCTGCTGGTCAGTCTCTCAGCACTTTGGTGTCAGGGTGAGCATCGTTGCCTGTATTCTCTGGGGGGGGGGATGAGGCTGTGGAGGGCGTGCTCCTGGGCTGAGTGATCCAGCTGGTGAACCAGGCAGCCATGATGGCCAGCTTCATGGCGGAGGGTTCCCCAACTGCATGTGCACCGTGGACGAGACCCACATAGAGATCCTGCGCCCCTCTGCTGGGGAGGCCATGGAGTATGTCAACAGGCACGGTTACCAGTCCCTGCAGCTGCAGGCTGTCATGGACCACTGAGGACAGTTCATAGACATCTTCACAGGCAACTCTGGGCACAGCCATGATGCCTGGATCATGACCATATGCCCCTTCTATGCCTGGATGTACCGCGGGGACTTTGCGGACATGGGGATGAACCAGATCGAGGAGGTGCTAATGCCCCCCTGTATCCTGGGGGACCCCAGAGACCACAGGCTGAGAGTGATCAGTGTGCCGGCCTCGGAGTCAGCCTGTCCGTCTGGGGGGTGAGTGCTCTCCGGGCAGGTGTTGGGGGGGCTGCTGGTCTGGGAGGTCCCTGGGTGTTCCTCCGGGGGGTCGGGGGCCCTGGAGCTGGTGCCTTCTTGTGGGGCGGCGAGGGGAGAGGGTACCTCGGCCCGTTCCCTGCCCTGGACCACGGCGTTCCCCACGAGGCACGGGGCTACTATCGATCCCTTCATATGGAGGATGTGGTCAAGGGCATCATAGTAGGGGGCGGTCCGGGCTCCGTGTCTGGACCGCCAGTTGTTGTCCCGGATGGCCTTGTACCCCCTCTTTAGCTCCTTGGCCTTCGAGCGGCACTGTGCCACGGTCCTGTGATGCCCCACTGCCTCCATGTCCCACACTATCTCCTGGAACATGTGTTCATTGTGCTGATTGAGCGTGAGCTCCACTTGATGCTCCAGGGTCCCCCAGATTCAGATAAAATCCTGGGTCTCCCGGTGCCCCCATTGCCCCCCTCTGTGGTAGGGCCATCTCCCCTGTGGTCCCTCTGGGTCCTCCTGCTCCTCCTCCACCGGGGCTGCGCCCGTCTCCTCCGGGGGCTTGGGTTCCCAGGCCCGTTTCTGTGTCTGTGGGACATGGGGGTGGTGATGGTTGGTTGGCGTTCTGCCCGTCCCACCCCCTTCACCCCCTCCTGCCGGCTGGCCGGCCACCCAGCCCTCTTGGTGCCCCTGTGCTGCTGGGTCTCCTCCCCCTTCGGTCCCCTTACCCGTTTCTGGGGTGCCTCCTCCCCCGGCCCCGTCGTTGTGCCCGGGGAGGCCTGTCCCGGCTGCTGCTGCTGTCCCTCCACCTCCTCCATGTGCAGCACGACCACCTCCTCCTCCTGCGCCTCCACCTCCTCCCTCGCTCTCCACTCTCCTCTCCCGCCTCGCTCCATCCCGCCACGTCCCCCTGCTGCTGCGTGCCCTTTAAATCTCCCTCCGCAGCCTGTGTTGTTGCTGGTTGCCTGGCAGCGATGCCATGTGCTTTGTCCCTGGCTGGGAATCATTTTGTTTGATTCCGGCCGGTGGTTGTCGTCCAGACGTTATTTGTTATTGTTTCCCGGTGGGAATAGCTTTGATCACTCTTTCGGCGATGGAGCTCCGGAAGCTTGGTGGGTATTGACTGTGGTGAACATCTGGTGCCCGCCGAACAGATGTTCAGGGCGCTTTGGCCCCGCCGCGGAATTGACCGTGGTTCACTGTGGTTGACTGTGATCTCGTAACATCTTAAAATACCCATTGTGGTAAGATTACACAAGGGTGCTGTCATTAAAGACAGATAGATCTGACTCCTTACAAACCTGTGGAAGGGCCCTGTGTGGACAGAAAGCTTGCATACACTCACCAACAAATAAAAGTTGGTCCAATAAATATCATCTGAACTACTTTATCCATCATTAAAGATAAAAGGCTTTCAACAACCCATTCCCTCTCATCATTGCAACCTGCTTAAATTAAAAAAAAGATACAAGGTGTGTTCTGTATCAATGAAGATAGTCTTTCCTCCTGTGTAACAATCTGCTCCAGGAAGCTGTGCTGTCACTAGAATATATCATAAAGTGAGAACCAAGTTAGTAAGAGAGGCAGGGGGGAACATCCCCTGCTACTTTCAACAAATTGCAGCTGTTCAATAGTTTGTTTAGATCAAACAAGAAGATCCACTACTAACAACCAATGTTGTACTTATAGCAAGCAGGGATGAATCCCCTCCCCAAGTAGATTAAGAAGCTTCTCAAATTCACAGGGAAATTCAAGTACATGATATTCTGTTTTTATACAAATAAAGTTTGATAAAAACTTCACTTATCCCTACTGATTCAAAATATTTTGTTTCCAAACAATATTTAATAGTTTGGCACAATGTTTTTCTTAGGGAGCAAAGCCATCTGATTAAAGGTTTCAGAGAGAAAGAATTTTTGATATTAAGGTTATGTACATACCGCAGAGGGTGTGAGAAAGTTGGGTTTTGCCTGTTCGGAATTCTACTCAAAGCAGAAGAAAGAAAACCAGACAATTTTTTAACAGCTTGAAAATAAAAATACTCTTTAATTTATGCCTTCTCAACCAACTGTACTATTTTTTTCTAGCTTTCACTTCTCATTCATAAACCATGTGCTGTACAACCAGCTGAGACAACATGGGCCCAGTTTGGCAGGTCCAAGAGCCAACACTCGGAGCTGTCAAACTAGTCACTAAAGATATTCAGGAAATTTCTATGGGTGAAAATAAATGTGCAGTGGGGCCACTCATTTGTTTGTGGCCCCATCCCCCACCCAGGATCGGGGGCTGCCATGGCTGCCTGTCATGCTGGGGGCAGGGCCACCTGGCTGTGCATTTGTTCCATTCCCCTGCCGGGGGAGGGGGGGAACAGAGGGAGGAACAGTTGGGGTGGTGGGGGAAAGCTCGCCGGTGAGGTGCATGTTTGATCTGTGCCCCAACCTGACCCTACCAGGGCCAGCCCCACCTCCTGAAGCATGTAGTCAGCATGCCGGCTACATGTTTATTTTCACCCAGAAGATCCTAGGTCCACATGCTCCCAGTGGGGGAATGAAACAAATGTGCAGTCGGGTGGTCCTGCCCCTGGCATGACAGGCAGCCATGTTTGCCGGCCATGGCAGCCCCTGATACCGGGTGAGGGATAGGGCTACAAACAGACACGTTGACCTGCTTGGGCAACCCTTGGCCCAGGCTGTGGGACCAGGTTCTTCTGTGGCACCACATCCGAGCCAGCCACCTACCCAGGCTGGGGCACCAGTGGACCCAAATCTGGTGGGCTGGAATGGAAATAAATGTGCTAATAAGTCTCTGGCCCAGGTGGGCCAAAGCAGGCCCCCGTCACATTTATTAGCATCCTATGATTGTGCCGGAAGGCCAGTTATACTAGTCTAGTTGCTCCACCAGCTTCTGTCTGTATTGGTATCACTCGTTAAATCTAGTTAAAATTTATACAGTTTATAGGTATATTTAATCACATTAAGCAATATAAAAACAAACAATAAATGAAATAAGGATTTTTCATTAACAGTTTTGATGAAACTTGGCAGGATAGTACCCGCAAGGGAGGGCATTATGTGTGCCAAATTTCAGACCAATTGGATAAAGGGATCCGATTTTATAAGCAGTCGTAATTCATTTACAAAAATCTGCATACACATTCCTGGCTGTAACATCTTTGTATTCCATCTGATTTGGATGTAACTTGGCAAGATTATACCTCTCCCCAATATTACTATCTCTGCCAAATTTCAGAATTATTGGATAAAGGGTCCTTATGTTATAAGCAATTTACCTGTAAATGCATTTCTGGCTGTAACATCTTTGTATTCCATCCATTTTATTTATTTATTTATTGCATTTATACCCTGCCCCTCCTGAACACAGCTCGAGGCGGCTTCCAGTCATAAAACAACAATATAAAACAGTCTAAAAACACATAAAATACCATTTCAAAAATATTAAAAATAAACAGGGCCAGGGATATAAAACCAATTAGGATGGGGGGGGGGAAAATAAAAATCAACTACCCACCCCCCTCCCCAAAGGCCCGGCCGAACAGCCAGGTCTTGCATCTTCACCGAAATACTAACAGGCTTGGGACCAGGCGGGCCTCCACCAGTAGGGAGTTCCAGAGATGTGGCCCGGCCACCGAGAATGCCCTCTCCATTGTGGCCCCCCGCTTAATGCGGGGGACCTCCAAGAAGGCACCCCCGGCAGACCGAAG